>JZKD02S0289005.1:217931-233104 GCA_000966675.3 Picea glauca
GTCACTCATGGACGTCATCTTCCACTTGTTCCACTTGCTCCCGAGGTATGTCACATCCCATAATTGGTGTCAGTCCCCTGCCCCTTTTCACTGATGAACAACCCCTTATTGCGACTTTCACCTCCAATCCCTAGCAACCACGTCACCCGTCCGTATGTTTTGGCCACCATCACCTGCCATCTCACCCCCAAGTGGCCCGTTGTCCATTTATTACTGGATAACATACCCGTTATCCTGTTGACCTGTCTCTCGCGTCCAACCGACCCCAGTTTTAAATAAAATTATCGTTCCCCTCCATTTTCGTTGTTCACTCGTCGCACCAGAAAATATCATAGCCATTCCCTCCGTTACATCCCGTCGCCTTCATCCACAGTCAGTCGACCCCACTAACTTCGTGTTTATTGTAGGTACTATTGCAGAGATGGCGCCAAATCCAAGACAATCAGAAGGAGAGGAGAATCATTTTCTCCCGCCTCCTGTCGAACTGGACAAAATCCCATTGGTCGACAAAGACAGACTGATCGCTGATACCAAGTGTGATTTTGATTTTTCAGACCTCCAGTCATGGCTCTGGGAGGTTTTCCTAGACCAGAGCGATGAAATTGGGCTCTGGGAGTCCAATTTACCCCTTTACCTTTTTAAAAAACACTTTGACAACAAAACCTACCTATCTCTTTACCTAGCCTAACATCTAAAGTTATAAACAAAGCTAAATCATATAGAGAGATCCCTCTCTGAAGCTGGAAAGGCTAGATCCCAGCTTTAAAAGTGGTTGGATAAAGTTACCTTTGTAGATTTGTTCTGTTTCAACCTCTAGGAAATTTACCAAGTTTTAACATGTGACATGCCATCCCCAGGCGATAGGCGCGACAATAACCCTGGCATAACAACAGAACTGGACCGTCAACACAAGCTGGAATCGATGCGCTAGGAAATCAAGTTCACTATCTAAAACCCTGATGACTAACCCTAGCCCCCAAACGACAAGTCAACCAGACGAATTTGAAACGAGGAGATCTTATTACTATAACAGTCATACATCACAATATATTCTTAGAACCACATAATTCAGGTGTTCTGTAAACTGATCCTGCTTTACCAATGAAGCGAGAAATATTCGTTTTGGTTTGCACTGCAAAGGAGAATTAGCATTAGCATTATCATGATCATTAAAATCACTAGCGTAAAGAGGAGGGTGAATATGAATTACGCCAAGTTCGCAAGGTGAGAAGTATATCTCTAGCATGTATCGGGTAATCCTTGGTGACACCTTTCCCACCCCAATCTTTACATATTAAATATTTATTCAATAACAGTTCCATGTAACCTAGTTCCAAATCCGAAGGTTCATGGTGACTATAATCACAATTCCATGGTAACTATAATTGTCTCGGTGCAACAAATATTGATATAACCATCACAATAAGCATTAACCTTAAGTATTAATCATTAACCTTAAACATTATTGATTGAACCCTCTCATGTAAGCATTCACTTTAAATATAAAAATTTAACCTTAAACAAATTTGATTTAACAATCCCATGTAAGAATTAGCTTTAAACATTAATCATTAACTTTTGAACACTATCGCCTTATCATTCACATATATCTCTTCCCCTAAAGGAAACATTGTCATGCACCCATCATACCACGCCCCTTTACCACCACAACAATGATACAGTCACCAAACGAAACTCACTGTCTATTGGGTGCATTTACATAGTCCAGAAAAACCAAAATTCATTGTCTAAATAAATGCCATACCTCATCCCCCAATTACATAGTCAAAAACGGATTCACTGTCTAAACATGCGATTTCACAGTCACATGTTCCCATAGTCGTCAGCGGAAATCATTGTCTAAACTTGTACTGGAAATGCAGACTAAAAATCAGCTGATAACACAGATATAAAAATAGTAACAATTAACACAATCGTAAATGTAATTAAATCACATTCTAGGAATGGTAATATCGTCATATAAAGTATTCACTCTACAGGAATCAACGGTAAATGGAATCGTTGTCACGGATTGCAGCCAATGCATGGGTAAAAGTTGAAGTAAATATAAGGTAAAAAAAATAGCAGCCAAAGATGCATGGAATGCCCCAAAAACGAATCGTTGTGTTGTTAAAAGAATACACAAACAAAAACATTGTGTTCGTTTTAGAAGTTCCTTACAAGAATTGCTGAGACACATCAAGAAAAAATTCATTGAGTTAAAAAAAAATCACCGTGAAGAAATAAATGGATGGAATAATTGATAGGAATTGCAATATGTAAAGAAAAACGCAGGGTAACAATTGAATTCACTGGCACGGTTCTACCATCAAAGATGTGGTAATTTGAAGGGTTAGTGGGTAAAATCGTGGATAATGGAAACACGGGTATAAATACAATTCAGAAATGCAGAGAAAAGAATTAAATCACATTGGTTTATCACAAAATCGTGGTCAATTAAAGGGGGGTAAATCACTAAGTTTAACATCATGCTTGCTGGGATTCATCAATAAAAAACAAACTGAGTTTTACCATCAACAATAGTTCGTTGAGTATGAACTCAAGGTCGCATCAATAACAGGTAAAATCACCCTGTAGATAAGAGTCACAAAATGCAGCCTTAAAGGTAAAATCACCAATAGACAAGAGTAGTGAATCGCGGTCTTAAAAAATTAAAAATTGCCATGTAGATAAGAGTATCGATTTGCAGTCCTAAAAATTTTAATATTTCCATGTAGATGAGAGTATCGATTTGCAGTCTTAAAAGGTAAAATCACCAGGTAAGTAAGAGTCACGAAATGAAATTTTAAAGAGATGAAGATCGCAATGTATTCCAAGTAATATTCCAGGCCATTACACCCAAAAAAAAAACAGTCCAACAAACTTTGTAAATTGTCATTCGAGTCAAAATTAAAGTGCAGAGGTAAAATTGCAAGTCGTAGTTGTAAAAATGTATGGTAAAATTCACAGAGTAAAGACAGACCAGATGTATAAAAACCACACATTAAATTCGACAGGAAGGCATTAAAAACGCAGAAGACATTCATTAAAAACGTAGAGATCATTTCATCAAACGCAGAGAGTAATAAGTGGATCATGGAAGGAAAGGATAAACAATCACAGAAGTACTCATTCGCAAAGGCATAAGGAAATCCATCAACCAGGAACAATCAATAGAGGTAGACAGTTGGGAAAACAACCTTCGCTCATCATCCATGCACAAAAAAGCAGGGCATTGGAATCTATAGGTCACTATGCACCAAAGTGACGATCGTCGATTCGGCTCCCGACCGACTGCTCAGGCGTGGACTAACGAACTAGGGATGAGGATGAGGCCCATGCATAAACTCTTCATAAAAATCAATTAAAACCAACAAAACAATCACGACATTCCAGGATCGAATTCCAAGGGAATCAAGTCAAGCAGCGAGCTTAAGGCTATGGGGAAATTAAGTTCTCAATTAAAATGCTAAGTCAAACACCTTATTTACACAATTAAAAGTACAAAATTGAAAGTGTAAGGTCAATAATAATCTACCTTGTAGAATAAAAGTAAGTGTACAGTAGCCCAAGTCATCCGCTCTGATTCGTTGTCTCACGCGCTCCATGCAGCTCCTGCCTGCTGACCAAAGAGACTTCATCGGTACCTCCCAACCAACGTTAGGGGTACTCTTCTTCCCCCTTAGCCCCCCGAGCCGCAAAGGGGCCACGCACACTGAACCAGAGATCAGCTAGCTCCCATCTTGCCTCGCAAGGTCGAGCTACCACTCCTCACCGAGCTAGGAATCCCAACTCCCACAAGCTAAGTCAGTCAAGTCTAAAATTTTGTAGCGTAATGTTACACATAACAGAGGAGATCCATCATCTTCCTCCTCCCTCCTTTATATAGAGTTTCTAAGTCATTTACTTTCCCAAATTTCCATTTAATTTATTGTTCAATAATTTAATTTATAAAATCCTCCCCGTACATGTGTCACCCATCCCCTTCATTGCACCATAAATTAATTTCATTAATTAATTAATTACTCATATTTCCCTCACCCACCTAAAAGAATTCCTAGAATCTCTCCTAGATGTCCCCAAATGCCCTTACACATTTTAATGACTTACTCCCCTACTAATTTACTAGTTGAGTTCAATTTAGAAAGTTCTTAAATGCAATATACCTTACTAAATTAGTCATTCTGCTTTTTTTTCCTTATGTTTCCCCCTTTTTCCTTAGTTTCCTAATTCTTTTAAATTTCCCTCTTTCCCTTTTCATTTAAAACTCAAATTGGCAAGTGTAGAAAATTACCTTTTTCCCCTTTCACTTTTTAATTAATAAATTTTTATTTATCATATGTAACAAAACAATTATTTCCCCCTTTTCCCTTTTTTTAAATTTTATCCCCCAAAAGATTTGTATAAATTAATTGACTTGCTTACCCCCTTCTCGTCACATGATTAATGATGACTATTATTATTATTTATTTATTTTTACCACAAGTATTACTTTAGACCTAGATTTTAATTTTCAAGGCTTGACGACATTTTATTAGGGAAAATTGTTTTTAAACCTTTCTTATCACGTTATTCGTTCTAAGGCAATCTAGATTTATTCTCTTATTAGTTAAAAATGTGACGTGCCCTTCAGGATGCACTAGGTGCTCCAAGGGTGCCACCCACCTCATTCTATTTCCCTTGCGCGGCGTGCCCTTCAGGATGCACTATGTGATCCAAGGGTGCCACTTGCCTCTTCTCGTTTTTCTTGCGCGACGTGCCCTTCAGGATGCACCCACGCTCCAAGGGTGCCACTCACCTCTTGACTGACTTGGTAGACATAAAAAACTCCTGGAGTCAATACTTCATCGGGTGATCTTGTGTGAGACTAAGGGCCTCTAAGGAATAAGGCCCTTGCCTTATTGCACACCCCTTAGAATCATCGTGAGCGACTGTCGTAGTCTGACCTCACGGCATCATGGGTCTTCTCGAACTAGGTAGTCGTTAACCTACAGTTCGAGCCAAGGCGGGAGTTCTAGTAGGCTGTGGCAGGTCTATTTTCCACACCTCTCCCTCAACGTTTCTGGTTATCGTGCGTGACCCCTCTACTCCACATGTGAGTCTAGTAGGCAAGCTATTGTCAACCTGCATCATCAACAAATCATGTCAGAAATAATATCCATAATCATATCATCTAATCAGATGCACAAATGTCATATATACAGCAATCAAACCCCAATAGTCCACTCCCTGACTCGATCCAGAGTCTAAGGGGTTTCATCGATGCCTCTGCATCCTCGAGGTCAAAAATCCTGCACACTCAGGAAAATTGAGTCAATATCACCTATCTATGTCAATACAACAAAATAACATGTCATCAATCCATAATGCCTCATAATCATAATCAAATGCCCAATAGTATAATAATCTGGATCACTTGCAAGCAAGTGTCCTCAAAGAATAAGTTCGCTCAGTGCGCGCAAGAGCGGGATGTTACATACACCCCCTCTTGGTCTAAACTTTGTCCCGAAGTTTCACAGTATATAAGTGTCAAAATAATGGGTATCACAGTATCATAAGTCTATCTATCAAACAAAAATGGAAACTGTTGGCACATATCATATGCGTCCTCCAAGGTCGCCGAGTGCAGACTATAGTTGTCCCACTGGACCCTGACCTCATATATTGTTCAATGTTGTAGTTGTCGAATGTGATGATCCAAGATGCGGATCGGCTTAGCCGTGAGCACACCCTCATCTGACACCTGCAAGGTGCTCAAGTCAAACATGTGTAGGATCACCAATCATAATGCCTCAAACATATACGTGGAAGACATCGTGCAAACGCCTCAAGAATTAGGCAAGGATATTCATTAAGCCACGGGCCTCTCTTTTCCACAATATCGTAGGATCCCACGAAACTAGGAGACAGTGTATCCCCTTTTCCAAACTTGATCGAACTCTTATGCGGTTTCAGCCACAAAAATACTCAATCGCCACATCGTAACTATGGTCGACACGACGCGCATCGACATAACTCTTCTATCGATCCTACGCTTCCTCGATCCTTTGTCTTATATTTTTCATTTAATATTCAATTGTTGGATCGCTTTCGGTCCCACTAGGACCCTATCCTCAAGCCGATCCCAACTCAAAGGCGTCTGACACGGTCACCCATAAAGAAACTCGAAAGGCGCCATCTTAATGGTGCTTTGGTAATTGTTGTTATAAGTGAATTCTACCAGTGGAAATAATTCTTCCCAGTGCTTCTATTGGTCCATCACGTACATGCGAAACATTTCTTCCAAGGTTTGGTTCGTTCATTTGGTCTACCCGTCAGTCTCCGGGTGATACACAATACTACAGTTAAGTTGGGTTCCCAAGGCCTCTTGGAAACTAGTCCAAAATTGTCATGTAAACACCGATCCTCGATCGGATATAATCCTCTTAGGTACGCCATGTAGCATCAAAATCTCACTGATGAAAACTATAGCTATGTCAGGTGCCTGATACATCACACGCACATGAATAAATGAGCACTCTTCATCAGAGTGTCGACTACCACAAAAATCGAGTCATGTCTCCTCACCGTCAATGGCAATCCAACAATGAAATCCATCGAAATAACCTCCCATTTCGATTATGGAATAGCGTGTGGCAGTAGTAATCATGTTGGATGTTTATGTTCAGCCTTTACCTGCTGACATTCTAAACATCTGGTCACATAGTTGACTATGTCTACATTTATTCTCTTCCAGAAGAATAAGGGTTTAAGGTCTGCCCTCGTCTTCATGACTCTTGGGTGGGCCATGTACACTGCTCTGTGAGACTCGTTTAGGAACAAACTCCCCAACTTGTCATTCAGTGGTACGTAAATCCAATTTTTAAACCTCAATAATCCATCATCGTCAAATGTAAATCCTTCAAAGCTTGGTACCATCATTGTGTTTTGTCCGATAAAATCCTCGACCTCTTTGTACCAGTCATCGTCGCGTTGTAAAGCTAGAATATTTTCACGTAGATTCGTCTAAAGAGGCAACACCGAGAACATGTGTGGTCTCTGACTCAATTTATTTACCACTAGGTTCATTGTTCCTTTTATGTAATAAATCTTGAAGTTGTACTCGCTAAGCAATTCCAACCAATGTCGTTGTCACGCGTTCAGATCACTTTGCATAAATATGTGTTGTAGTCCATGATGGTCCATTTTTAGTTCAATTTTTTCCAACCAGGTAGTGTCTCCAAACCAACAAGGCATAGATAATTTCTAACAACTCCAAATCGTGTGTCACATAGTTCTCCTCATGCCTTCTCAGTTTCCTCGAGATGTACGCGATCACTCGACCGTCTTGCATCAAGACTCTGCCTAAGCCTTACTTGGATGCGTCAGTGCATACCAAGAAGTCCGCTCCATGTCAGGGACCTTTAGTATCAATGATATTTTCAAAAACTCTTTGAGCCTCCGAAATGATTCCGCACATTTCTCGGTCCAAAAAAACTTGTTCTTCTTCTGCAATTTCGTGATCGGATTTGCTATCTTCAAAAATCCCTCGACGAACCATCGATAGTATCTTGCTAAACCCATGAAGCTACACACTTCCGAGACATTCATCGGTGCAGGCCATTCCATAATAGCCTCGACCTTTGTTGGATCCACGGCGATGCCTTCGCCGGAGATGACATGCCCCAAGTAGTGAATCTTCAATTGATAAAACGAGCATTTGGACAACTTCTGATACAATTTGTGCTCTCGTAGACACTATAGTACCAAGAACAAGTGCTCGTCATGCTCCTCTGTCATCCGAGAGTAAATCAAAATATTGTCAATGAATACTTGGACGAACTTGACCAAGTACTTGCGGAACACCCCGTTCATCAAACTCATAAATACCCCTGGGGAGTTTGTCAGTCCAAATGGTAAAATAGTAAACTCGTAATGACCAAACCTCATCTTAAAGGTGGTCTTAGGGATGTCATCCTCCTTGATCTGTAACTGGTGATACCTTGATCACAAATCGATCTTTGAGAACATCGTAGCACCCTTCATCTAATCAAATAGATCATCCATCCTCGGCAACGAATACCGATTATTGATTGTTGCCTTGTTCAATTGATGGTAGTCAATGCAAAGTCTCCACGACCCATCCTTATTTCATATGAAAATAATAGGTGCACCCCAAGGTGACACACTCGGACGTAAAGTCCTAGGTCCAGTTGCTCCTTCAGTTGCATTCTCAACTCCTGTAACTCTGGGGTCGACATACGATAAGGTGTTCTTGCTATCGGTTTATTCCCTGGTTTTAGATCTATGGTAAACTCCAAATCCCTCTCCGACGGCTTCCTCAGTAACTCCTCTAGGAAGACGTCTGCAAACTCTCTCACTTTCGAAAGGTGTTCTAGACCTTCTGCTGCTCCTCTTTCGTTTAACGCAAGGATCACATAAGGCTTACATCCCTTGCGCATGCTCTTTCGTAACTGCAAGGAAGAGATAATCCTCAGGGAAAATCCATGGTTCCATCCTACAATCACGTATCTTTGTCCCTCATCATCAACCAAGCTCATATGTTTCGTCTTACAGTTGAGTATCTCCTCATGTGATTCCCACCAGTCCATATCGATCACGACGTCATAAGATCCTAATATCATGACGTACAAATTGGCCCTGGTGACAAACTCTCCCAGGTTAAGGGTACATCCCATAACCTTTCCCCCCAAATTTTTTTTGTCTCTCGAGGCCATATCTACAATCTAGACTCATCCTGTTCGATTTCCCTTACCTTAATCCTTTTTAGCGCTGCACCATAAATGAAACTCTCAGTAGCACTGGGTTCTATCAAAATACTAAGGCTCTGGTCAGTGACAGTACCTAACGTCTCGAGCACAGTCGACTAGTGCTCTGCCTGGCGGTTATTCACCACTGCATGAATTCGATGGGCCTTGCCCAAATATCCCATGGTAGTGGGTCTGACTAATCCAAATTCTCTAGTACTCTTCACTAGGAAGTCGCGCTGTAAATGTGGCTCCCCACATTCCAACATACTTTCTTCGGTCCAGTAATATTGGTACCCAAAGTAGAAGTTGAATTCCAACGCTAAGGCCAACACAAACTTGTTGATCTTAAGTTTCTCGGTAAGGGTGTAGATCATACCGAAGCAGCTCCAAAAACGGGCCTCGTACTTGGGCATCGTACGGACACCCTGTTGTAAGGCGTTTGAACTCGTTGAGTTGACGCTCAACAAATTCCTTAGAAGATACCTCTCGTGGAACCATTCCTAAAACAGTTCCCATGACATGTCTTCGACGGCCAAGTTCAATGTGGCAGAAGCATCTTCCGCCATAGAAGAGCGCTCCCCTTCCGTTGAAATACCACCATGCAGACCTTCATACTGGAGGTTGTAATCACTAAGCATGAAGCACAATGCCTTTCCCTACAACTGTGCCTCGATGACACAACCATCTGTGATACCCGTGGACTCAAGAACTCAACTCTCTCGAGTTCTCGATGGATGCTAACGGTACTAACTAGGGTGCGTTGTGGACCCTCAGGGGTAATGGCATCCTAGACTCAACTCAGTACAGATGGTGAATCAAGGCCTATGACGCTCCCTGGAAGGGCCTTGTTAGACCATCATCATCCCTTACAACATTGAATCCAGCCCAAGTACTTGTTCTTCCCCTTGGGGTTAGACTCTAAGGGCGCAGGCACTGGAGGCATCACACCTCCTCCCATGGCACCATGTGCGAACCTCTGTGGCATCCTCTAATTGAGATTATTGCAAGGATGCATTAAAGTATGTAAATTAGTGTTAGGATAATGCTCAAGGGTCTACTGCAGTGGAAAGCCAGACGATTCACAGTCGCAGGGTTGAACCTGCTCTGATACCATATGTAACGACCCCAAATCGTTACGACTGCAATCGAAGAGAAAAGTGCTAAGTTTTTTTTGTTTTTAGGCAAGAAGGTAACGACGAAAACAGTTGAACCACACAACTGACGACGAACACTACGCACATATATCAGGAAATAGACCACTACGACTTAACATTAGCACCTCAAGCAACTAGGCGAAACGAGCGAAAATCAAAGACAGATGGAAACGATTACCCACCTGACACATAGCACTATGATGCCTACAGGCTAAGGGACAACATCCACCCTCCCAACATACGGCCTCGACGACCAATAACTAAAACCTCAATGGCACACCAACCAAACGCAAAAACGCGTTACAACCCAAGCGCTAACAACAACTTACAACGATCAACACACCCACAACGGGAAGCACGAACTCCGGCCAAGTTATCATTCGCCTCTATCCAATAGGGCGCGCCATGATCCCCTCATCAGGGATCTTTCTGTCCCCATGCGATAGGCGTGACAATAACCTTGGAGTAACAACAGAAGTGGACCCTCAACACAAGCTGGAATCGATGCACTAGGAGATCAAGTTCACTATCTAAACCCCTGACGACTAACCCTAGCCCCCAAATGACAAGTCAACCAGACGACTATGACATGAGGAGATCTAATTACTATAACAGTCATACATCATAATATATTCTTAGAACCACATAAGTCAGGTGTTCTGTAAACTGATCATGCTTTACCAATGAAGGGATCTCTACTCGTTTTGGTTTGCACTGCAAAGGAGAATTAGCATAAGCACTATCATGATCATTAAAAACACTAGTGTATGAGGAGGGTGAATATGCATTACACCAAGTTCGCAAGGTGAGATGTATATCTCTATCATGTACTGGGTAATCCTTGGTGACACCTTGCCCACCCCAATCTTTACATATTAAATATTTATTCAATAATAGTTCCATGTAACCCATTTCCAAATCTGAAGGTTTATGGTGACTATAATCACAATTTTGTGGTAACTATAATTGTCTCGGTGCAACAAATATCGATATAGCCATCATAACAAGCATTAACCTTAAGTATTAATCATTAACCTTAAACATCATTGATTGAACCCTCTCATGTAAGCATTCACTTTAAATATAAAAATTTAACCTTAAAAAAAATTGATTTAAGAATCCCATGTAAGCATTACCTTTAAACATTAATCATTAAATTTTGAACACTATCGCCTTATCATTCACATATATCTCTTCCCCCAAAGGAAACGTTTTCATGCACCCAGCATACCACACCCCTTTACCATCACATCAATGATACAGTCACCAAACGGAACTCACTGTCTATTGGGGGCATTTACACAGTCCAAAAAAAACAGAATTTATTGTCTAAATAAATGCCATACCCCGTCCCCCAATTACACAGTAAAAAATGAATTCGCTATCTAAACAGGCAATTGCACAGTCACCCGTTCCCATAGTCATCAACGGAAATCATTGTCTAAACTTGTATTGGAAACATAGACTAAAAATCAGTTGATAACGTAGATATAAAAACAGTAACAGTTAACACAATCGTAAATGTAATTAAATCGCATTCTATGAATGGTAATATCATCGTCTAAAGTATTCACTCTACATGAATCAACGGTAAATGGAATCGCTTTCACGGATCACATCCAATACATTGGTAAAATTTGCAGTAAATATAAGGTAAAAAAATAGCAACCARATATGGGTGGAATGCMCCAAAAATGAATCGTTGTGTTGTTAAAAGAATATGCAGACAAAAATGTTGTGTTTGTTTTAGAAGTTCCTTACAAGAATCGTTGAGATGCATCAAGAACAAATTCGCTGAGTTAAAAAAAAAAATCACCGTGAAGAAATAAATGGCTGGAATAATTGATAGGAATTGCAATATGTAAAGAAAAACGTAGGGTAATAATTTAATTCGCTAGCAAGGTTCTACCATCAAAGATGTGGTAATTTGAAGGGTTAGTGGGTAAAATCGTGGATAATGGAAACACAGGTATAAATGCAATTCAGAAACCCAGAGAAAAGAATTAAATCACACTGGTTTATCACAAAATCGTGGTCAGTTAAAGGGGGGGAAATCACTGAGTTTAACATCACACTTTTTGGGATTCATCAATTAAAACAAACTAAGTTTTAACATCAACAATAGTTCATTGAGTATGACCTCAAGGTCGCAGTCAATAACATGTAAAATCTCCCTGTAGATAAGAGTCGCAAAATGCAGCCTTAAAGGTAAAATCACCAATAGACAAGAGTAGTGAATCGCAGTCTTAAAAAGTTAAAAATTTCCATGTAGATAAGAGTATCGATTTGCAGTCTCAAAAATTTAAAAATTTTCATGTAGGTAAGAGTATCGTTTGCAGTATTACAAGGTAAAATCGCCAGGTAAGTAAGAGTCTGAAATGAATTTTTAAAGAGGCGAGGATCGCAATGTATTCCAAGTAATATTCCAGGCCATTACACCCCAAAAAACATAGTCCAACAAACTTTGTAAACTGTCATTCGAGTCAAAATTAAAGTGCAGAGGTAAAATTGTAGGCCATAGGTGTTAAAACATATGGTAAAATTCGCAAAGTAAAGACAGACCAGATGTATAAAAACCACATAGTAAATTCGTCGGGAAGGCATTAAAAACGCAGACGACATTCATTAAAAACGCAGAGATCATTTCATCAAATGCAGAGAGTAATAAGAGGATAGCAGAAGGAAAGGATAAACAATCGCAGAAGTACTCATTCGCAAAGGCGCAAGGAAATCCATCAACTAGGAACAATCAACAAGGGTAGACAGCTAGGAAAACAACCTTCGCTCATCATCCATGCACAAAAAAGCAGGACATTAGAATCTATAGGTCGCTATGAACCGAAGTGATGACCATCGATTCGGCTCCTTACCGACTGCTCAAGCGTGGACTGACGAACTAGGGATGAGGACAAGGACTAGGCATAAACTCTTCATAAAAATCAATTAAAACCAACAGAACAATCATGACATTCAGGGATCGAATGCCAAGGGAATCAAGTCAAGCAGCAAGCTTAAGGCTATGGGGAAATTAAGTTCTCAATTAAAATGCTAATTCAAACACCTTCTTTACACAATTAAAAGTATAGAATTGAAAGCGTAAGGTCAATAATAATCTACCTTGCAGAATAAAATTAAACGTACCATAGCCCAAGTCCATCGCTCTGAGTCGTTGTCCCACGTGCTCCGTGCAGCTCCCGCTTTTCGACCAAAGAGACTTCATCGGTACCTCCCAGCCAACGTTAGGGGTACTCTTCTTCCCCCTTAGCACCCCACGCCACAAAGGGGCCACACACACTGAACCAAAGATCAGCTAGCTCCCATCTCGCCTCGCAAAGCCGAGCTACCACTCCTCACCGAGCTGGGAATCCCAACTCCCACAAGCTAAGTCATTCAAGTCTAAAATTTTGCAGCGTAATGTTACGCATAACAGAGGAGATCCATCATCCTCCTCCTCCTCCCTCCTTTATATAGATTTTCTAAGTCATTTACTTTCCCAAATTCCCATTTAATTTATTGTTTAATAATTTAATTCATAAAATCCTCCTTGTACATGTATCACCCATCCCCTTCATTGCACCATAATTAATTTCATTAATTAATTAATTACTCCTATTTCCCTCACCCACCTAAAAGCGTTCCTAGAATCGCTCATAGGTGTCCCCAAATTCCCTTACACATTTTAATGACTTATCCCCTTACTAATTTACTAGTTGAGTTCAATTTAGAAAGTTCTTAAATGCAAGATACCTTACTAAGTTAGTCATTCTGGTTTTTCTTCCTTATGTTTCCCTTTCTCTTTATGTTTCCCCCTTTTTCCTTAGTTTCCTAATTCTTTTAAATTTCTCTCTTTCCCTTTTCATTTAAAACTCAAATTGGCAAGTGTAAAAAATTACCTTTTTCCCCTTTCACTTTTTAATTAATAAATTTTTATTTAGCATATGTAACAAAACAATTATTTCCCCTTTTTTAAATTGTATCCCCCAAAATATTTTTATAAATTAATTGAATTGCTTACCCCCTTCTCGTCACATGATTAATGATTATTATTATTATTATTATTATTATTTATTTTTACCACAAGTATTACTTTAGACTTAGATTTTAATTTTCAAGGCTGGGTGACATTTTATTAGGGAAAATTGTTTTTAAATCTTTCTTATCACGTTATTCGTTCTAAGGCCATCTAGTTTTATTCTCTTATTAGTTAACAACACAACGTGCCCTTCAGGACACACTAGGTCTCCAAGGGTGCCACTCGCCTCATTTTGTTTCCCTTGCAAGACGTGCTCTTCAGGATGCACTATGTGCTCCAAGGGTGCCACTTGCCTCTTCTCGTTTTTATTACGTGACGTGCCCTTCAGGATGCACCCGTGCTCCAAGGGTGCCACTCACCTCTTGACTGACTTGGTAGACATCAAAAACCCCTGGAATCAATACTTCGTCAGGTGATCTTGTGGGAGACTAAGGGCCTCTAAGGAATAAGTCTCATGCCTTATTGTGCACCCCTTAGAATCATCATGAGCGATTGTCACAGTCTTCCCTCACGACATCGTGGGTCTTCTCGAACTAGGTAGTCGTTAACCTATAGTTCAAGCCACAGCAGAAGTGCTAGTAGGTTGTGGCAGGGTTGTTGTCCACACCTCTCCCTCAACGTCTCTGGTTATTTTGCGTGACCCCTCTACTCCACATGTGAGTCTGGTCGGAAAGCTATCGTCAGTCTGCATCATCAACGAATCATGTCAGGAATAATATCCATAATCATATCATCTAATCAAATACACAAATGTCATATATACAACAATCAAACCCCAATAGTCCACTCCCTTACTCGATCTGGAGTCCAAGGGGTTTCATCGATGCCTCTGCATCCTCGAGGTCTAAAATCCTGCACACTCAGGAAAACCGAGTCAATAGCACCTGTCTATGTCAATACAACAAAATAACATGTCATCAATCCATAACGCCTCATAATCATAATCAAATGCCCAATAGTATAATAATCTAGATCACTTGCAAGCAAGTATCCTCAAATAATAAGTTCACTCAGTGCGCGCAAGAGCAGGATGTTACATGTTCAAGTTCAAAAATAGGTCTTCATCATGATCTAAACATAAATAAGATTGAATGTACCACTTTAGAAAATGGTAAGCTTATATAGGAGTTCTATATATTTCAAAATAATTGATCAAAGCGTTGAAAAGTTATATAGACACTAGTTGAGTAACCCTATGAATAGGAAAGGCTAAACTAAAAAGTTGAGAAAACAAAA
>JZKD02S0289005.1:237441-253196 GCA_000966675.3 Picea glauca
TTTGTATTCATTCTTATGCGGTGCTATGACAACTATTCATTTCATAGAAAAAACACAATTTGGTAAACCATAATCCCTAAGTTGACTTAGTAGGCATTCATTGCATGCAACTATGTTTATATGAATGATCCATAAACTGGTGTTACATGGGAGGGAGAGAAACTACCTAAAGACATACTAAGCTATAACTATTATGTATATTTTGAGTAGTTGTCGGGAACTACATCCTCTAAATATTATTATGAATTTCATTAGGGCCCTTGAGATTCATTCTCAATTTTAATCATTTGAATATCATGCATCTCAGAGCTATACAGGCATGTCTCTATACATGGACAAGGCTGAATACGGCCCTGTCAACCTTCTAAAATAGTAAAACTAACAGTATAACAATTTAAAACAAAAAAATTAAAACAATTTAAGACTATAAATTACCTGGATCGCCCGCCCGCAGGGCTAAAAACGGCCTTGTCCATGTACAAAGACATGCCTGAATTCAGGCATGTCCCTGTACATGGACAGGGCCATATTTGGCCCTATCACCCCATCTGATAAGCAGATAATACCTCTACTTGTTTGTGTCTAATATGGTCTAGGTGTTGTTGTTGTCGTTGGTTGGTTGGCTACTTGTTTGTACTTGTTTTTCATTTACATGACTAATAAGATATTATTCCAATGTTTCTCCTTACCTTCCATTACTAAGAAATGCATCCTACATTATAGGAAAAATATTTGATTGAGAGTATCTTTTACTCTATTGTGACTCTGTCTTATTGTGTTCATAAATTATTAATTTATAGGAGGCTTTGTCTCCATCCTATATTGTTCATATTGTGGAAAATCAAGTTTGGTTTGTACATGGATGTAGCCTCCCAAATATATAGGAAAGGATTGCATTTGTATATTTTGTATTCAAATGAATTTATTTTGAACATAAATTCACGTATTAAAATGAGATAGTATTATTGTTTAGAGTACATGGATGTCGCCTCCTAAAAATATATGGGCCATTCGAGCCTGTCCATGTACATGGACAAGGCCATATTTGGCCATGTCATCCCATCCGATAAGCATTTGATACCTCTACTTCTATGTGTCTGATATGGTCTAGGTGTTTTTAATGTTTTTGGTTGGTTGGTTGGCTACTTGTTTGTATTTTTTTTTCATCTGCATGAATAATAAGCTATTATTCCAATCTTTCACCTTACCTTCCATTACTAAAAAATCCATCCTACATTATAGGAAAAATATTTGATTGAGAGTATTTTTTACTCTATTGTGTCTCCATCCTATTTTGTTCATAAATTATCAATTTATAAGAGGCTTTGTCTCCATCCTATACTATTCATATTGTGGAAAATCAAGTTTGGTTTGTACATGGATGTAGCCTCCCAAATATATAGGCAAGGATTACATTTATGTATTTTTTATTCAAATGAATTTATTTTGAACATAAAGTAACATATTAAAATGAGACTGTATTATTGTTTAGAGTGCATGGATGTCCCCTCCTAAAAATATATGGGCCAAGATTGCATTCATATAAATTGATTAAAATATAAACTAAATTTTATAAAGATAACAATAAATGTTTCCCTTGCATAAACATATATGCAATCAATGCCAAAACCCAAACTCTATTTGAGATTAAACTGATTAAAATATAAACTGAATTTTATAAAAAAAATAACAATAAACTATGCTCATGCGTAAACATATATAAAATTAATGCCAAAAACAAAAATTTGTTTGAGATTAAACTGATTAAAATATAAATTGATTACACTATGACTGTGACATAACAGTATTTACTTGAAAACCTAAAAGAGTACAACAAGCAGTCTCTGTGCAGACACATACAACAAGCATGCAATGCAACACAAATCAGTCTCTGCGTAGACACATACAACAAGCATGCAATTCTTAACAACGTGTCCATTGAGACTGGAATGGAAAATTCTTGTGTGGTACAAACTACGAGGACGAGGTCGTATTCAACCATGTCCATGTATAGGGACAGGCCCAAATTCGAACTTGTAACTGTACATGGGCAGGGTCGTATTTGGCCTTGTCCATGTACAGGGACATGCCTGAACCATCTCTATGTGTATTCACATTGTTTATTGGTTTTGATTTAATGATATTTTATTTTAAAAGTGAGTGGTCCCATGAGCCTCCTTTAAGTTGTTCATTTTTCGTTTTTTCTTCCATTACATTGTTTAGTTATTTTATTCTTATTACATTGATGTTCTAAGATGTTTTATAGTATTCCTTGTTTGAATCTTAGGACCATGTTTTTTTAATTATACATAGTTATTTACTCTCTTTGCTATATATAATCAATATTTATGTCTTTTCAACCATATATAAGTCATCTTAGTCTCTGATTAAGTCAATTGCTTTCTAAATCTACCACATGCCAAAGGAAATTCTTTGAATTTCTTTGAAGGTATAATTTTGGTAATGTCTGGTCGTATGGACAATTGAATATATGCAATTGTAGGCATTCTACCTATTACAAAGTTGCTAAGTATGTTGCAAAATGGAGTTCTGAAACTCATTTCATGAAAGGTTGTTTTCTTCTCCTTCGGTCACTTTTAAAAAATTGATGATTCTACAAAAATGACATGTTTGGGTTTCTCTTTTGTGTCGTCGCTCTTAATTCTACTCCATTTTTACTTATTTTTGTGCTATGGTTGATACAAAATACTATGCCAAGAGAAAAGGACTGAGTTTGGAAAAAGGGAGAGTGATGATACTCCTATTTCCAAGATCTTTTTTCTTCAAAAGGCATCAACGCTCATGTCCTCATACGCTTGAACAGAATGGAGTTACAGAGCGCAATCATCGTCATATTATGGAGACTACTTGTTCTTTGTTACATTTATATTTTTTTCCTAGGGATTTCTGGGGAGAAGTTGGCTTGACCTTAGTCTACTTGATGTTTCGTACACTTCCTTAATGTCTGGTCTTTTGCTCACAGTGATGCTGCTATCTTCAAGTTTGTTCGTGAAAAATATATTTTGTAATTTTTTTGGTAGCAAGAGGTTACAGACCTGAGTACATGAATTCAAGAGTCTCCAAACTAAGGCAGGTAATAAATTTTTGATCCCCTCCAGGTACTTGAATTCAGGACTATTATTGCTACTGGAAATTCTTTGATTCTCGAGAAGAGCATAACATACTGTAGGCTCAGATCGAGAATTTCATAAAGGGATATCAAGACCTGAGGTTTCATTTGTCTAATAAGGAATCGGGGTCATGAAGATGAAAAACTGAAGACTAAAATTGAAGTTCAATAGTTGCTGAAAGAATATGTTAATTCCTCAACCAGAAAAAAATGATAAAGTTCCAGTTTCATATTCATCAAACTAAGGTATTCCTTGCTAGAAGTAAGTATGTTTACAGCTTCAGAAATGATGTAATCGTTGAGAGATATTTCAATCATTTTTATCATGGTCAGAAGGAGCAATTGGAAGAAGCACAATCTACAAAACTATAGGAGAATTCATATAGACAGGTTACTTCTAGCAGTGTTCAAAAAGGAATGAATTGTATTTTTTTTAAGTTGGTAGATGAATATCCAGTCCAGTGAATCATGCTCGGAGGAAACTACCAACTCCTGAGCCAAAGACGATATAGAACAAGAAGGAGAACAAAATTATTCATAGATTTTAAAACTATTATTTATTTGGAGGGTAG
This sequence comes from Picea glauca, assembly GCA_000966675.3. Lineage (NCBI taxonomy): Eukaryota > Viridiplantae > Streptophyta > Pinopsida > Pinales > Pinaceae > Picea > Picea glauca. The sequence continues at coordinate 241,144 of JZKD02S0289005.1, forward strand.
AAAGGTTCAGTATACGAGCTTCATGATCTACCTCTATACAGTACAAGCATGCCATTGAGTTATGTCTAGTCATATGGAGGATTGAGGTTGAATATATATAGCATTAGGTGTTGCACCTATAGCATTAGGCATTGGCCCTGTCAACACTCGAACACTAAACAATTTAAAATCTAAAATCTAACTCTAACAATTTAATACTAACACTAACTATTTAAATCATAAAATTTAAAATTATTCTAAACTAAACGCCCGCAGCACCAACATCCACCCGAATATGGCCTTGTACATGGATAGGGTCGAATACAGCCATGTCAACACTCTAACTCTAAACAATTTAAAATCTACAATCTAACTCTAACACTAAACAATTTAAAATATACAATCTAACTCTAATAATTTAATACTAACACTAACTATTTAAATCATCAAATTTAAAATTATTGTCACTAAAATTACCTGGACCGAACGCATGCAGCACCAACATCCGCCCTCTCACAGCACCAACGTCATCCCGCTACTCCAACGTTCGCCCGCAACAACAACGTCCACTACAACCAAGATGTGCACCTAGCGTTATCACCTAACCAACACCTAACGCTATCCCCTAACCAACAATTCAGGAAAACTATGAGAGGAGCGATGTGTAGGTAATACATAAACCTTTTTTCCAGTCAAAAGGTTCTTTCGGCCGAAAGATTATTTCGTCCGAACGATTCTTTCATCCAAAAAAACGTTTTGCCGACAAAGAGTTTCGGTCAAAACAATGTTCGGCCGAAAACATTTATCGGAAAAAAAAAATATCGTCTGGCTAAGATGGTAGAAGATAGTCGAGGCCATTGTGCTAGTACCGTTTGATTTGACGTCCAATGGTTCTGCCGAAAAGAGGTGGCTTTCGGCTGAAATAATTATTAGTTTGGCCAAAAGAATGTTAGTAGGAATTTTGGAAACCCAATTCTCACAAAAGTATTACTCAACTTTCTGATTTCACCTAGGTGCAAGGTTCTTGTTAATCAAATAAATGCCATACAACCATTGTTCCTCTTTCCATTCAAGTACCATACCAATGGTTATATTAGAGGCATCCATGGAATATGAAAAGGTAGGGACCAATTTGGCCCTCTTAACATGGTTGATGTTGATAATTTTTCTTCTAGATCATTAAAAGCATTTTGTCATTTAATTGTTCAATGAAAATATTCATCTTTAAAAAGCAATGTAAATAATGTAGATGCATTTTTTGTGAAATTTATAATGATTCTGATAATAAAAAATATGGCCTAAAAATATACAAACATCTATTTGAGTTTGAGGAATGGAAAGGTTTGAAATTCCATTAATTTTAGCTAGATCTACTTTGATACTTGTAGAAAAGATACTTGTAGAAGAGATATGATGACCAAGAATAATTCCTACCATTAGAAACATACTACATTTCTCATAAGAGAAAGAAAGATTTATCTCTTGGATCTACTTTGATACTTGTAGAAAAGATACTTGTAGAAGAGATATGATGACCAAGAATAATTCCTACCATTAGAAACATACTACATTTCTCATAGGAGAAAGAAAGATTTATCTCTTGGCATTGTATCAACAACTTATTAAGATTTTCAATGGCCTCTTCAAAAGTGTTACCATACATAGTAAAATCGGATTTTCAATGGCCTCTTCAAAAGTGTTACCATACATAGTAAAATCGTCCTTATAAATTTATATGCAATTGTATATAAATATAATAAAATGTGTATAATGGCATGATTAAAAGTGGTGGGGACATTAAAAAATCTAAAAGGAAAGACATGATAAGCATATCCTGGTACTCCAAAGCAAGGTTATATCTTTTAAATTCATCGAGGAAGGAAAATAACTTTTTCTCGACCAAAATGTCAAGGAATTGTGATGAAGGATAGAGAAAATGATATCTTAAGGTGGCCTTGTTTAATTATTTGTAGTCAACACAAATGTGTGACTTACCATTTTTATTTAGAAGAATCGGCAGTGGAGAGATGCACTGGCTATTGGAGATAGGATAAATGAAATTTGCATCAAGTAAATTTTGTAATTCTTCTTTCACTATCTCTCGTAACGGTAGGATTCATTAAATGCTAATTTGTTAGGACTCGCCCTTAATGTATATATGGTGAGTACACAAAACATGATGAATACCCTTCATATATATATACTCCCATGTGAATTTACTATTATTTTCCCGTAATAATTTTAGCAGTTTTTTTGTTGAAAGGTGTCTAATTTGGAGTTGATATTCAATGCTCTTATTGGGATAATTTCCACTAGTGTGCTGGAGGATTCTAATGTAGAGTAAAGAGGAAAAGTCATGGAATCATATTTTATTGAATGAGTCGCTAAGAGTAACTTTCTTGTAAGTATTGGTCAATGATATGTATAATAAATGGTGGGATTGGATGCTAGGATGAATAAGAGTTACAAATAAAATTGTTTATTAAATCATCATTAGTCTCAACTTTAAAAGAAAAAGCATGATCAATAGTGAGTAATTGTTAAACATTCTCATCATCATTGTCCCCATTCTCTACCCATATAGGTATTTCTTGGTCAGTGAAAAGCCTGGTAGGAGGATATAATGTAAGTTTTTTTATATAGTTTCCATGATATGTGGTCATATTTTTAGATCTATAGTCAATAAAGGCATCTACAGTGGTCAACCATGGACGTTCCACAATTAATGGATAGCCTCCAAGGCTAAACCTTGGTTGCAAAATTATAAAACATGTTGTGTATTACCTAGAATTGATCAAAATCATTTCATCTTCAAGTATGCATGCAAGTCTTATTATTGCTCAGTCAACTAATTGGAGGGTCGTAGGAGATTGGTGTAGATTGGGAAATACAAGTTTTTCAATAGTCTCCTTAGTCATAGAATTTATGGTATCTCCTAAGTAAATCAAGGTATTTGAAATGAGAATATTGTTGATGTGCACATAAATATGGTGTTTCCACGATCAACATACTTGGTCATAAAAATCCTTCCAATCGTCAAATCAACTAACTGGATAACTACATGGATAATATGTGGGTCTTTCCTTTTCCTGGCAAGTTTCTTTATGAACAATTCTCGGATACTATTAGCATAAACGAGAAAATTGTTAATTGCTTGAAAAAAAGGAATTATAATACATGCATTCCTCAATTCTCCAAGAAAGTCGAATTCAAGTTGAACAAGAATTATGTCCAAATTTAACCTTTCTAGATAAGGAGGAGATTGTGCAAGTCTAGATGGTTGAATTTGATTGGATGTTTCAAAGGTTTTGTTTTGAATTTTTGTAGGAGGATGTCCAACAGAATTATCTTTTGCAATAATTTCATCTACGAGGGGATTGACTTCCTCATCTTATTGTTTTGTAATAATTAGGGAAGTTTGGTTATTAATGATTCTCTTTGATTGTAAGTGAAAGTCTTGGTGGTTTGCAAGGGATATGGAATAGGTGGAATAACCAAGTAACTAAACATTGTAAGTGGGTTCAGTTACTTTATTATTTGGGTTAGGGAGTGGGTTGAACAGGAAGTTGAGGAAGTATTTGTGGAGGATTGTTCAGAGATGAATGCAATTGTTGTTTCTATGGGAATTGTCATTAGGGCAATTTTGAGGTCAAAAATGGGCCTCAAAACAAAAATTGTACTATCAAAATCAATTTTAAGAGAAACAATAGGATTCAGATGATGATGTCAACCATAAGGATAAATATTTTTGGAGGGAAAGGAAGAAAACCACATTTTTTAATTGTATTTTTTACTTATCTCCTTATAGGTTTATTCAAATTTCAAGTGTATGCGCTTGTTCGATGTAGAATTAAATTCCACATCTAATTAGTACCCACTCGGCATAATTTTATCTCATGGTGGGTCTATCAAAAGTATGTAGAGTGGGTACTCATTGGATTTGGAATGTAATTATGCATCTAACAACTTCCTACACTTGAAATTTGAGTAAGCTATATGGAGATTATTCAAAAATACGATTAAAAAAATAGTTTTATTTTTTACCTTTGAAAATTCATAACTGTTATTTGATTATTGTCCTTAGTGTTAATATTTTTGGTGTAACTATGGAAGATAATCTTGTATATTTTTTTAGTCAAACCTTTAAAAGGTTATTATAATTATATTGTACAAGTTCGCTCAACATAAATTATTATATTATTGGTATTTTACTTATAATTGTAAAAAGCCCCATTCATGCTAGTCAGCCCTGTTTTATGGGTTAGTTAGGTCAAGAGTCATGTCTCTTCAAGAGACATTGTAGTGTATAAATAGAGGATAGGTTCCTCTCATTTGGACACACACTCACACACTTCTCTTGTGCAACTTGGAGCACATAAGAAGGTCTAGCACACAAGTCTCGGATACAGGTTCTTTTGATGTTTTGGTCTTGGTATTTCTTGGAGAGCTATAGCTCATCATTGTACTGGTTGAAGGAATCTATATTGAGGATTTTGGTTGTTGGGTTTTCTCCCCCCATGACGGTTTCCAAGGATAATCTTTGTGTTCTATTGTATCTGTGATTGTCTATCTTTTAGTGATCCTACTACAATTGCTATTGGATTAAGTAATTGTAGTTGTGTAACTGGAAAAATTAAAATTCCAACATGGTATCAGAGCAGGATTGAATAAAATCCATTTGCAGATCTAGAAGCCTAAAAGGGGGTCCTTTTCAGCCTAGAGACATTTTCCAAACAAACCAATACCATCATAAGGTGGGATGACTATCGGAACAAAGATCGATGAGAAGCTAGATGGAGTTGATAACTTCAGGGCCTGGAAGTACAGAGTAACCCTCCTTCTTGAAGAACATGAACTGGATAAGTTCATTATAAAAGAGGTTCAAGAACCTCAAGGAGATGAAGCTAAGGAAAAATATAAGAAAGACATGGTGAGATCAAAAAGGATTATTGCAGGCTCCATTAAGGACCACATTATCCATCATATATCATCATTATCTCCTCCAGAGCAAATAATGGACACCTTAACTCGTATGTTTGAGGGACACAACATAAATCAAAGAATGACTCTGAGATCAAGGTTGAAGAATGTGAAAATGAAGAACTTAGAAACCATTCACTCCTACTTCTCAAGAGTGAGTCAAATCAAGGAACAAACAGAATCCATTGGTGACTCAGTAGAAGGATAAGAGATGGTGATGACTACCTTGAATGGCCTCGCAATTCCATGGGATGCATTCATCCAAAGAATTTGTTCAAGAAATAATATTCCCAAGTTTAGTAGGATTTGGGAATATTGTAACCAAGAATAATCTAGGACAACTGCAAGAGAAGAAAATATGGCAGATGAAGATCAAGACCTAGTCGCCCACACCAGGAAAGGAAAGAACAAGAAGGAGCATTCTTTACCGAAGAAGTTTAATATGGGTCAAAGAGACAAATCAAATATCATATGTTACTATTGTCAGGAATTGGGACACTTTGTTAGGGATTCCCCCCTAATTATGGAAATTAACAATAAGAAAGTAAGTAAGAGGCATCAATCTCACACAATTGAAGATAATGAGCCTCCCAAGAAAGTTGCAAAGAAAGATGAATAAAGTGATTATGATTATGTTCTTATATCATCCCTCACATGTATTTTTACTCATGGAAGTGACACTTGGTTGATAGACAGTGGTGCTTCCAAGCAAATGACAGGATATGAAGACTCCTTATCTAAGCGTATTCATAAATATTCACCTCACAAGGTGAAATTGGGTGATGACTATCAGTATCCAATCAAAGGTGTTGGAGAATATTCCTACAAGTCAAACTCAGGAAAGCCAATGAAGATGAAGGAAGTTCTCTATGTTCTAGGTTTAAAGAAGAATCTTCTCTCAATTTCAGAATTGGACAAGAAAGGATACAAAGTAGCATTTATTGATGATCAAGTTCTTATGTAGCTTAGAGGGAAAACACTTGATGATGCAGTAGTGATTGGAGTTGAAGAAGGAAGACTCTACAAATCAAAAGGACATTCAGACTCCTCAATGGTTCATGATATTATGAATCCCAGTGAAGTATGGCATAGGATATTTTCTCACCTACACTACAAAGCTCTTCCAGTTGAGAGAAAAATGGTGATAGGTATTCCATAAATCCAAGAAGAACCAAATGGTGTGTGCAAAGGATGTGCACAAGGAAAGAATGTGAAACACTCCTTTCCAAATAGTGATAGCAGAGCCAAAGGATTTTTGTACATCGTGCATTCAGACGTATCTGGACTGATGTCGACAGCTTCACTAAGTGGGTATGTATATTATGTATCTTTCATTGATGATTACTCACGTAAAACTTGGATTTATTTGTTAAAAGCAAAGAATGATTTTTTTGGCAAATTTGGAGATTTCAAGGCTCTAGTAGAAAACTTGACAGATCGGAAGATAAATATCTTGCAATCAAACAATGGAGGTGAATTCACCTCAGAATAATTCAAGGAGTATTGCAAGGAAGTTGGGATTAAGAGGGAGATGTACACTCCCTATAACCCTCAGTATAATGGAATAGATGAAAGGAAGAACCAAACAATCATGGAAGCAGTAAAATCCATGATCAAGATCTTCCTATGCATCAGTGGGCAGAAGCGGCGAAGACGACAGTGTGCATGCAGAATAAAAGTCCCCACAAGGTGCTTGAAAACAAGACACTCGAGGAAATGTTTTCAGGAGAGAAGCCAGAAGTCATACATTTCAGAATATTTGGTTGCCATGTATTTTTTCATGTCCCCAAGGAAAAGAGGACAAAGTTGGACCCTTCCGAACGGAAGGGCATATTTTTTGGTTATAGTGACACATCGAAGGCTTACAAGATATACATTCTCGGTCACTAGAAAGTGGAGATCAGTCGAAATGTAACCATTGATGAGAGTGTAGCTTTCAGTAAATCCAAACAGATTCATACAGAAGAGGCACATGAAGAAGAGAATGAAGTTCATAAAGTTCCATAGGCAGTTGAACCAAAGGAATTCATTCTAGAGGATCGTGACATGGTAGAACCTCAGAAACCTATCGAGATACCTTCTCGCAAGAGAATACCAGCTTGGGCATAAGAGCTCATCAGAGATGCAGAAAGAATTGGTGCCCCAGAGAAATATTTCAGGGAAAGTGAGAATCCAAAGTCGTATTCTAGCTACGTGCCATGCTTGTGTGACATAATGGATGCAGAATCTTCCAGTTATGAAGAGGTTACAGAAAATCAAGTATGGAAATGTGTCATGGCATAGGAATACCAGTCCATTATGCAGAATGATGTCTAGGATGTGGTTCCCAGACCAAAGGAAAAATCTGTGGTGAGTTCGAAATGGATATACAAGACGAAACACACAATCGATGGCTATATTGAAAAACATAAGGAAAGATTTGTGGCCCGGGGTTTCTCTCAAAAGGAAGGGATTGACTATGAAGAAATTTTTTCTCTCGTAGCAAGATATACCTCGATCATGACTATACTTTCATTGGACGCTATGATGAAATGGAAGGTGCACTAGATGGATGTAAAGACATCCTTCTTGAATGGTAAAATAAAAGAGGAATTTTATATGGAGCAACCACTTGCATTCGAGACACATGACTGGGAGACTCATGTGTGCATATTAAAGAAGGATTTATATGGATTGAAGTAGGCACCCAAATCATGGTATGGTAGGATTGAAATTTTTTTGATGAGCTTGGATTTTACCAAGAGCGGTGCAGATCCTAACCTTTACTTTAAGGTTGAGGATGGTGAACCGATGATTCTACTGTTGTATGTAGATGACCTATTTCTAACTGGTGCAGAAAATCTCATCAATGAATGTAAGAGAAAATTGGTTGCAGAATTCGAGATGAAATATTTAGGAATGATGCACTACTTCTTGGGACTAGAAGTTTGGTAGAGATCAGATGAGATTTTCCTAAATCAAGGAAAGTATGATGTGGAAATCTTGAAGAGGTTCGAGATGTTGGGATGTAAGGCCATGGTTACCTCGATGGTATCAAATCTTAAGTTGTTGGAGGATACAACTTGAGAGATTGTGGATTCTACCTTATACATGAAGATAGTGGGCTCGTTGATGTATTTGACAAACACAAGACCAGATATATGTTTTTCTATGAACACCCTGAGTCAGCATTTGGAGCAGCCCATACAGGTTCATTTGGTTGTAGAAAAACATGTGTTGAGGTACCTTAAGGGTACTCTAGATCATGGTCTCTGGTATAGATATGACCATGAGTTTGGATTGTATGGATACTCAGATTCAGATTGGGTTGGCAGTATTCCTGACCAGAAGAGAACTTTCGGATACTATTTTAGTCTTGGCTCTAGTATGGTCTCATGGAGCAGCAAAAAATAGTCAAGTGTGTCACTCAGTACAGATGAAGCTGAGCATGTGGCATCATGTGCAGCGAGAAAAAAAGCACTATGGATTTGGAAGTTTTTGTCTGGGTTATTCGGTCTCAGATTGGAGGCAACCTGCATTTGGTGTGACAACCAGAGTTGCATGAAGTTGTTAGAGAACCTAGTGTTCCATGACAGGTCGAAGCATATTGAGATCAGATACTACTATATCAGAGATATGGTACAGAGGGGAGCAGTGAGGCTCCATTTCATGACTATCGAGGATCAAGTTGTAGATGTGTTCACCAAGTTGTTTTCGAGGACAGAGTTCGAGTACTTCAGGGACAAGCTTGGTGTGGTCCCTCTTAAGAGGGAGTGACAAGTGGAACTCATCCATCATAAAAAATGGCTGGCACTGAGTATGGAAAAATCTCATCCAGCATGAAAAAGGGTTGGCACTGAGTCTGGTTGGTCTCATCCAGTATGAAAAAGGGTTGGCACTGAGACATGAGTGCACATGATCAGGTATTGATGCATCGCAGGGAGTGGATGTCCTGGGTACATGTTGTAGCTATTGAGAGATACCCACAGACGTTGGTTGCATGGGGTGAATTCATGTTTCACTATGGATATCCAAGGATGTATAGATTTGCATGTTCAATAGTCAATGGATGTGATCTCGTGTGGTATCCGACTTGGATTCTATGTCTGGAAATAATACCTTCCTAGTTAAGAGGGAGTGTTAATATTTTTGGTGTAACTACAGAAGATATTTTTGTATATTTGTTTTATTCAAACCTTTAAAAATTTATTATAATTATATTGTACAAGTCTGCTCAATAGAAATTATTATATTATTGGTATTTTACTTATAATTGTAAAAATACTCATTATGGATAGTTGGGCCTATTTTATTGGTTAGTTAGGCAAAGAGTCACGTCTCTTCAAGAGACATTGTTGTGTATAAATAGAGGATAGGTTTCTCTCATTTGGACACACACTCACACACTTCTCTTGTGCATCTTGGAGTGCATAAGAAGGTCTAGCGAAAAAATATTGGAGACTGGTTCTTTTAGTGTTTTGGTCTTGGTATTTCTTGGAGAGCTATAGCGCATCATTGTGTTGGTTGAAGGAATCTATATTGAGGATTTTGGTTGTTGGGATTTCTCCCCCCACGAGGGTTTCCTAGGATAATATTTGTGTTCTATTGTATATGTGATTGTCTATCTTTCAGTGATCCTACTACAATTTTTATTGGATTAAGTAATTGTAATTGTGTAACTAGAAATTTAAAATTCCAACACTTAGGAGGAACATTTTAGACCTCAAATTTCCCCTAATGTATTGTTAGGGTGGTTGTTGTTTCACATTCCCAAAGAGGGAGCCTCACCAACCTTGTTGCCAATGATGGTTTTGAGCTTGCTAGGGTGCCCATTATTGCCAAGGCATGGGTGGATACCAATTTTGAGAATGATATTGTTAGTTAACTCAAAACAAATTAGAATAATGAGATTTATCTTGAATCAGACCTGGTGGATGAGATTTCCATGGTCATTTTTTAGCAACAAAATAAATCTTCTCAATCTCCTCATTAGTCCCTTGGTAAACTACTTTTAATTTTGGCAAGTGTAATTATTGGTTGAACGATTATGTTCACAAATCCCACAAGTTTCATCTTTGTTCAATGGGAAATCCTTCAATGGATGATTCTTTATACATTTGGAACAAAATATTGATATTCCTAATTATGTTTCTTCATGATTCTTCTTTGACTACAACATGTCAAGTTGAGAATATCGATCTTGAAATATTTTAATAGATTTTCAATTTTAACATGGTTGATTCCACCTCCAAATGACTTTGTGATTCGAATAATGATATATATGGGGCCCTTGCCATGGTTTTAATTTCTCCACAAATACCATCAAAACAATTCACAAATTTCATCATAACTTAGGTAAGAAACATCACCAATCCCCATCAAATTCAACAGGTCAATACATTCATCCTAAATCCCTCTCAAGAGAACAATACCTACAGTTTCCTTGTCCAACTTTCTATGTTTTAACCTTTGCAACTTATACTATAATCTTTCAATATAATCTTCCAAACTAACATCTTATTTCTGGATTGTTTTAAATGTTTCTTCTCTTAAATATGTATCTTTTCAGAAGTCTTCATACATCTTCAGGAATGTATGTTGTATTTCATCCCATGTATGAATATCATTCCCACCAACTCCCGTGAAGCATTGCATTTTTAAGTGTGACAAGGAATAATTTCAATTTATGAACATTGGAGCAATAATCATAACTTCTACAAAGGGCATCAAATTTAAAAATAAAGGCATACATATCTTCACTTGTCGGGCCATTGAAATATGGCAGGGTTGAAGGTGTAATATTTTTCGTCTAGGTGATTCCTCTAGGTTCCTGAATTAGGATTTCAAAAGGGATATGTTCTTCTATAATGGAGCCTATTCCTTCATCTTATTCAATATAGTATAAAGGATTGAGATTCTAGTGATTTGACCCACCTTGTACTATTGATTCCTTAAAGGAGATAGGCTCGTTAGAAAAATTAGACTTTTGATTAGGTTCCCTTGAGACTTTGACTCTACCTGCCCACTAATAAATTCATTTGTATTCATAAGTTTTGTACTAGATGTAATGATTTGTGCCTCATCTGCAGAACTAGAATTAATGTTTGCTACTGTAGAACTAGATTCAATGAATTTCTTGTGGACTTATTGAAACTTGAGCTTCCCCCTTGAACCTTCTCCTTCTACTGATTTTCTTACAATATGGTTAGTAGTTTGAATGGTTCTTACTACACCATGAAATCACCCCCTTGATTCTCTAGTTCAATTCATGCATTTTATATGACCTAAATATAAATGTAAAATACTTCTTATAGATCCAACATAGAGGTTTTTGACAATTCCTCTAGTTACTCCCCTTACCATGCGTTTTCCCTAAACCAGTGCAAAAAATATACTATGCCTTTGGCATCTCCCCTCCAATGGTGCAAAAAATTATAGCTAATTTAATCTACCTACTAATTGTAGAAAGGATAGTTAAACTAATTGATCATTTAATTTATGAACTCGAGGATCGGAAGACTTGCAAGATATCATGCACTTTATGTGCAGGCATTAGGTATCTTATGCAAATGGTTTCTATAATAATTCTACATAAGGGAATTAAATTATTAATCTATAAATTTAAATTGCATTTTTTAGGATTAAACCACAATCTGAGACCTAATTGTGAGAAGGAAATACTACACTAGCTAATTGCAAAAGAGAGAGAGGAGAGAGAAAAACAGAATCAATATTCACACATAAGAGACTAAGAAACCAACTCTAAGCACAATGTATTAATCCTTGATAATGAGTACAATATATAGGACTCTCCACATGAGGAGTAATATGCACTAGGTTGGGATTTCCATGTGCATGCTCAAGTAAAAAAGTAACTTCTTCCAATAGCAACAATTAACTAAAGTAAAAAGTTGTTAATAATAAGAAAAGGTCAAAAATATAGGTGCAAACTTAGTGATAACTCTACATGAAGTCAACATGCATTCCATAATAGAAAAAATCTCCTAGAATAAAACTAGAGTCCAAGAATGGAACTAAAGTCCTAACTGGGTGAGAATTTGCTAATTATGGAAAGTCACTAAATAAGTGAAGTGAGTTAACTCCAAGTATTAAAA
>JZKD02S0289005.1:255954-281778 GCA_000966675.3 Picea glauca
ACTTTCCTATTAGGAACAACATAGTGGCATTGATATCGTCTTGATGCTTTACTAGGCAACATTGGTGTCAAAATATACCCTTTATTTTTCTCAAACTTTTGTTTCTCCTGAATGGCCAGATGTAGTACATGTTTTGCTTGCATATCGCAAGGTTGATTTGATCATGAATGCCACATTTGTTCTCGGGATTATTAAAAGGGTTATTATTCTTTATATCCCAACCTTCAAATCAAGGTCAAGACCACATGGCATATTAGGAAATCAGGACCAAAAATCATATCACTAGCATGAGAAGAGTACAAAAATATATATTGGGCCTTTTCTCATGCAACCAAGAGCTTGATATCTATACACTAATATTTCTTTATATACAAAAATTCATTTGGAGAAAAACGGTTTGGGGCATGAGCATTGGGTCCTACTTTTAAGTTAACACATATATACGAAGCACCCGAGAGCTACACCAAGACATCACACACAAAGCATTGACCATCCAAATTTCCAAGTGACAAAGAAGACTTCCCAAAGGATCCAGTTGTCAATGTGAAGGTCCATCAAGGCACCATCAATCTGCAAACAAAATGTTGTATCATCTCTCCCAAAATTATAGGTCTAGGGGGCCTTACGCCATTGCATTTGGCAACCAGAATACAAAGTAGCCAAGTGTATTCTCAACCTCCTAGGTGTAAGTATCGATAGAGTTCAAGCAAATGTCAAATTAAATCGACAGCACCACTACATGAGGCATCAGGGAAAAAGGTAAAAACCCTCATGGAATGCCAGAACAGAGCACTATCGACATAGACGCCTATGGTTGATTTCTAGTTGGGTAAAGGAATAAGAAAAGTCACACGACATTGCCCACATGTTCATAAGCATGTAGGATTGAAGTATGAGCCTAAGAGCAAATACTAATCTACATTCCCAACTATCAAGTACATCATGTGTCGAGCAAATGATCGTTTGGGAAAAATAATTAAAGGGAAATGTTCTAAGCATAATTTTGAAATTGAAAAACTACCTATCATATCAATGGGATAATAAATTTACTAGTGCTTCTAAATTGGATCACTTCCAACATTGGACACACCCTAATTCACTATCTGCACCAATTTCAAATGCAATATACTCATGTGATAGCATTTTAATCTATGTTGGCTTCATGGATGGCACCATTGGGATATTTGATTCAGAAAGCTTGAGGCCACATTTCCGTATTACACCTTCCATATATATACAACAAGGATTCATCAGTACCAATGTCTATCCACTTGTGGTTGTTGCACATCCATCAGAACCTAATTAGTTTTTCGTTGGGTTAACTGATGAAGGAATTCAAGTGATTGAGCCTCAAGAATCAAAGGGTAAATGGGGTATAATACTTTTGGATAATGGAATTGTCAATTAATATCCAACTATAAGAAATCAAGGGTTGGAATGATATTCAAAGTGTTGAGGGTGTCGAAAGATTATATCACATTCCCTGGAGGTGGTGAGTTGTTAAGGTGAATTCATGCATTGTCAGAAGCAAAGTCCAACATTGGTTTTCATCAATATTGACTAGAAAAAATTGAATCAGAGATTACAAGCTTGTTGCCCTTGCAAAAAATGTTTACACATTTGAAATCTCAGCTAGAACTAAAATCCTTCGATTTGTCACTTTTGAGTACAACAGAATGAGCATCATTGAGAATGGAAAATCAAACATCCATAAAGTAATTGCAGAAAAATGATAAAACTAGCTAGAAGGGAATTTTGTTGATGCTAATAAATATCCAGATGTATGCATTGTCAATGCACAGTAAAACCCTTACCAATAATAAGGACAGATTATTATCTAGCACTCAAGTCAAAGCCAACAAATGCAAGGATCACATGTTTTTCACATTGTAAATATACCAGGAGTTGATGTTGGGAGCACTAGTTGTTGGCATGTTGAAGAAAATTATTCGTTGTGTAAACTTGCTGCACAATTGTTGTAGCTTACAATTACACAGCGAGCTGCAACAGATCGCTACGCAACTTTGACAGAGACAACTAGTCAGCTCCGGAATAGCATCCATAGGCCAGCAATTGTACCAACTCACCCTTATCGACTCTAGAAGCTTAAAGCCATCGTAATGAAGATTTAGAATCTTAATTTGTTAGATAGTTTGAATGTAATAAATGAGTCAAAACAGAGATCTATTTTCTTGGAAAACAGTTTTCAATTGCTTTTATTTTGATTGTAATTAGATCCTATCTTTTAGAGGTGATTTAGATCATATCCATGGATCCAAGGGAGAGTTATTTTCCATGTATTTCATGATTCTCAATGAAGAAAGGGGTTCAACTTGAAGGAGGAGGAAAATCCATTGTACTATGTTATTTTTCTGAAATATCTATATGAGTTAATGCAGAAGAACAATGCTTTTGTTGAAGCAGAGATTCATGATAGTTATGTTCTAAGTGTGTTCCTTCCTCTGTTCAATGCTTGTTTCCATTTTTTGTTTAAATCTTCGAGTATTTAAACTGAGATATATGCTTGGAATTCATCTTTTATTTGATGATCCATTGATACATTGAGATACTCGTTATTTTGTTAAGATTGCATGTTTATAATTCATCTTTAGTTTCGTGTTATGTTCATGGCAACTTATTCTTTTATGTTATTCCTCTAAAGTTACATTAAGAATTCATCCTAAGCTAGATGCTCTTGGTGTAATGGGTTGTTAATCTTGTATTTTCTTCTACCATCTCAATAATAATCTAATTTTTGAAAAACACCACTTACATTGCCTCTGTTTTCTGAAAGTACATCACCCACGATTGAAAATATATCCTTAAGCTCAAATTTTTTACTCCATTTCCCAATGGTTTTCTTCCTCAAGCTTGTCCTACCAATATTCTTAAATTTAAACCTATCTTGTATGAATATAACATGTGTGCATTTATTGATGAATTATTTGATCTATTATCAGTCATTAGAAATCTGAGAGAGACCTCTTTGGTTGGAAGGGTCAGAGTCCAACCTAAAGTTTGTTTGAAGGTTACCCATGTGGTTTTCCTCCCACGGCCTAAGGAAATTACAGGAGGATAAAATTTTGGTGTCATTGTCAGGGACCGAAGGTGAAATATTCCCTGGGAGAAACAACAAGGTTCAGATCTGATTGTTGATGGTGGACAGCAGTCAGACATAAGGAGGTTGTAAATCATCCACCTGACGACTCCATTATTAGTTATATCCATATGACAGAGTATCAATGAAAACTCCAATGTCTAAAGGTTTTAAATCTTGAAGAAGGTACTAGTGACTCCATTGGATTTGATGAAGAACTTAGATGTTGCTACAATTGTTTCAAGGTATGCATGTTTGGACTTTTCATAGATTTATGGTTTTCCAAATCATTTACCCAAGGAGGGATCTTGTTTAAGGAATGGTCCAAAATTTAATGGTGAGGATTTGAGTTTGAATTTGAAACATATCTCAAATTTATGTGACTTTACTGAGCTTCTTAGAGTCAGACATGAAGATGTATTCCTTAGACTATTTTATGATTTGTTCCAAGGAAAATGTAGAAGTTGGGTTGAAGGTTTACTTGCTAAATCCATAGGATCTTTTTCAATTTTTTGGGTTATCTTTTTGGAAACATGGATGGACAAGACAGAATTTGCAGCACCCCTTGTTTCTATTAAAGATTTTAAAGAATGGAATGATATGTACATCAAGGATGAAGTGGAGGAAAATTTTTCTTTAGTTTTGTCTTCTTATTTAAAGTCATGAAAATGTATCTCCAAATACAAAATCCACTTTTTAAAGGAGTTTGCTGAAAAACTTGAGAAAGATATTCAAGTTTTAGACACTCAAATACACTCCCACAATTTCCAAGATCATAATCAGTCTTGTGAAAACCTTTTTCAGCCAAAAAAAAAAAAAAAGGAGGTTGTGCTTCCCTTTGATGTCAAGATTAAGGAATTTTTTGTTTTTGGGAATTGGTTAGATAATTCACATTTGAAACAATGGGCTGATATGATGAGCACATATGAATATAGCAAGAAGGACAATCTAGTTATAAGATATATTGAGATTTGGAAAACAGAGCATATATTTTATGATCTTGTAGTTGATTATATGGAAGGTTTTCCCAGCTGGAAGGTTCAACCATGTTTCCATTGTGAAAGCCACATCTATTATTAGTTGTGATTGCTATTACATTTTCTTCTTTTGATTTTGATCGAGCATGGTCAAGGAGTCAAATTATTGAATTGGTTACTTGATTGGCTCCAGTAGATTTTTCATGTCACTTGATTCAACAGTTGTCTTCAATACATTAGAGTAGGATTGTGTGCCAATAAGCTCATAGTTGAGCATCATTTTCAGCAGTTTAATTCACTTTTTAGTATGTGTTTTAAGATGGTAGTAGTAGTCTTTAGTAGGTACAAGTAGTAGGTTGCAAGTTGTAGGGTATATGGCTTGGGAACATCCCAATGGATAGGCACTGGATCTGTGGTTCTTTGTTGCCTCGCAGGGAAGACAACATCACCATTGGAGCCAATGTTATCACAAGTAAAAATTTTGTTATCGGGCCAGCTAAGGTTCCCATTTCTATGGATTGTCTGTAGTGCCAGATTTGCATATTGTTGGATGAGTCAAGGTTTTGGAGCAGATTATTGATTTGGTTTTATTCATGTGATACTTTAATATTCGGAATAGCATTGTGGCATTGAGATCTTCTTGATACTTTACTAGGAGACATTAGTGTCAAAATATACCCTTTATTTTTCTCAAACTTTTGTTTCTCCTGAATTGCGAGATGTAGTACATGTTTTGTTTGCATATATCAAGGTTGATTTGATCATGAATGCCACATTTGTTCTCGGGCTTATTAAAAGGGTTATTATTCTTTATATCCCAACCTTCAAATCAAGGTCAAGACCACATGACACATCAAGAACTTAGGACCAAAAATATTATCACTAGCATTAGCATGAGAAGAGTAAAAATATATATATTGGGCCTTTTTCTCATGCAAACAAGAGCTTGATATATATACACTAATATTTATTTATATACGAAAAATTCATTTGGAGAAAAAAGTTTTGGGGCATGAGCATCAGGTCCTACTTTTAAGTTAACACATATATACGAAGCACCCGAGAGCTACACTAAGACATCGCGCACAAAGCATCGATCATCCAGATTTCCAATTAACAAAGAAGATTGCCCAAAGGATCCAGTTGTCGATGTGAAGGGAAGTATGTTGTTGAAATACTGAATAGATTTGACATGTTGGAATGTAAATCCATGAACACACCCATGGAAACAAAGTTAAATCTCATGGTTGATACTTTGTTAGAGTTGGTTGATGCTACTTTGTATAGATAGATTATTGGTTCATTGATGTATCTGACGAATACCAGGCCAGATATATGATTTT
This sequence comes from Picea glauca, assembly GCA_000966675.3. Lineage (NCBI taxonomy): Eukaryota > Viridiplantae > Streptophyta > Pinopsida > Pinales > Pinaceae > Picea > Picea glauca. The sequence goes on from JZKD02S0289005.1 coordinate 261,372, forward strand.
TTGTGAACACCTTGAGTCATTATCTGGTAGAGCCCAGAAGTGTGCACCTTGTAGCTGCAAAGCCTGTGATGAGATACCTTAAGGGTATGTTGTATTATGGTCTCTGTTATACTGGATATCATGACTTCACACTGTATGGTTATACTGATTCAGATTGGGATGGAAGTGCTTCTGATAGAAAGAGCACTCCAGGATGTTGTTTCATACTGGGGTCAGCCATGAATTCATGGCAAAGCAGGAACCAATCCATTATTTCTCTCAGCACGATAGAAGCGGAATACATTGCAGCATGTTCTGCTAGTTGTGATGACATATGGCTTCGAAAGTTGTTGACGGGTCTATTCGGTCTAGAGATGGAAGCCACCGTGATTCTATGTGATAACCATAGTTTCATAAATATGATGGAGAAACCAGTGTTCCATGATAAGTTGAATCACATAGAAATATGGTATCACTACATTCATGATATGGTGCAGGGGGGAGTTGTAAACTCCAATATGTTGGAACAGATGAGCAGGTTGCAAATGTGTTGACCAAGCCTTTGTCTCATGTAAATTTTGAGTACTTCTGAGACAAGCTTAGTGTTTTCCGAAAGGACCTCCCTCAAAAGGGGGAGTTATTTTGATGATACTATGGTATCCTAACCAATAGCAGGTATCTCCGTTAGGATTTTATATCCTAGGGGATTGATCATCCCCGAGCATATCCCAAAGGTCCGGTAAGGATGGTCTGTCAGAGTACTTGTGCATGTATATGCTAGTTGTGGTCGGTAGTGGTAGCTCCATTAGGATTTTATATCCTAGGGAATATTTTAATTCCTAGGAAGACCCTAAAGTTCTGGTAAGGACAATCTGTCAGAGTACCACGTGGTAGCTCCATTAGGATTTTACATCCTAGGGAATCTTATGATTCCTGGGAAGATTTCGAAGGTCCGGTAAGGATGGTCTGTCAGAGTACCACAAAATGTTGTTGTTGCACCTACCTTGTTCTGTTTCCATATGATGATGATGCTGTTATCTCAGCCTCATGTTGATGATGTTGTTTTTTCAACCTTGTGATGTTGTTGATGATGTTATATCAGCCTTGTATTGTTGATGATGGTGTATCGGCCTCGTGTTTTTGATGATGTTGTATCAACCTTGTGTTGTTGATGATGTTGTTGTATTAGCCTCATCGTGTTGATGATGGTGTAAGTGATGTTGTTTCTTAAGTTTTATGCTAATTGATGTTGGTGTTTCAACTTCATACAGATGATGATGATGATTCCACTCCAGCTCCATGTTGTGAATGATGATGATATTGATGATGAGAAAAACTTCTAATGATTTGTATATATGTTAGTCAGTGTTCCAGATGTTGATGATGGTGTTTCTCTCTCTCTCTCCTGATGATGTTGTATTGGGTTATTTCATTATAATACCCTTCTCGTTAAGGGGGAGTGTTGAAATATTATAACTTTGAAGAATATTCTAATTATATTTGATTTATTATCTTATAGATCAAATCCCATTTTGTGGATTGATCATGTCAAGTCTTGTATAAGACCAAATCCCCTTTTTTGGATTGTTCAAACCATATTTATATGGTGGTATTTGTAAAGTCGACCCCTAGGGTTTATAAAGTGGTTTTAACCATACTTTGAAGAATTAAGCCCTACTAAGTGAAGAGACATAACCCTAACACCTCCTGACTAGTATTTATAAGTGAGGATGGCATCCATTTTTTCACTCACTCACTCACACTTCTAGTGTGCATATTTTGAAGGAAGCTACAGTTGCAAGAAGGAGAAGAGAGGCACATGCTCAGTCCTAAGTTATTCTTGGTTATTTGGACTTAAGTATTGGCATTGTATTGGAAATATATTATTGAGGAAGTTTTTGTTGGGTTTTCTCCCCCATGAGGGTTTCCCACGAAAAAATGATGTGTACCTTATGATCATGTTTCTTTCAGTGATCCTACTTATGCTATTGTTGTGGAAATACTTTACTAAATTGAAAAGAACCTAATAACAACTCAAAATTTAACACATAAAATCATCCATGGTCTATATCAACTCTACCCCTACCGCACACCTCTATAGGAGAATCATCTCCCATGAATATCGGTGGTCCGGAACAAGTCTCCAAGTATGAGAAAACTCTATCCGATGAGGCCATGTGATGGGTAGCCCTTGAATCAAACACCCAAGCATTAGGAGATGATGAATTATCAAGTAATGCATGACCATTACCTCTTTCCGATGATGGATTTTTCCTTTCATTATCTGGAATACAATCCTCAAGGTGATGTTGCTCAAGTGTTTGTGCCATGAGATCTATGGTATTTTCATGCAATAACTCTTAGTATGGAACCCCCTGTTACAATAGGAACACTTTGTCTTCTCCTTATTTCCTTTTTATTCCTTGGAACTTGAACTCTCATATGTGGACTTTTTTTTACCTTCCTTCTTTTTCTCTTGGTCCTTCTTACCCTTGTTCTTATTTTAACTTCCTTGAGTTGTAAGTGTATGTCGGGCTTGGAATTCTTAAGTGCCCCTATTTGGATGAGATTTGTTTGCTCATGGATAAGTGACTTCATTAAATCATCTAGAAACAAAATCTTCCATGTAGACCCCATAGCTAACCTGGTAGTATGAAAAGAAGAAGTGTAGTCAGAATACTCTAGTCCTAGTTTTGTTAGAAATGAAAAGATTAATTGTTCATCTTTCTTATCAATTCCACAAGCCTTAACATGAGAAAGCAAAGTTTTAAACTTATATAAGTAGTCTTGTAGTGTCTCGAAATATATTGTATTCAATGCATGTAGATCATTCTCCAGCTGATGACCTCTTATATTGTCTTTATTTCCTAGAAAATCCTTCAACTTTGTCCAAACATCGTTAGGAATCTTGCAAGTATTGACATGAAAGAGGAGATCTAAAGAGATGCTCAAGAAAAATATCTCGTACGCTTCATCCATTTTTTTGAAGTATCTTGATTTCTCTATGGCTGAAGTAGGCTCGACCTTAGTCCCCATGGTGATCCTATACAAACCCTTGCTTCGAAGTAGAAACTTTATTTTTGGCTTCCACTCAAAGTAGTTGAAGGGTGTCAAGATCATTGAAGAAGATGGTTTATCCATAGTTCTCTATGGGTTGTCCAATCTGATCTATAAACCTGCAATAAAAGTGAATACTCCCTCACAATAATGGATTTGATACCATGTAGGATTAAACCACAATCCAAGACCTAATTGTGAGAAGGAAATACTACACTAGCTAATTGCAAAAGAGAGAGAGGAGAGAGAAAAATAGAATCAATCTTCACACATAAGAGACTAATGAATCAACTCTAATCACAATGCATTAATCATTGATAATGAGTACAATATATAGGAATCTCCACAGGAGGAGTAATGTGCACTAGGTTGGTATTTCCATGTGAATGCTCAAGTAAAAAAATAATGTCTCCCAATAGCGACAATTAACTAAAGTCAAAAGTTGCTAATAATAAGAAAAGGTCAAAAATATAGGTGAAAACTTACTGAGAACTCTACATGAAGTCAACATTCATTCCATAATAGAAAAAATATCCTAGAATAAGACTAGAGTCTAAGAATGAAACTAAAGTCCTAATGAGTGAGAATTTGCTAATTATGGAAAGTCACTAAATAAGTGAAGTGAGTTAACTCCAACTATTAGATTGTGCACTTCCCTAGGAGGATAATAGTATTACTAAAGTGCACTCTATAGCCATTAAATAGGAAATATCTCCTAAAATTAAGGAAATAAGAATTATATCCTAAAAAATAGGAATTTGCCTAATGGTGGCTAAAAAATAGGAATTGGCCTAATGGTAGCTAATAAATAGGAATTTTCCTAATGGTGGTTTATGAGCCCATGGTTTTTGAAACCCACGGTATTTTCCCATGATATTACATATAGGAATCCATCGGCTAAAAACAAACATGTTATAAATAGTAGTCCTCCTAAATAGTAGGAGAAATGAAAAAATGAGTATGTCACTAAGTATGTAGTTGAGCATGTACCCCAACACATTTATGTTTTTGAATTTGAATTGAAAACTTACTCACATTTTGCATAACAAAATCACACTTAAGATCCACACTAGCCTAAACATGAGCTACTTATGCCAAATGTCTTTAACTATAACAACATTTTCCTTAATGCAATTATATGTGGATAGAATAAGCACGCAACATAAATAAATAACTAAAGTAATATACACAAAGAAACAATAAATAGTAGTACTCATGCTCTGCTAAGTGGTACTTACCTCCTCAAAATAGAGTGTTTGTATTAACCTATAACCTACAACGAATTTAAACCAATAGCTCACTACTTCTTGCAAAACATATGCAAACAAGTCAAATTGGAACTTCTTTGTATAATCAAAAATAGATTCAACAATTCAGAGACTGAACTTCATCAAAATGTCTACTACCTCTTCAAAGGTGCTAGCCTCCTTTTATACATGAAAATTGTTTGTAACAAATACACAAAATTCTAAATATTAAGCAACTTGAGAATTGAAGATTCTCAAGTGGTTATGAAAATTTACTAATCCCATAAAACTCATTAATTGGATGAACAATTGGTTTCCAGTAATCTAAACCGACCCAACTAAATTAGCATGTCTAACATAGTTACTTATTAACTATGCAAATACATGTAGGAGAAAAGGAGGTGTGATTTGTCACAACCTACACAATCCATGGCATCTTGTCGAATAAGTTTAGAAACCTAAAACAAGTTTTGTAGCAAGTGGATCTGTAGCAACCTTCCAATCAACCATTATTCATAATATAAGCACAAAATACACTACCATATCCTAAGGTTTGATAGAAATCAAATAAAAACTAGGAAACGCAATGAAAATTATCTCCAAGCCTATATCCTAGCTTCAAGCACCAAAATAATAAATAACAAGGTTTAATGATACGAAAAAAGGGTAACTTGGAAAAGGAAAATGATGTCAAAAGATGAACAAAACAAGGACTCGTCAATGGGATAAATAGTTTGACTCATGACATATTTGCACCCATGGATGATGATGTTAGGATTCATGATAATGCTCTTATTGAAGTGAATAAATGCATATATGAAGGGTCAAAGACAAGTCTTCTCTCTGTCATTTTGTTGTTGGTAAACTTGAAGGTTTTGTCTAATATTTCAAACACATTTTTGGCATATATCCTAAGGTATGGAATGTTTTTTAAACATTTAAGTTCATGATCATTTTCATTGACTATAATAAAGATGCAAACACTAGTATTCCAAAAAACAAAAAAAAAAATGGTTGTTGTAGATTATTGGCTAATATTCACCTAATAATTTATTTACACATTCCAAGAAGTGTGTTCCCTTATGAAATATATAGGACTAGAGTATAAAGCAATTGATACATATCCTAATGATTACATGATATATTATGGACAAGGGGGGAAATATTTCAAGTAATTCCCCAAATGTAAAATTAGTAGACATCACATTGATCATGTGATAATGAATGTGGCCAAAAGGTTTTTTGTCATATACCCATCGTTCAACATTTTCAACAATTTTCAAGTGAAATAACATAACACAATTTATGGATATCATGCTTGAATGAGGAGTCGGCATGGTGTTATATAGATGGTTGCAAATGGTTCTTTATTTAGGTACATCAAGGAAAAATGGCACATCTTTAGAGATGAACCTCATAGTGTTAAGCTTTCCTTAGTAGTTGATAGTGTTAATCCATTTGAAAATATGAGATCCATTTACTCAGTGTGGTTAGTGTGTCTTTTAAATAATAATCGTCCTTCTTGGATGTTGATAAAGGAGCATGCAATGTTGTCATTGATAGTTCTGGGTATTTATATTTCAACTATTTACAACATATTGTCTCATTTTTATTGTTTGTTGCATATCATGATGTACTATGTGCAAGATATTTAATAAATTTGTTTTTGAATAAGCAACAAAATATCAAGTTAGAGATATGGATGTGTATATTGATCCTTTTATCAACAAACTTCAAAATTTATGGGAGGGGATCACTATGTATAACATACCCAAACCAATAGGGAAAAGATAATTCCAAATCCATGGAACACTTACATGGATGATTCTTGATGCACCTAGGCTATCATGTTTCTGTTGTACGTAAAGTGCACTTGGGCATTAACTCATCTATCATTATTTGCAATTTTATTAAGTATTTGTAGTTCAGTGATAACATTGTTGTATATCTTGCAAGGAGTCAAACAAAGGATAAATATGGTTGTCCAATATGTGGTCCAAACACTACATATCAACATTCAAAAATTTTAGGAAAGGTCTATGATGAGAATATACATTTCCTCCCAAAAAACCAATCTCTATAGAATAATTGAAAAACATCTTTTCAATGGCAAGGAAAAGAATAAAACAAAACCGTGAAGAATGACACCTCAATGGTGGAAGAAGGTGTTGATGTTTTGGTAGTTGTGGGAGGTATTTCCTCCTATAAAACATTTATTAAAAGAGAAGAAGATTCCAGAAGTCAAAGGAAGGCCATTGAACAATGGAAGAACACCCCGGAAGAGAAGTTGGCCCATAAGAAATGATAAAGGGAAATAGAATTTCCCAGAGAAGAAGTCGGCCCCAGCTAAAGTGAATTGAAACCTATAAATAAGGTGATTTATTTCTCATTTGTACACACTCACTCACTCATCTCTCATTCAAGAAGAAGGTGCTAGTCTGAGGCAAGGAAGACGCAACACTACAGCATTTGAGGTTCTTGGTTATTCTTGGTGGTGCTTCCTCTTGTGCGCTCTCTCAGGGAAGAGGTGTGTTATCTTGTATGGTGTTTTTGTTGTAGCTATTTGGTGTTCTATCATTGTATTATGGTTTCTTCATTATATATTTCTCTTGAGATATTGTTCATGGTTGGATTATATTATTGATGGAATATATCTAAGAAAGGTTGGTTAGGTTTTTCCCCGGGTTTGGGGTTTTCTCGGGATAACTATTTGTCTTATTTTGCTTGTTTATGTTGCTCATATTTTTAGTATATGGTAAATGACTTTTAACGTAAAATAATATATAAGTACATTGGTAATCCTAATGCTCTAAAAATTATGAAAATCTAACATGGTATCAAATTTGGTTACCTTCAAGATAGTCTAACAACTGGAAGGAAAAATCTTGAGATTTGCAGGTGCGCAATCCTTTTTTCAAGATAATTGGGACTAATTCCACTTCAAAGAAACTCGTATAACCCTAGCGCACCTACTGCATCACTCAGATCGCATTTCGATGAAGTTTGAAATTTTGCAAATTTTTAGATCTAGGGTTTCTACCAACGAAAATGATTACCAGTATGAGAGTTCAGGATAGGCTGGATGGAGAAGACAAATTCAGATCATGGAAGAATAGACTACTCCTCATTCTATAATATAATTATTCGTTGGATCATTTCAGGAAATTTCTCCAAGAATCAGAAGAAGCAGACGCCAAGGCAAAGTTCAAGAATAATGAAATCAAGGCCAAGAATATCTTGACAGATTCAATCAAAGATCACTTGATACCCAATGTATCAGAATTGAAGACACCAAAGAAGATGTTTGATGCCTTAAGCAGACTATATGAAATAAATAACACCGGGAGGAAGCTAACCCTAAGGCATCAACTCATAAACATGATAATGAACAAGTCAGAAACAGTCTCCAACTACTTCATGAGAATTTTGTAGATCAAGGACCAACTAGTAGCTATTGGAGACTTGGTGGACTATGCAGAGCTTGTGACTACTACACTTAATGGTTTTCCATATTCTTGGGATCCATTTTTTCAAGGAATTTGTGCAAGAAGTAAATTTCCCAAATTTGACAAGTTGTGCACAGACTGTACCCAAGAAGAATCTAGATTGATATCCAAGTCACAGAAGACAAATGATGAAGAAAACCAAGCTCTTGTTGCTCATGTGAAGAAAAGGAAGGAAAGAAGAAAAACCATTCCAAAGAAATCTATAATATCAAACCATAAGAAGGATGTATCAAAAATTAGATGATACAATTGCAAGAATTTGGGACATTATGCTTTTCAATGTCCTCATGAGAAAGGAAAGAAAAGGCATCATGCACATGAAGCAGATATGGAAGATTCCACACCTCAGAAGAAGGAAAATGAATTAAAGGATGAATAATGTGTATTTGTTTCATCCCTCACATGTACTATCACTCAAGGAAGTGATATTTTGCTCATGGATAGTGGTGCTTCCAAGCACATGACCAGGTTCAAAAGTTCTCTTATGAATTTGACAGAGAAGAGTTCATCCCTTCAGGTGGAGCTTGGGGATGATTACAGACACGCATAAAAAGGATTAGGAGAAGCCTCCTACCAACTTGATTCACATAATTCTATCTCAATTAAATATGTATTGTTTATACAAGGCTTGAATAAGAATCTTCTTTCTATTTCTTCTTTAGAAGATAAAGGTTTCAGGGTAGCCTTTGTGGATAGACAATTTATTATATGGCCCAAGAATTCAAGAATATATTATGCTACTTTGATTGGTGTCTGAGAGGGAGGATTGTACAAATTGAAAGGATACCAAGAACAATCCCTTGTACACAACAGTACTATCTCTAGTGAGCTATGGAACCCAAGACTTGCTCACCTAAATTACAGATCATTACCAGTTTTGGGCAAGATGGTTACAGATCTACCAGATATACAGGTAGAACATGATGGGGTATGCAAAGGATGTGCACTTGGAAAGAATGACAAGGGAATTTTCTCAACCAATGAAAACATATCCAAAGAGATCTTGGACATCATACATTCATATGTATGTATATAGATGATGGTGCCATCACTAGGTAACTTTGTATACTATGTCATTTTCATAAATGATTACTCACGTAAGACATGGATCTATTTCTTGAAAGAGAAAGATGAAGTTTTTAGTAAGTTTCAAGAATTCAAGGCTTTAGTAGAGAATCTCTTTGAAAGAAATATTAATATCTTGAGGTCGGACAATGGAGGTGAATACACCTCAAATGAGTTTAAATACTTCTGCAGAGAAGCAGGAATCAAGAGGGAGATAATAACTCCCTACAACCCCCAAAATAACGGGGTTGTAGAGAGAAAGAACATATATATCATATAAGCAGCTAAAGCAATGATCCATGACCAAAGTTTACCCATGCATCTATGGGCAGAAGCGTCAAGTACAGTCATGTATGTCCAGAATAGAAGTCCTCATAATATATTGGGGAACAAGACACCTAAAGAAGTATTCACTGGAAAGAAACCAAAATTCATCCACTTGAGAGTATTTGGCTATCTGGTGTACATACATGTTCCCAAGGAAAAGAGAATGAAGCTAGAACCTTCAGAAAAGAAGGGAATCTTCACTGGATACAATGAGACATCAAATTCTTATAGAATATATATCCCTGGACAAAGACAAATTGAAATTAGTCAGGGTGTGACATTTGATGAAGATGGATCCTTCATAAAATATAGAGATTCTCACATGGATGAGGACAAAGAGGAGGAGGCTCCAAGGGATGCAGTAATGGTTGACTCTACTCCACAAGAAATCATTCTAGAAGATCAGAATGAGATAATAGATCCAGAGAGACCTGTAGACCCACCTAAAGAAGCTATAGTTACCAAGAAAATACCAGCATGGCTCCGGAACACTTTGCAGGAAGTTGAAGGACATGCAGCTCCCAGAGGCTCTTAGAGAGAGAGAAAGAGACCACACAATTTTTCCAGCTATGTGGTGTTGATGAGTAAAATCATTGATTCATAACCTTCCACTTTTGAGGAAGCTACTAAGAAGTAAGTGTGGAAGGATTCCATAATGGAGGAGCTTCAGTCCATCATGAAGAATAATGTGCGGGAAGTGGTTCCAAGACTAGAGGGGGAGACACTATCGACTTCCAAGTAAATCTACAAGATCAAGTGTGTTGCATATGGAAGCATAGAAAAGTACAAAGCAAGATTTGTGGCTAGAGGGTTCTCTCATAAAGAGAGATAAGATTATGACGAGACATTTTCTCCAGTAGCAAAGTACACTTCCATCAGATCTATTATCACTATTACTTCTGTGATGGGATGGAAATTACACTAGATGGATGTCATTACTGCTTTCTTGAATGGTGTAATTGAATAAGAAGTGTGCATAGATCATCCACAAGGTTTTTTAATCCATGGGAAGGAATCCCATGTTTTCAAATTAAATAAATCTTTGAGCGGGGTTAAGCAGACACCCAGGGCATGGTATGCCAGAATAGACAGTTATATTATGAGCTTGGGGTTTACCAAGAGTGATTCATATCCCAACCTTTATTACAAGTTTGAATATGGTTTCACATTGATTTTGGTCCTATATATGGATGACTTGTTTCTTACATGGGATGAGAAGCTCATATATGGGTGCAAGAGGAATCTCACTTTAGAGTTCGAGATGAAGGATTTGGGCATGATGCACTATTTCTTGGGATTAGAAGTGTGGCAGAGATCAGATGAGATTTTATTTAGCCAAGGAAAGTATACAGTTGAGATCTTGTAGATATTTGAGTCTGTACATCATAGCATCAACCAATTCTGACAAAGTATAAACCATGAGCTTCATCTTTGTTTCCATGGGTGTGTTCATGGATTTACACTCCAACATATCAAACCTCTTCAGTATTTCAACTGCATACTTCCCTTGGTTAAGGAAGATCTTCTCTGGGCTCTACCAAACCTGAAGACCTAAGAAATAGTGCATCAAGCCTAAGTCTTTCATCTCAAATTCTATAGCGAGCTTCTTCTTACAATCGGTGATGAGATTTTCTTCTCCAGTTAAGAATAAGTCATCCACATATAGCAACAATATAACTGGATCATCATTCATAACCTTGAAGTAAAGGTTAGAATCATCTTTACTCTTGGTAAATCCCAAGCTCGTTAGGAAACTGTCAATTCTTCCATACCAGGCTCTAGAAGCTTTCTTCAATCCATACAGATCCTTCTTCAACCTACATACATGAGTCTTTCTATATTCAACTTCAAACCCTTGAGTTTTTTCTATATACACTTCTTCAATAGAACCATTTAAGAAGTTTTTTTTCACATCCATCCGGTGTAACTTACACTTCATCTTGGTTGCAAGAGCTATGATGGTTCCGATAGAAGTGTGTCTGGATACAGGAGCAAACGTCTTTTCTTAATCAATTCCTTCATTTTGATAAAATCCACGAGCTACAAACCTTGCTTTATGTTTTTCAATACTTCCATCAGAAACATGTTTTGTTTTTTATAACCATTTGGAAGATACCACATATTTGTTCTTTGATCTAGGAACTATTTCCCATACATCATTCTTTATAATGGATTGGTATTATTTTGTCATGGAATATGCCCATTCTTTATTACGAATGGATTCTTCAAAGCAAGTATGCTTCTTTTCTATGAGATCACACATTAAAGCCATATAACTGGAGAATGGATTCTTCAAAGAAAGTATGCTCCTTTTCTATGATATCACACATCAAAGCCATATAACTGAAGGATGGATTAGGTTTCTTGATTTTTCTTCATGGTTCCTTTTGGGGCACCATACTTCTCTCCATCTTGAATAAGTTCCCTTTCCCAAGCTAGATTTCTCCTGTGAGAGATCGTCATATGGGGAGGTTCTTGAGATTATATCATATCATGATCTTCTTGAATCTCATCATCAGGGGAAGTTGTGACGTCCCTCTCTAGTTTTTCAACTCTGGGAGCTACATGTTAATCTTCATATACTTCTTCAAGCTGGCATCTCCTTGATTTCTTGAGTGATGCATATTCATCAAAGGTTACATCTATGTTGATCTAAATATGATGGTAACATGGTATGTAAATTCAAAAGGCCTTAGAGACCTCACAGTATCCAACAAATATTCCCTTCTTTCTTGAAGGGTCCAGCTTGGTTCTCCTTTCCTTCTAAATGTGTAAAAACATTGGACAGCCAAATATCTTGAGATGGATTACTTCTGGCTTCTTTCTGGAGAACGTTTCTTTGGGGGTTTTGAACCCAAGTGCACTATGGGATAATCTGTTTTGGACATACATTGTTGTTCTTGTTGCTTCAGGCCATAAGTGCATTGGAAGATCTTGATCATGGATCATAGCCTTCATTGCTTCCATTATAGTTCTATTCTTTCTTTTCGCTACACCATTTTGTTGAGTATTGTAGGGAGTGGTGAGTTCCCTCTTAATCTCGACATCTCTGCAAAAGCATACAAATTATTTTGAGGTGTATTCTCCTTCATTATCTGACCTGAGTATCTTGATTTTTCTTTCAGAGAGATTATTTATTAAGGCTTTGAATTCCTTGAATTTTCCAAACACTTAATCTTTTGATTTCAAGAAGTAAACCCAAGTCTTGCGAGAATAGTCATCAATAAATGACACATAGTATACATACCCACTAAGAGAGGTTGATGGAATTGGGCCACATACATATGAGTGGATGAGCTCCAAAATTCTTTATGCTTTACTGTCACTCTTTGAGAAAGGATTCTTTATGTTCTTTCATTGTGCACATCCCTTACACACACCTTCATGGTCAACCTTGAATTCGGGTAGACCTGTAACTACCTTGCTCACATATGGTAAGGATTTTTAGTTGATGTGAGATAGTATTATATACCAAAGTTCACATGGAATCTCAATGGAGTGATTCAAGGTTGCATCTGAGTGACCTTTTAACTTATATAGGCCACCTTCTTCTGTTCCAATAGCAATTGCATCTTATATGGTTTTTCCTTTAGGGCACATAATAAATTCACCATCTATGAATGCAACCATGAAACCTTTCTTATCTAAAGTTGAGATAGAAAGTAAGTTCTTTTTCAAACCTGGTACATATAGTACATCCTTCATATTCATCGGGGTCCCTGAATCAAGTTTGTAGGTGGATTCTCCTACTCCTTTGATAGGGTACTGGTAATCATCTCCAAGTAACTTTCTGGGGAAACTTATTTTCTATAAGGCTAGAGAGAATATCTCTCTGACTTGTCATGTGCTTAGAAGAACCACTATCTATGAGCCAAGTTTCCTCTCCAGGTGACACAGATCATGAGAGGGAAGAGAATAAAACATAGTCTTCAATATTTTCTTTAATCATATTCATGGGTGGCTCATCATCTTTAACTGGATGGGCATGGTGTCTTTTGTTATTTCTCTTCTTGTATTATTCTCTTCTAGCTGGACAATTCTTAGCAATATGTCCCATATTTTCACAATGGAAACATTGATAAGAGGAGAAATCATTTTCTCTTCTTTGACCTTTCTGAAACTTTTGGAATCTCCTTGGAGGGTGAGATTCTTTATTGAAATGAGTGAATCTCTTTGGGGAGTGAGATTCCTTATGTAGGTGGGTCTCCTTATTGAAGTGAGACCTTCTCTTTCCTCCTTTAGGATGAGCATCTAGGGATTGATATTCATCACTTAAAAGTACTTCTTCTTGGTTAGCTACTCTTGTTTTTTCTTGAACACATTCTTCCCAAAGACTATCAAACTATAGTTTCTCTTTTCTGGCACAAATAGTTTGGATGAAGGCATCCCAAGGTCTTGTGATACCATTAAGAGTTTTCATTATGATTTCATCATCATCTAGGTTGTCTCCAATTGCTTCTAGTTGTTCCTTGAATTGAGAAATCCTAGAGAAGTAGTCATGAATTGTTTCTCCTTTTTGCATCTTTGTATTCTTGAGTTGGGTTCTCAATGTCATCTTTCGATTAATGTTCTTTCCTTCATACATTATGGTTAGGGAATCAAACATTTATTTTGGAGTATTCTTAGAAGACACTTGAGGGATCAAGTGGTCTTTAATATAGTCTGCAATGATTCTTTTAGCCTTAACCATATCCTTCTGGTACTTTACTTTAGTTGTAGCATCTGCGGGTTCTGGTACATTTTCCTTAATGAATCTTGCAAGGTCACTCTCTTCAAGAATGAGTGAAATCCTATACTTATAGGCACGGAAGTTATCCACACCTTCTAACTTGTCAACAAGCTTGGTTCTTACAGACATCTTGACCTAGAGCTGGAAAAATGACCAAAAATTAAAAGTGCTCAAAAATTAAATCTAAACTTACCAGGAGGTTTGTTTAGCTAAGGCGAGTAGGTTGGTGCAGTTTTTTTTTTCCAGAAAATCCAAATTTTCCCCTTGAAACTTGGCTTGTGCAAATCTTGACTGATACTTTTGGTATTGGTTCTGGTTTCCTGGTTTTCTAGTACCAATGAAAACTAGGGTTTCACTTTCTGGAGGTTCTAGCCACTGAAAAGGTACGCTCAAGCTGCCAATGAGTTCTCCAGGCTAGAGCACACTTCCCTAGAGTGTTTTTAGGCTAAAATTATATTCCAACAAAAATCCATAATTTTCTTGTATGGCAACAACGACGTTTTTGGTTACCCAGTGAAAGGTTCTCTATGCAGTTCTTAAGTTCTTGATACCATGTTAAATTTAGAGCTTCTATTCAGTTCTTTTAAATTTACTAGACAATAATAGCATAAGAAAGATCATTGAAAGAAACACAATCACAAGGTACACAACGTTTATCCTGGGAAACCCTCATGGGAGAGAAAACCTAGCAAAAAATTCCTTAATAAATATTGCCAATACAATGCCAAGATAATAAACCAAACACTAGAGAATATCCAAGTCTAGGCAATGTGCTTCTCTCTTCCTTCTTTCGGAAATTGCAGATTCCTTCAAACTTGCGCACTAGATGAGTGACTTGAGTGAGTGAGTGAATGAGTCTCTAGCCTCTCTTATTTATACTAGTTGAGGAGCGCTAAGGTGGTGTCTCTTCATTGGATAGGGTCGACTTCTCCAACTAGTGGCTAAAATCACTTTAATTAGGCCTAGGGGCCGAATTCTCAATTAGAAGCATATAATTAGGGTTTGACCAATCCACAAAAGGGGATTTGGTCATACAAGAGTCCTGACATGATCAATCCACAAAAGGGGATTGATCTATAAGATAATAACTCAATAATAAGTAGAATATTATTCGCAGTTACAATATTTCAACAGGTACCAACTTTGATATATTGTGATAATAAAATTAGGTGAAGATTTCAGAGAATCCATAATTTCATGACAAGTCAAAGCACATAGAGATCAAATACCATTACATCTGAGACATGATGTAGAGAGGAGCAATAGAGCTCCAGTACATATCCACAGATGAGCAGATAGAAGACATTCTCACCAAGCCTTTATCTAGAGTGAAGTATGAGTACTTCAGAGACAATCTTGGAGTGATGAAGAATGTCCACCCTCATTGAGAAGGAGGTGTGATGTTTCTCCTCCAGCAGGATTCCCCTTTGGCCAAGGGTATCCCATATCAATCATGTAAGGTTATTGAGGGAGTAATGTGCAGCCTAGTACAAGTCTTGTCTACGCCATGTGAGGTGGATAGGTGTGAATAAGACTTGGACAATGGTCTTGGACCATGGCATAGCCTTGGGGATATGGTAATAGTATTTCCTAATGGATGGGTGTGAATAATATTATTGGGAGAGGAGAAACATCACAACATAGTCGTGAAGACTATGAAAGTAGTTGTGTACTACTCGGATGCATGGTAGTAGTTGTGTGCTACTGGTTCATTTTCAGCATATGACAGTAGTTGTGTACTATTGGGTTGCATGGTAGTATTTGTGTGCTACTTGTTTATTGAAGCATATGAAAGTAGTTGTGTACTACTGGGTTGCATGGTAGTAGTATTGTGATACTAGTTGATTGCAGCATATGACATTAGTTGTGTACTATTGGATAGCATGGTGGTAGTTGTGTGCTACTAGTTGATTGCAGCATAGTCATAGAGACTATGGCAGAATTTTTGAGCTATTGATGGCATGGTGGCAGCCTTGAGACTAGTAGATGATTGCAGCATAGTCATTGAACTATTGCAGTAGTCATTGGACTACTAGAAAAAACATCTTGGAAGAAGACATCCCTAGCTAAGAGGGAGTGTTGATGTTTTGGTAGCTATGGGAGGTATTTTTCGTCCTAGACAACCTTTCTTAGAAGTGAAGAAGATTCCAGAAGTCAAAGGAATACCATTGAACAGTGGAAGAACACCCGAGAAGAGAAGTTGGCCCATAGGAAAAGATAAAGGGAAATATAATTTCTCAGATAAGAAGTTGGCCCCAGCTAAAGTGACTTGAAAACTATAAATAAGGTGATGTATTTCTCATTTGTACACACTCACTCACTCATCTCTCACTCAAGAAGAAGGTGCTAGTCTGAGACAAGGAGAAGACACAAAATTGCAGCATCTAAGGTTCTTGTTTATTCTTGGTGGTGGTTTCTCTTGTATGCTCTCTCAAGGAAGAGGTGTGCTATCTTGTATGGTGTTGTTGCTACAGCTATTTGGTGAGTTATCTTTGTTTTGTGCATTGGCCTTGTATTAGGGTTTCTTCATTATCTGTTTCTCTTGAGAGATTTTTTATGGTTGGATTATATTATTGACGAAATATATCTAAGAAAGGTTGTCTAGGATTTTCCCCGAGTTTGGGGTTTTCCCAAGATAACTCTCTATGTCTTCTTGTGCTTGTTTATGCTACTCATATTTTCAGTATATGGTATATGATTGTTAATGTAAAGGAAGATATAAGTACATTGGTAATCTTAATGCTCTTAAAATTATGAAAATCTAACAGAAGGCTTATGATAGAAGTCTCCATGGTAAGCAATCAGTTTCAATTTCATTCATGTATGCAACTTCTCAATGGTTACTATTAAATTTATTTTGTACTAAAAAATGTGATTCGTTTTATGTTAGCAATAGGTCATTGCAATGAGATTCCCCAAGGTATGAAGTGTTTTTTTATAGATTTCAATATACTCCCATACTATGAGCACCTTCTACGAGCTCATTTGTTTGACTCGATGCATGTTGGGAATAATGTAACAAAATGTCTATGGAGAATTTTAGATGGAAGGAATAACAAAGAAAAATTTCCAAAGTTAGAAGTGACATCGAGAAAGCCAATGTGATTTGACATTTGAGTCAATTTTGTAGTGATGGACAACTAACCATGGTTATTAATAGAGGAAGAGAGTAATGCAATGAAAGATATTGTAAATAACATTGAATTTCCCACCAGTTTTGTTGGAAATATTAAAAATATCTTGACAAAAAAAGATAATTTTGGCAAGGAAAAAATGCATGATTGGAATAACTTTATGAAGGCATGTCCTTTTATAATATGTATGATGTAAATTATATAAATCATTATCTTTTTAATTCGGTTGTTTTTTTCATTAAGAAAATATAATTCATCATTATGTGTTTCAATTTGTTCAACCTCTATCACTCGCAACCAACTTCAACAACAACATAAAGCAAATCATATATAAACTAAGGAAGTACACGTGTCACATACCCACTACGCAAAATCAAACTTTTTTCGTTGATTTCTCAACGATCAGAATCCCCGAAGTCCTACAGGGCTTAGCGCAGGCTAACTCTTTCTTTTTTCCACCTCCATATGATTGTAGTTCACGACTATGGGTCAAATCAGCACGGTGTCTTTTCGTACTTCTCGACTTGGTGCTACCAGAATGTCAAGTCTCTCGACTCTGCAATCCCCGAAGCTTGAAACAGCGAAACGACGAACCCCGACGGGGCTAGCGAGGGGCAAGTTTCTCTCTTGGGGTCTTGTCTACATGACCCTATACTATGTCCACGCACTTAAGACAGCCAAGAGCTTATTGTCTTTTCACGATTCGGGGAATATCCATATATGACTTCTACCTTCCCCCATTCAAATCCCTGAAACTTCCGAGGTCTCCAAAATTTCCCTCTAAAGGGAGATCGGTGGTCGTAAGCTTCCCCTGATCCAATGGTATGGATCCTTTCGGGGTTTCGGTACTCGAAAGTTCGAAATGCAACGAATCCAAGACTCTTCGTCATTTAAATCTCTGAATTCCGATATGGAAATTCGTGTAAGAGATCGACAGCTCTTAAGAGTGTAGATCCAATGGTCCATGGGATTTTTGGGACTATCCCCTGACTCTAACTGCTCACCACGCGTCTCCCTTGATGGACGGTCTTGGTTCCTTCAAGACTTCTCCTCTCCACTACCGTGCATATCATAATTTTGGGTATCGGGATTTCGTGATTTGTGAAGGCAAGGTCTCTTGCCTTCTTAGTTTCCCAGATTCCGAAACGCCAAAACATCGACCGTCAGCCACGTGTCCCTTCGATGGACGGTGGCAACCTTTAGCCAAGATCAACAGTCATGACCTTTTTGGGATGATCAATGGTCACGACCAAATCTCGGCTTTCCTCAATCTTATTCACATCTTACGCCATTTCGGAGTTTCAGTGATCGAGATTTTGCGACTCGCGAAGAAAAGGGTTCTTGTCCTTTCATTTTCCCGGGTGCCGAAATTCCGAAGCACTTACCAACAGCCATGTATACTCCCTCAAATGGACGATCCTCGTTGTTTCGCGATTTCGCGACTCGCGACCCCCAGTGACACAAATCCTTTGTGAACTCAAATCCCCGGTATCTGAAATATCGATGGACTCTCGATCTCCGCCATGTGTCCTTCATGGATGGATAGTCTAGATATATATCGGGACTTTCACCATGGAGTGTCCTGATCCCTTGTCATCAGGACTCCCGGAATCCCGAATTTTGAATCCCCGATACCGACTCCTCTCTCGGGACTTTTGCCCTTGTTCACGAGGGCTTAACCCTCATGCATCTCTTAACAGATCCAACGCCTATCGGGTTTTTCTAGATAAGATCTGACGGCTCAGATCTGTCCCACGTCACGCACTCTCTCACTACTCTCTGGACGTGGAAAAACCAACGGTCCAGATACTCCCACAGACCCTGGGGATCTACGGTCCCGATTTCATTGCTATTCACGAAGATAGGGGAAAAGAGTCAAGGTATGTAATGCCCTTGTTTCTTTCGTCAATCTAACGGTCGTGAATGAACACAGATCTTCCGACGGGATCTCGTCTGTCGATCGATACTTATCCCTACGCTTCTACTTCGGGATTTTAAGAGGGTCATTCCTCCTCGTACAGGGTTGTTAAGACTTGCACATTCAAGTCCTTTTTCCAGGTTCTTGGTAAACCTTTCCAAGGAGGGAATCTCTATGAAGAGATCTATTCGGGGGCATTCCTGGAGACAGATAAGGGGAAAAAAATTCCCGAGAATGGACTGGAAGTCTGACTTGGTTCAACTTATGCATAATTAAATTCATTTATCAACATAATCCATGCGTGGTTTTTCTTTTATAAGCATACATCTACCATTTCTTATCAAAACACTGCACAGACATTCTTATACTGTAATCATTCACAATTTCACAATTTATGAGCATATATGTCAGCATATGAATTTCAAGATGCGAGATGTAAAACACTTATCAGAAATAACACCAGAAGTGAGTGCAACTACTGAGAGGGGTGCTCGTTTCCACCCAACCGTAGGCTCAGCTATTCCAATAGGATTTACAACTAGCCACCCCCGAGATGAGACCACGATGCTGCAAGACTATGTCTCAGTTTGCCAGTGATCAAGAACGAAGGTTACTCTCCCCCTTCTATGCTATCACTCCCTATGTGTATCTCCATAGTTCTCTTTCTCCCCTCGCATCCCCTTCTTCCAATCGCTTCTCCCCCATGCCTTATCCTCTTGCGAGGTTACGTGTGGTGCGATTTTCCTCGCGTTGGTCAGGCCTGACGGCTCTACGGATGGGCGGTTCACCTCCCCATCCCTCATTAATTCCTGAGGATCCATCTACCTACTAGCCTATGAGACATTTAATTCGGGGCCAGCGAGCCGCTCTTGGTTCTCCGGGCCAGTGGAGTCCAAATACGGTATTGTTTTCGGTGGAAGTTAACACCACCATTCTAGGTGCCTTCCACCGCCTTTCTCCAGCCATCGTGGTCTCTTTTTCAGCATATCCCCTCTCAGCAGTCCTGCAATATATATATATATATATATTCACATTCATCGACCTTTTCCACAAGGTCCATTCATATCACACATTCACATTTCTGAGTTTCCCACAGTTCTTGGCCAGTCCAGTTATTTTTACAAACTGGGGGAAACAGGGTGTTACAATTCCCTCCCTCTTAAAGGAACATCGTCCTCGATGTTATTATTTATCAACATGAATTGCATGTACAGAAGTAAACAAAATCGGATATGCATGTTTCATGGCATCCTCCATTTCCCATGTAGCCTCATATGGGCCAAAATGTCTCCACTGCACCTTGACCTGTGCAATGGTTTGGTTCCGGAGTGGGGTTTCCTTTCTGTCCAGTATGCATTGGGGTTCTGGTAGAAATTATCCCTCTGGTTCCACCTGGATCACAGACCAGTCAATTATATGGTTAGCATCATGTACATATTTCTTCA
>JZKD02S0289005.1:317099-333556 GCA_000966675.3 Picea glauca
ATCTCCAACGTTGAGCCTTTAGTGTGCAAAACCATCTTTTAAAACCCTAAATTCAAAACCCTAACTAACATTACTAACAAAATAAGGGCTGACGTCATAGTGAATATCTCATCTTAACGCAGCAAGGGTATAATAATGAGCAATTGAATGATGACGTCAAGCATTTACTGAACAAGTTATCAATTGGATATAATGTAGGCTTGGTCATTTGATAGATATTGATTAATTGATGATCTTTCATAGGCTAAATAACATAACGTTGACTTTTATCTTGTATCTATTTCATTGCGTATTGAATCAAATCAAATAGTTAAAGAAGTACTAACCCTTTGAGTTATAGCCTGCAATATACATATTGTGTTGTTATTATCTTGTTCCGGGCAGGTGTTTTCAACAGGGCCTACACTTCTCTTATTGGTTGATTAGCCGGACTATCTGATACTGGTGGTAACCTGTGAGGAGGGAAATCTTAACGCTTGACCTTGTATCCTTTGCCTCTTCAAACCCTAGGTTACCGGGGACGTCTACCCTGGGCTAACTTCCCTAAACAGAAACAACCTCCCCATCGAGGTGACATTGGGTGGGGAAGGTTCCTGTTACGCCAGTTTGTCCTCTATCCTATAGCATGTGACCTAAAATACAAACTGCGCGATAACAGGCCCCACCAGGGCCATGAAGGTCCCATGTTCGAAAAGTATTTCACTATCCCTACACCAATCTATGAACCAAAGCAACCTAAAGAGCCCATGTATGGTAATGATAAATGGGAGTCCATTGTGGTCCACAATGGATGGATGGGGGCTTCCTCCTTAATACGTAGACCCTGTCTTGCAATGGGTTTGGTTCTAGCAACATCTTGATCTACTTGTTTCCTCTAGTCAGTATGCTTGTTTACTTGTGTATAATGCTCCTTTCCTCAAACAGTATGGAATTTTTGTCTCTTTATTTTTGGGTGCCTTACCTAGTGATTTTTAATAGGTCAGGTGGGTTTTCCTTGCATCCTTAGCTCGTGGTGATTGTTTTCACAACACTTATTTTTTATAAAATACATGCACTTTCATTTTGTATATTAATATAATTATAAATCATTATCTCCTTGGTGGTATCTTTAATACTGGTTACCCAAATCAATGGATTTGGTGTTTCTTTTTTATAGCTTGTTTCCTTTCTTCTTTCAAAAGAAAGCAGGTTCCCTCTCTGGCATTTTTTTTGACAACTTTTGGTCAATGTATTACTTGTTTATTAAAAGCCTCTTAACAAGTAATAGTATGAAAAACAGACAATATATTGAAAGCTAGGAAAACTACGTTTAACCCATTCATTGGCTAGGTGTAACATATTAAAATCCCCTTGACAACTAATAGTACAAAAAATAGAGAAAAATACAAAAAAAGGTGTAACCCCTACACAGATTCACCCACTCATTATATGTAACGGTTTGTGATTGAAATAGAAGATGTGTCATCATTATGTGGATGACCTAGTCATGATAGGGAGCGACATTAAGCAAATTGTAATTTTTAGTTGACAACTTTCTAATACCTTTGAGTTGCAACACAAAAGGATAGCATTTTGACAATTTTTTACAATGAGTTTTGAGCATACATTTGGCATTGAGATGCCAATTGAAATAGGTGTCAAACAAAAAGTCACATAGATAGAAGATGATTGATGGAACTTCATATACGGCACAACATCACTGAACTTAGTGTGATCTATCTCATTACCACTAGACTTGTTGAGGTTGGTTATGTTGGAATGGTGTCAATATTCATATCTAACCCATGTATCATCCAATGGAAAGTTGCAAAATGAAAATGACTTAAATTCTCTAGGTGTGGAGAGCTTAAATTGAAAGGTTTCACAAATTCGCACCAATCTTCACGATTTGTGTGGTTCTTTGTTTAAGAAAAAAATAATTTAAATATCATCTACTTAGCCTGTGCAAGGTGACAATTGTGTCTAATTGAAGCAATATCACTAAGAATGATACTAAACAAATGCAACTACAATGAACTCATATTAACACATTGTTTTGTGATGATAAAAATATAATATCCAATATTTCATGCGAAATAAACCTTGCACTTCATTGCAGATCTAAATATATTGAGATGCATCATCATTTTATTAGGGAACTACTTTAGAACAAGGTAGTGGTGTAGGTGTATATTGAAAGAAAAAACAATTTAGAGGCACACTTACAAAAGCATCGTAAAGAGAAGTTCAAGCAATTTAGAGAACTGTTCTGAGTCGAACACAATAAATTAAACATTATAATGAGGTGGTAGAAAAAATATTTAATATATTGTGTAAGTTGATATATACTTTGAGGCAATTTAATGTATAAACATACTTATAGCTCGTTAGTATGGCTCTTCATTGATTCCATGGGAGTTACAAAAATGGTGATGTCATGTATACAGAATTATATGTCATAATGAAATGTAAGTACTCTGCCTCTACATTTAACAAAAAAATTAAATTACAAACTTGAAGAAAACATTATATAAGTAAATCTACAATATTATTGCATTGTAAAGCATTGTAGTCAGTTTAATAAAATGTCTACTTAAATTAATTGATTTTTCTATGTACATAACATATTGTATATTACCTATTTTCAATTAGAACTTTCAAAGGATTAACTACTTTATATAGTCCACTCAACCAATGGAGTGAATCATGACAACCATATCATAAATGTCTGAGTGTTTTTATAAGAATGTAATCCTATCAATAGATGTAATAAGATCTTCTTATGTAACATTGAAATTTGGACATGAGAGAAAAAAATTACAATGCACTTTGCACCTAGTTTACAAGTATTTATGAACAATGACTATTTATACATATTTTTTCAGTGTTTGTCTATGAACATTTTTTTTTAATCACGCCTCATATGTGACATATTCCAAAAGATTGCAATTGTTTTACAACAAAAACTGTAATCCGTCATCTTGCATCATCTCCTTATCTTGTATGTGTGATGAATGTGTGTACATTTATTTGCCTATTATTAGCAACAAATGGGCAGAAAAAAAGTGTTCTTTGGCTTTTACTTATTCTGTTTTTAAGCATTTTTCATTATCATTACCAAGTTCTATGATGATTGTGATAAAGGTGGAACTTTTGCAATTTTCTTTATAACAAAGTACCTAAAAGTTCACAAAAAAGTTTTGCTGTCAATTTTTTTCCAATGAAATCTTGTGAGAAGATACTTCCTCACATTCATAAATAGCATCCCTAGTAAATTCACCCAAGTAAACTAGTGTGTCTCACACATGGATTCGAACCAAGCCCCTGCCATCACAAAAGTAGCCAAATGCCCAATAACATTGGCAAGAAGCAATAGAGTTAAACCCTTGAGTTATCTGATTGTCATAGTTATAAAATAAATACTAATACTTTTCAAAAAAAAAAAAACACAATGTTCGATGACCACCATCCCTTTCTTGCCATATTGTCTTCAAAGAAAAATATTTTAAAGACAAAACAATTATTGTTTTCCTTTCATCTTTTCACCATTCTATATGTAAGACGATGATCTTAAAACACATCAACCAATGATCTGATAGTTGCAAAAATATTTTTTAAGTTATAAAATGTTACATCTAATTATTTTCATCTCAGCAGAAAATAAATTATTTAAAATAGCATTTGAATATGTTAATATACATGGCACCTCAAAAAGCTACATAAATTGTCATTATTTACTAACAACCACGTTACTTTATACTTGGAGTAACCTTATGCCCTTTAATTGGAAGGAACTATTGACTATAATTTGTTGCAGGGTCTATAATCTTTTGTCCTTATTTCACAAAACCTTTGCACATATTAACATAGCTTTACATGCAATGATATACTGATCTTCATATAAGTCTATAATCTTTTGTACTTATTTCACAAAACCTTTGCACATATTAACATGGTTTTACATGCGATGATATACTGATCTTCATGTAAAAATCAATTCATAAATATTTATACTTGCAACAACCTTATGTCCTTCAATTCAAAGGAATTATTGACTATAACTTGTTGCAGGGTCTATAATCTTCTGTCTTCTTATTTCACAAAACCTTTGCACATATTAATCAATTCATAAATATTTATACTTGCAACAACCTTATGTCCTTCAATTCAAAGGAATTATTGACTATAACTTGTTGCAGGGTCTAATCTTTTGTCTTCTTATTTCACAAAACCTTTGCACATATTAACATGGCTTGACATGCAATGATATATTGATCCTCGTGTAAAAATCAATTCATAAATATAACAACTCATTGTGCAGGATCTAACTGTGGACTGCATGTTGTGTACATTAACAGGTTGCGTCACCTCACAAGCACCACGTGCCATAACATCCAACTTTACATGTGGAGTCTAACTGTACAACTTGCCAACATTATTATGTAAAGCTGCCGCCAACATTATTATGTAAAGCTGCCACATGTTGTACAAAAGCCTATCAACATTATCTATATAGTCCCACTTAAATTCCATGTAGCTTTTTAACATATTCAACAATATTTTATCGCAGTAGAATAAACATTATACTTTTTGAATCTTTTTTCGGGCACATTTTTCCGACCAGTTTTGCCCAAAATCTGACCAAATATTTAGAAGAATTGTTGGAATTGCAAATATCAGTTGTTGAGATTGTACAATTTGGGTGCAATAGGGGTTTTTTCTAGCACAGAATCACTTTATGTATTCAAAACTGCAATTTAAACAATGAAAAATTGAAATTTCACCAACAATTACATAGCCAGATTCCGATAATGATCGCTGGGAAAAATCCAAAAAGTAGAATGTTTAGACTTGTCCTATTTTATCTTTTCCCCTCTTATACCACTATTGGAATCACATACATTATTAATACTTCCTAGAAGATGTCATTATCTTAATACAAATGAAATCACATACATTATTAATACTTCCTAGGAGATGTCATTATCTTAATACTTATTTCAAGATAAATCAAGCTCGCCCAAAGAGATTCTACCTCCTACCCTCCCAAAACACTGATAATATAGTTAGTCCAACATTACCAGTTTATTAGATATAAGATCATTGCAGTCATTTATTATCCATATCTTGCAATTATTTATTGCTCATTCTGGACGGTTTGACAGTTGAACCGTTCAACCTTTTTCTTCTCAGTGATTTAGCTCTTATATCTAGCTTTTATCTTTTTTAAGACAATAAAATGAATTGAACAACATTGACTACCTCTACATAATCCAGAGATTTAGCTCTTATATCTAGCTTATTTTTTTTTCAAGACAATAAGATGAATTGAACAACATTGACTACCTACAGAATCCAGAATCGAAAATTTATCAAT
Source organism: Picea glauca (assembly GCA_000966675.3). Classification (NCBI taxonomy): domain Eukaryota; kingdom Viridiplantae; phylum Streptophyta; class Pinopsida; order Pinales; family Pinaceae; genus Picea; species Picea glauca. Next base: position 322,456 of record JZKD02S0289005.1, read on the forward strand.
TTTAATTAACCTCTCTAGTTGCTTTTAGCCTTTTCCCTAGTTGTTTCTTTTCATCTGCTCGACGTAGACTATATGGCAATTATAAGCTTATATATTAGTTTCTAACTAAGATGTGAAATTGATTGACTCCACTTTCACACTTACAAACAGAAATAAACCATTTAAAAAGTCATGGCTTGCGAGGCATCTCCATCTATTCTGCCAATTCCCTAGGGGTAACTACTTTAAGAACAGTTTGTACAAGTGACCATTTTAAAACTATTTAAACAATTTACTATATAATTTGCACTGCCAATAGACATTTTAAAGGTTAACTTAGTTTGTTGTGCTATTCTTTCGATCCTGGAAACAAGCCTATCACCACATAGGTTTCTTTGGTTGCTTACTGAGAAAGCATACAATTATATTTCTCAACGGACCAAACAGTCCTTCCTAATTGTTGCACCCATAATACAAACTAGCATACCCCTTAATGGGCAAATTAGAATGCCGAAGAAAATTAGAGGATGAACACGTAGCACGATGAAAGGTAAATTGGAGGATGGATACGTAGGGAATGGAAGGAGGGAGGAGCACTGTGACGATGTGAGTGAAGTCCAGTGGGGCAGTTAATGATCGAAGCTCTGATCCTTGGCCACCTTCGGCACTGACCGTTATCTCCAATTACAACTATTTATCTGTACCAGTGGACTTTCACAAATGCCATGGTGGGGATGGACATGTAGGACAATGGAATGGAGAATTTGTGCAAGCATGGACATGCACAGAAAGGGAAGAAAGAGTGTAACATGAAAGTTGTTCTTTACTGAGAAATTAATATTTCTGACTATTAATATATGATTGAATATGAAAAAATGATGATTACACTACCCTCATGATGGTTGCTATATAACATTGACTGGTCACGAGGTGAGGAGGTACGTCACGAGGTGAGGAGGTACGTGCCTCTTGATTTAATTAAATGATATTAATTATTATTACAATTTATTATATTTATTATATTTATTATTATTATCATTTTTATGTTCGTAACAAAGAGTTTGTGCTATTTTAGATCTATTTGAAGCAAACGTTGATTGTGAAATCATTAATTTCGTTCTTGGTTGCCTATGGCAACCAAAGGCCTCATCTTCACTGCAACATTGCAGGATAAAGTGAGGCTTGCTCTATTTGTAAGAGATTGGAAGTCGGGGAAGAAATATCATGCTTTCATAAACAACTGAATCTCTATCAATGACAACAACCTTGAGATATTGTAATGGAGTGTGGGTTTGACGCATCCACATAAAAGTGATCAAATAATTCAAATCCAAAAAATTACAAATTACAAATAAACAAAGAAAGGGCAGGGAACTGAAACACACCGCATCTATAAGGTATAGTGTTGCAATGAAATATTGAATTGTCTTCAAAGAAATGCAAAATTTGGCTAAGACGAACAATGGTTTCTTGCAGGGAGTATATGCCTGTCCACATTGAGATCTGGCAGGACACTTGTCAATGGAAAGCAAGGTTGTGCATGTCATTTTTTTTGGCAAAATGTTGAAAATGACATTTTCTAGGTTTTCTTTTTTCCGAAGGTGGTAAAAATGAGAGAAGTACTCATCATCAATCAGCCACCTTGCTGACCAAGCCAGTCAGTGCAGGATTGCAAATCATTGTACCAAACTACCAGCAGGTTTTTTAAGTTGTGTCGACTGACAGCTTTGCCCAAAAACCACTCCACAGCTTAATAACAGTATGTCTGCGGACAGCATCCAAGCACACTTTAGTGTTGCCAGACTGCTTGCAAACCACTTGCGCTCCCTAATCAGGCTGCGCATGAGAATCAACCAGTTGGGGGTCCTGTTTTTCACCCATCTCTACATCTTGAACTGGCAATGCAATGTTGGTCTGATCCTCAGTCACAGCAGAAAGGGGCTGGCGAATAGGCTGCATTGCCAACCTCCAGATAGTCCCCCTTCCTCGCTTGACCCAGCCTCGTTCCCTGACTTGTGTCATGAAGAAGGGAATAGTGGCAGCACTCTCAGACAGAGAAACCTTCAAGACTGCATCCAAACTCCCGCAGAGCCCGAATAAACTGATCTGCAGGGATTAACTAGCATTGTTGTACCTCTCCTCATAAATTCCCCGCGTCATATCAATACCATCAACCTTCACTTTCATTTCTACCCAATTAACTCTGCAATAACTTGCTCTCTCGTCGGCGGTACTGTGAAGAAGAGCCATGGTCCTGTTCACATGCGTTAGCCAACAATGCCTCTTAATGCAGCTGCCTTTAGGGTGGAGGGAAGGCCAATCCAGGCATCCACCTAGAGAGTGGTGCCACCACATGGCCGGATGCTCGTTACCCAACTTAATCTGCATTAACTGTGGTATAACACCCCATCCAGGGAGGAGTCTTCCTGCATGGCTAATCTCATACATTCTAGAAGCATGGGGTGCTCGGGTTCGAGACTATTGCCACAGTCGAGCTCTTGTTCCTTGCTGTCTACCCCAACATTTGCAAGCTTGTCCACAATTTTGTTGGCATCATGTCGGACATGTGAGGGAATAATAGTCCAATTTGGAAGCAGCAAAGTTTTCAGATATTCGAGGTTGCTTAGTAGCCTCTAACTAGGAGAGATTTCCACCCGTTCCGAACCATTTAGTAGCTTGGAAAGCATACCCAGAATGATCTTAGAATCCCCTTCCATGATTAAATGGTGAAATCCTAACTGGCAAGCTGCCTGGATTCCTCGAATGAGAGCCCATAGTTATGTAGCGTCGTTTGTGTCATGTCCAAGACTCTCGGCTAGTATATGACGAATTCGGCTCTGAATGTCCCTGAAGACTACACCAAACCCGGCTGGACCGGGATTGCCCTTAGCAGCACCATCAAAATTGAGATTGATAAATCCAAGGGGGGGCGTTGGCATTTCTGAAGACTTCAAACAGAGGGTGGTCAATTGGGAGTTGGATCCAGATCTGGTGCAAAGCAAAGATCCCATTGGAGTATAATTTGACATTCCCTTTGATCACTAGGCCAATCCTCTGTAGACCATTCTTGCAGTTGAACTGTTTCCTGGATGTTGACTTGAATTTTGGACCATATCGCTTGCCAAGGCTGTTCTTCAATTCCTCTCCTATAGTTGCCACAAGATGAATCCCGGCAAGAGCTGCCAGATTCTGTTTAACACAGCACTTTTAAAAACAGGAGCACCAATGGTCAACTGTGGCTATGATGCTCTCTTTGGTGATCAAAAGTTCGCATTGTTTGAGCTACTTGGTCCCAGATATTGGAGTTGTAATCGCACTGGTTGGGTGGGTGCTCCATGGTTTACTTGTTCAGAAGACAGAATGGCCACACAGATGGACCAATGAAGCCCCTCTTCCTAAGATTATCCCAGCTTAGGATTCGCCAGTGGGCTAACAACTACAAAAAAGTGTTGACTGTGTTGATTTCGGGCCATAAGTTGGCTTTCCAAATGTTGAGCCAAATATTCTCCTTGGGTATTTGATGAAATTGGGCCTTCGGGCCATAGGCTTCCTTGATAGAGAGGACCCCTTTGGTTGAAACTTGAGTGACCCCATCAAAGGATGTCTAGACCATGTTTAATTTGGATTTTACGAAGCAGCGCTTCCTCTTGCCAAGTTCCCAGATCGATGTCTTCATAAATGTCCAGCTCTCTGTGGGTGGTCTTCCATTCTTGCCAAGTGGAGGAGAGGGGGGAGTGTTTCCAGTAGTCCATAAGACAAGAATTTATGTCCTGATGCAGGCTTGCCCAAATTGCTGCTAGTTGGTCCAACTAACACAGCGGATGCCTTTGCTGCCAGGAATCTGACCAAAATAAGGTGTCTCTACCTTCCTGGATTTCCCAGAAGGCATGCTCCTGAGCAATGGAGTGATTTTGCCAGGCAGCATTCCAGATGAGTGACCCATTTTTATGCTCATTCCAACATATCAACTGCGCCTTCTCCACCCCAGGCGTGTATTTGTTGCGCCACAATTGTGCCCAGAGATCCCTAGGTTTTTGAGCCATCTCCACCAGATTTTTGCCCCCAAGAGTAGGTTGGGGTCTCTCAAGCCCAAACTGCTGGCTAGTTTCAGCTTGCAAAGAGTTTCCCCCTTGACTAAAGCCCATTTTCGACCATCTTTAGTGCCTTGCCACAAAGAAGTTCTCTGGATGTTTCTAATGATTTTGAGCACTGATTTGGGGAAAGCCAAGGCCAAGAAGATGTAAATCGAGCCTGCATAACTGATTTCAGAAGCACTAAGCGACCTACCAGATTCAGGGAGTGGAAGGTCAAGGATTAAAGATGCTTATTGAGGGAAAAGATCAATCCCTCCCACAAGGTATTTCTAAGGGCGTTGTCAATGAGGGGGATACCAAGGTATTTGGATGGAAGGGAGCTCCCACTGAACCCAAGGATGCGAGTAATGAAGGATTGAACAGCTCTAGGGGTATTAAAGAAGAAAATCTGGGATTTGTCTGTGTTGATGGAGGTTCCAAAGGCTTCGCTGAAGTCATTGAGGAGGTTGAGGAAATGATGCGCTTCCCTGGCTGTAGGGGTACCCATCAACATGGTGTCATCAACAAATTGGCTATGAGAGATTGGGGTAGGCAGGCCATGCAAGGGAAAGCCTTTGAGGGAACCATCGACTATGACAGCCTTGATAGAGCGACTAAGGCCTTCTGCCATGATGACAAAAAGGAAGGACAAGAGAGGGTCCCCTTGGCAAATTCCCCAGGAAGGAGAAAACAAGCAGGAAGGCACTCCATTAACCAAGATAGAGAAAAAAAGTAGAAGAGGTGAGGTTCATGATCCAGTTCACCCAAGCTTCACAGAAGCCAAAGGCAAGGAGGAGAAAGTGCATGTATTGCCAACTGATTTTATCAAAGGATTTTGATAAATCCAACTTGATGAGCATGCCAGGAGTGCCAGACGACTTCAAGGAGTTAATGACCTCATGGGCAAGTATTACATTGTCCATTAATTGGCATCCTTCTACATAACTCGATTGCTCAGTAGAAATGATAAAAGAAAGGAGGGGTTTAAGGCGAAGATCTATTACCTTGGTGATGATTTTGTAGATGACATTATAGAGTGCAATCGGACAAAATTGCTTTGGATGGGAAACTCAATCCTCCTTGGGGAATAAGAGTAAGAAAGGTAGCATTGAGGGCTGGAAGCGCGCTCAGAGTGTTGCGAGAGTCCTCTACTAACTACCAGACCTATGCCCGAACCATAGGCCAACGATGATGAAAGAAGTAGGTGGTGAACCCATCCGACCAAGAGAATTTGCCTGAGGGCATGCCCTTTACTGCCTAATCCACCTCTTCCTGAGTAATTGGTCTAAGGAGGGCAACGTTTTGTTCATCTGGGATCGGGGAGGGTATATGCTGAGTGATTTTTTCAATGGCCACATATCTATCTGGACATGGTTCCCCGAGTAGATCTCGGTAGAAGTTGACCAGTTCCTGCTCTATCCCAAGATGATCCATTACTGGTTGTCCCTAAGCATCCTCTAGCCTAGTGATCATGTTACAACTTAATATGCCTTCGCTAGATCATCGATCAATGAAAGAAATTGGAATATTTCTCTCCCTCTTTGAGCCACTTGACTCTTGAGCTCTGCCTCCAAAGAGTCTCTTCTTGAGCATATCTTGCTTCTAGTTGTTGCTTGACTAAAGACGCTTCCTCTTTCAGTTGATTGGTGCTTCCTTGCGTAATGATTTCCTGTTGTATTGTTTTCATTCTTTGCTCTAGGTCCTTTTGCGCTTGGAAAATGTTCCCAAAGACGTTTTTGTTCCAATCTTGAGAAACTGGTTGAAATTTTTCAATTTTTGCTAGAACCGATACATCAGAGTGCCATAAGGAATGGTGGACGCTTCCCACCATTGTTGTGCCTTCTCCTGGAAATTTGGGTGGGTTAACCAAAATTTCTCAAATCAGAATGGTTTTTTGTGCGGGGTACTAGCAATATCCAACCATAGCTGAATAGGCCAATGATCAAAACAAGCTACAGATAAAACATTGGCTTCCATGAGGAGGCCATCTAGGATCAGTGATTCAAAAATGAGGAAGCGATCCAAGTGACTCGCGATCCGCTGGGTTTCCAATCTTCTGTTAGTCCAAGTAAAATCTCCATTGATAGTTTCAAGGTTAACTAACATTAGATTGTTGTTAATAAAGTTTCGGAAGCCTTCACTATCTCTTTCTAGTCTTCGGATACCCCCTCGCTTTTCCTCAAGGGAGAGAATGATATCGAAGTCACCTCCTATGATCCATCTACTGTCATGTATGATAGCACCAAGACTATCCAAGTTCTCCAAGAAAAGGTTTTTGTCAATAGGGGATTGCGGGCCATAGACATTAGTGAGAAACCCCACTTGGTCAAATCCAATGGCCCTATACTTAGCTGAGATAGTCCATCTGATTGTGAAGAAGTTGTCCAAAATGACTGTGGCTGGGTTCCAAAGGATGGCCAAGCCTCCCATGGACTCCCATGGAGCCACAAGAGTCAATATTGACAAATTGGCATTGTCTCCAACACCTAGCTAAGAAAAGATCATCTTCAATGCCAGCACATTTTGTTTCTTGGAGGAATAGAATGTCAAGATTCTCTGCTATAATACAGTTTCAGAGGAGCCTTTGCTTTCTCCTATCGTTTAGGCCCTGTATGTTCCCATGAGATGAGCTTCATGAGGAAGGTTGAGAGGGGATGGGATGAAAACTCTCAGTGATCAACTAGATCTAACCCGAGTTGACCATGAAATTGCCTACATCTTGAATCAACTGATGGGTCGATTTCCTACCACGCCCTTTTTCCTCTCTTGACTACTTGCGAGAGTCCTTGAGCGGATCCCTTTGAATACCCAGCCCTAGGCCAAATCTGAAGGTCTCTCCTGCTGTAGAATTTAAGTAAACCTTATGGACTTTTCGGAGCTGATCATGAGGCAGGGATAGCAATTCCTTCTTATTATAGGCTTCCTCGAGACTTACCAGGTCTATTCCAGCCAATTCTTGCTCGTCCAGTTCAATCTCCATATCTCCTCCTTCTTCGGCACCTTGCTCGCCCACCATTGAACCCAGATCAGACGTTGGTGCGATTTGCTCAATGATGGGCACTAAGATTGGTTGGAGTACCTCTTTCTCCTGCACACTAGGGGGATCGAGGAAAATCCCTTCCATCTCCTGACTTTCCTTAGTGTGATTCAAGATTTCAAAAGAATTATTGGTGGAAGGCGCTATGTCGTGACTCGTGAGTACTAACTGGTTTTTTGGGGCCTTGCCTTCTTTTTCCTGGCACTTGAGTGAAACCATCCTTGCTTTTGCCTATTGTTGCGGTCTTCGTTTTGGGTGGAACATTAAGCGGGCAATCCATGAAGAGATGTCCATGTTCATGGCATTTCCGACAGCGAAATGGGATGTGCTCATAGTCTATTGTTTGGATCTAGTCATTATCTTGATGTTCTAGACATATGGAACCTGGAAGAGGCTTGAAAATGTCCATGTAGACACAGATCTGCATGTATGAGGTGTAGCGTCTTTGCATGGTGGCCTCGATAGATTTGACATAGATACCCAACATATTTCCAATCCCCTGCAATATTTCTTCTAGCCAGAACTCCTGAGGAAGCAAGTAGAGTCGGATCCAGACAAGGGCATGGGTGAAATCCTCCTTTGGACTGAAGTGTTCTGTCCATAATCTTAGATATAACCCATCCGAATTGAAAAAATAGGGCCCATTTTCAAAGACCCAGCCCCAATCTTCCAGGTTATGGAAGATCATGGTGAAAAAATCCTTGGATCCCAGCTGAAGATCTATATGGCCGTTGGGCTTCCACCAAGTCTTGATCCATCTGACTAGATCTCGCTCTAAGGGCCATAGGCCCAAAAATTTACCAATGAGCGCATGATCTTTCATGTATTGTGTAAGCTCTGCCATGCAGTCTGATCTGATCTCATATATCGACACTGTTGGGTCCTGCGGGAGGCATTTCCCTAGTTCCCAAGCCCGAACCACCTTTGGATGGGATGGTTCAAGCTTCGTCTCAATAGACTTCCCCTTGCTTGATGCGGTTCACTGGTTATTCCCTTGAGATGGCAATGTTTGTTCGAAGGTGAGCCATGATCCGCCCATTCCCTTTGATAGTGGATTTGTTCCATTGATAACTGCATTGTGGTAGGACGGGGTTTGCGCCCCCTCAACGCCAGGTTGCATAGTGTCACCCAAACCAATCCATGCACAGTGGTGAGGCACTGGCGATACCAAGGATCAGGGTATTCAGCAAACCCTAGGTCGTATTTCTCGTCGCTTCAAAAACCTCAAAGACTGCATCAACTCTAGAAACACGAGATTTTCCCATTTTTCCTATACAAATGGCTACTCAACCAGAGAAGTATGCCACAGAGAAACATCGTCACTCCGGAGTCTAAGCTCCTTTGAAACCATACACATATTCAAACCCCACCCTGCACATCGAGAATTCTCATCTTCCACTGCATTACAAACTCTTGAACCTCCTCTCAACTTTACATGGCTACAAACCCCCCAATACAGAAATTACACAATGCCTTTACCGAGGTGATAAAACAATTATAACCAATGGCGTTTAACTTTTATAATTCCAAGTATTCGTCCTTTGTATTGTATTGGTCCTTTGTATTCCGCAGAGAAACAGAGCTTTAAATCTCAGGCGGTTCAAACCCAGATTGCCTTCTTCGTGAAATCCTTCACATTTGCACAACTGTGTCTCGCCAACATTCAATTCCCTCGATCTCCCAGCTTCAAAAAGCCCCCTTCAGAAAGGTTCTTTTTTCCAGGGAAGCTAAAGCCATAGGCCTATTAGTGTTGGCTGAACTAACAATAAAATTCTTAGTTCGGTCAGTTTATGTCCACATAAACATTAGAATATTGTCAGAGACAAGTAAGGGCAACTCATTCCAAACTAATGCAAATGAGAGATTCTGATGGAGATAACAAAAGTGAAGTGAGTGTCCTTACAGGACTGTTATGCAGTAATAATGTAATAAGCTGGGCTGGTCTCTTAAAAAGACAAGAACTGTTTTGGGGAAGACTGTAATATGTAGATGCATAGCTAGGTCATAGACAGTTTTAGATTTTGAAAACAGAAGCCATAAGGCTCGGACAATGTGTATTTTGATTTCTTTCTAGCAATATCAAATATAATACTCTTTTCTTGGAAAGAAAATAAAAACAAGGGTGAAGTAAATTCAAATGTCAGGCTGAACACATGATGAGATACCTGGTAACAGAAATAGAAAAATTTGAGGGCAAGCTCAACTGAAACCTGCAGCCTTCAATTGATAAACCAAATCTGTACCTCCACCATCAATCTCCCTTGATATTATTACTTACTAAGATATATGAAGGTATATGAGAAGTCTTAGGGGTTTCTTATGCATGAGCAGAAAAAGGTGACTTTTCTTGGGCGGCTGTGGCTCTACAAGCCAAATCCAATGAGCAAGGGTGGACGGATCGAGGCTGCTGGGTTGAAATTGGACGAATCATGACTGCTGAGTTAGATCAGACAGATCATGGATGGATCATGGTTGCTTCAAATATTGAGTGATCAGTCAACAAAGAGGAGGGAGGAGAAACAATCAAACTCCAAGAAGGCAAAAAAGGATAAGTATCTTAAATTGGATTAAGCTTGGACCCTACGAAAGAGTTGCATTAATTTTGCGATATGATCAACTAAATCAAGATTCAAATTAGACCGTGTAGCTAGAAAATGATCTTGTAAGGAGAATGCTTAATCAAAAGATATAGAAATAAAAATAATAGTGTCGATTTATTGGTGGAGGAATCAAACTCCATACCTGAAGCCATCATAAGCAACAGAACACAAATAGGCTGCAGATATTGCTGCTGTTTCTGCTGCTTCCACACTAAGCTCAGGTTGTTCAGCTGACAGTGATATTCAGCGATGAAAAAGAATGGAAAGAAAATCTTCCCTGACAGTGGCAATGGTATGGACTACTAAGGCAAGGGTGGTGCAGCAACCCAGTGGGAAACAGCAATGCAGCAGGCCAAGCACGCTGGGAGGATACATGGAGGAGGACAATTTGTCTGTCCATGGATGGACAGATGTCAAGTTTCCATAGAGTGCAGACAGACGAGCATCGAAATCATATGGCAAAGGAGAAAGGTGGAGAGAAAGGCGGATGGACAGTTCATAAGTGGTTTTTGTGAGTAGTTTCACAGGGACGGCCAAGTATTGAGGAGACCATGTCCCTATATACATGCCTTCAGCATAAATATCACAGACAATTGTTTTCAAGTGAATAGTTCAACATAGTCATCAGTAAAAAATAAGAGGTTAGTTCCTATCCTCGGTGTTGTGACCATACCCTCCAGTATATGCTCCTTGGAAAAAGAAAGTATAAAATTCAAAATCCCACGAATCAAATCTGAATTCTTGTAGAGGTGGTTTGCCTGCTTTTTTCAAGCATGCAGTCCATTGATTGGCATACACAATACAGAGTACAAAAAGATTTCCATTAATGCACAACAATACAGCTACAGTACCAGTTTTCTATGTTATATTAGGATGCAACATTTTACTCATTCCACTATTTAATTGTCAAATCGATTTAGCACTGGTTCAATAACAGGAAGATGTTCAGATTTCCATCAACATAAACTGAAAAACATTGAATTTTGGAAAAGTGGATATCATGCTGATCTCAATAATTTAATAAGCCTGTTTTCCCCTTCAATCACTGCTACCTTCATGCCGCCTTCTGTGCTTTCTACTGGGTTCTGACCCATGCCTTCTCTTATCTCGCTTGGAATCTGATTCGTGAATTTTTTTATCTACCTTTGAAGTCTTTCTTTCTTCTTTTCTCCTCTTTTTTTCCTCTTTCCTCTTCCTCTTCCTAGCATGTTCATCATCTCTTGAAGAACCCGATTCATGTGACTGTTGGCTTGCTTCAACCTTTTGAGAATCCATATGAGATTCATTCTCTCTTTCCTGAAGTTGGCCATTTGAAGCAAGACTAAATTCTCTAGGAAGAGCCTTTTCATTCACAGAGTGATGGGGAGCCCTGCATTATGAAGTTGGGAGAATAAATACAAATGCACATGAAA
>JZKD02S0289006.1:0-20176 GCA_000966675.3 Picea glauca
GTTTATATGCATCTTGAATGAGTAAATCCTATTAAAGTTGTGTTGCAAAGTTGATCCATTTCCATTTTAACACATAAAATTTAACTTGCAAATATTTTCAAGAATACAAGTCTTCATCATTTTTAGATCAAAAATCAAGTACAAGATGTTGGAAATAAAGCTAGCAATGACTAGTTAAACTTCCAATGATTAAAACAACACTTTGATGGTGATTAGAGGGTTGTTAATTAGTTTTATCAACAATATTTGTAACATCATTGTGGATGTAGAAAACAATTTCTACAACAGAAAATTCTAGCCACCAAAATTAACAAGCAATCCATCCAAAAAATAGCTAACAACTAGTAGATTAATCATAGCAACTTGCAAGTGTAATTTAGTGGTATAATGGTGATTAATCCAAGAGATAAAGACGAGTTGGTCGCAACCCTATTTGTTGTAGCATAAATTTATAACAACAATGAAAATCAATTGGCCAATAAAGATGCCCCTAAGGCACAAGAAAATTTATAACATGAAGAATCAATTCCCAACTTGAATAATTGTAATATCTCAAAAATTCACATATACCAATGCATGAATATACAATCTCCAATGCAAGTAGACTAGTGCCTTATCAATTGGGTTAATGGAGTCTCTTGTGTATGAGCTAGGGTTTGTTACTTCTCTAGGGGTGTAAGCCTTTTTACTCCCTAGCGCAAACTAACCTTAGCAAGGTAAATCTAAAAGGGTGTAAGCCCTTTTACTCCTTGTAGAAACCTTTGCAAAATAATTTTTTCAATGACATTAAGATGGATCTTGATGGAGGGTGTATGCCCTTTTACTCCTCCAAGGATCTAGACAAATTAACCTTGAAACAAGAAGAAACAAAACACTTATGCAAAAATTTCTTACCAATTTCAAGAGATAGCATGAAAACATCCTTCTTTATCAAGAATATTCCATCACAATTTCAAGGAGACAAGCATCAAGAGATAACACCTAGCTTCTTCCTCCAATAGACAAGTAAAAGCATCTGCAAAGAATCAAGAGAGAGATAGAGCGAAATTCCCAAGTAGGGAAAAAATTTCAGCCAAAGAGTATGTAATTCCCAAGTCAGAGTTATGTCGAAATGAAATGAGAGTGATCTCCATTTATATGAGATCACTCTAAATAATTTGTCCACATAAGTTTGTCCACTTTCATAATTTGAGGATGACCTCACAAAGTTTCTTTTATAACTTTGAAATACAAAATACATAAAGTGATTTCCCCTTTATGGGTGAACTCATTCCCTAGAAGGGTAACGTGAGCCTTCAAAGTGAAACGATTTTCCTCATGGTGGAAGTCCTTGGGCATCTAAAGGCCATATGCCTTGCCATTAAGTGCTCTAGTGCATACCAAGTGTCTCTCTCTCCATCAAACATTATCACATTTCCACCAAACCATGAAACCCCATCAAAAACCCTAGCCTCCATGTGACGTCTAGGGCATATAAGGTGAATTTTCAGGTGTCCACAGGCCAACATTGAGGTGAAAGGGGCCTCAATGTGATAATATCATGGTGTCCAAGTGCCTCCAATGGAAACTTTCATCCTCCCAAGTCTCCAATGAGAGGGGGCGCAACATCCAACCTATGGGCTTCATGCCCCTATGAAGGCCCAAGCAACCTTCTGCCACCATGAAAAATATTTCACCTCGCGAGTCCCTGCAAAGACAAACAAGTAGGCCCTCTGAGGGTCCACAAGTCACAAGTATCATGCCAAGTAATCCAAATTTAATAAAAGGTACACCCAAACATCTGAATCAAATCCCCTCTTTTCAAAATAAACAAATGCTCAAAGACCTTATACAACTTGCCAAATTTAAGTATGGGAGGGTTGTCATGGTGCCCTATTGGGTAGATCATTCCCCAAGTCAAGGAGTGTTTTCTAGGAGGACCCTCTCTTAGTCATGTAAAAGAGTATGAGGTGGATGGGGGGTGTGAATTTTGGGCATGGGGTTTCTTGACATACAAGGGCTCATATTGTCTCATTTATGGGTGCCTTTGTATAGGTTGTGTTTCATCCTCGTTTTCAATGCAACCTTTTCCAAGCCCTTTATTTGCAATTAATTGATTAAGGTCCGAACATTGAGTACTATATGCAAGGGAAAGTAAATAGTACCACAATGCCACGTAAATCTAGGAATACATTGAGTGCCATGTGCAAGGAAAGTAAAATACATTGCAAATGCATTCCCTCAACAAGCGAGACATTTAGTTATGTGGTTTATTTTACAGGTCCTTGAATTTTTTGGAGAAGAATTTCATTTCTCTCATGACCTTAGGGCGAGCACTGGAGGATAATTTATTGGCTTTTATCTTTTTCCATCTACGAGCCTCTGGGCATTTATCCCCTTCTTCCCATGAAATGAGGTACAATCCCTTCTTGGTTCAATATGCTTGAAAACCCAAAAGATGAGAAAACGAAAGGGAAGAAGTATGGAAAGTGATAAGTATGTGTGGGGATGGTACGATGGCCCTTCAAGGATACCTTCTAGTAGAAACCATGTTCCCAAGGGTGACCCACTTACTAGGACAACATCTCAACCAACAAGGTGAAATGAGGAAAAAGGCATCATTTCCAAAATCAAGAAAGGACCCTTTGCAACATGTTCAAATGCTTCAATTATTAAAATGACACTTACCAGGAGACCAGACTTGTTACCTCAAGAAGCAAGACCTGTTGTCCTTTGTGGGCGAAGATGGTGTGGTGGACGTTGTTGTTGTCTATCAATGGTGATGTCTGTTAAGAGGAGGGGCTTTGTCTACTCATATGTCTCTCGGCACTCCATGTATGCAACCTGCAGGCCTCAAGACATCATGTCTTTAGTTACCCCTAGGAATGGGGGGTAACATCTAGCTCCTACTTGGGGACTTGTGCTCGTCGTAGAGCACATGAGAAACTCATCATATCCTGGTAAGGCATGTGCCTACACACACTTAAACAAACAAAATGTTGGGATATCGAAGGTGGCGCACTCACCCCTTTATTCATATGATCAAAAATTTTAAAATTGAACTTATGCATTAAAAGGAATTTTTTGCATTTTTTCAAAAATTTCTAACTAACATGTGAAAGGATCAATCAAATGTAGTAAGAAACTATGCATAAATGTAAATAAAACAATACGTAAATGAAATATGAATATGCAACTAAACTAACATGAACACACAAGATGCAACTCATGCAACCACTTGCTCGACATCTCATAAAAGTATCTCCCCTTGTGATTAATCATGCGATATAGCAAAGATAAGCCAAGCACACAATAATCATGAGCATAAATAATCATGCAACCAATCATAGAAAGCAACCCATGGAGGTGGGAGGGAGGGAGAAAATCCTACTGGAAGGAATAGCCACAAGCTTCGTCAACCCATCTCTGAATAGGACTATTGCATATAGACGATGGCTTGTCTTGATCCTCACTTAGAATACCACCGCTTCTTGAAGACTGAGAAGATATGAGATATCGGAAGAAAACTGCATAGCTTCCCAAAGAATATAAGAGGCAAGGGACAACCTCGTGTTTGTAAAAAGAAACCCCCTTTCCACTCAAAAAAGTTGTTCCTTCGTATGCAAGTCCCTGTCAAAAACCCTAAGATGGAAATATTGTTGCTTTGTAGTGTGGATCCCTGACTGTTTTGAGCTAGTTACGTCCTCAATTCCATCAAAATTCAAGCACAAAGATGGTTGAAAACCTTCGTGAAATAATAGCTTTGGGTCTTCAAAAGCATAATCCCCAAGGTAAAGCTAGGATTCAACATAAGTGCATTGTAACAAGCCATCCCCTAGTGGATGAAAAAGGTATGTGATCTTATCATCACTAGGTTTCCAAATATCTTGATTGTCCACTTATGAAAAGAAACCTTCCAAAGGAAAAAAAATTGTGTTCCTTGTCTTGAAGTTGCCCTCAATGTCGTAGATGGGATCTCCATCAAAACTATAAAAAAAACATGTCCCATCCACACCTCCCAATATGTATGAAATCATCAATGTGTTGATCAACCATGTCGGAGAGGTCCTCCATGAAATCATTTGTATCATTGGGACTAATCTCTTCACCATCTTCATGTGTAGGAGGAAAGCACAGCTGGACAATTTCATCTTCACGAAGCGGGAGAACGGATACCAATGTCTCATCTAGGTTCTCAAAATGTTTCACTTTATCGAAAACTTCTTCTTCTTGGAAGCTTTATTCAAACACTTATTTTGCAAAGGGAGAATGACTTTCCTTTTCTGTTTCACATTCTTCAATTATTGTTTCATCATAAACTGGAAAACCTTCCCTGTAAATAGCGTCCTTGAGCTCTTGGAAAGTATCTTGCAAATTCTGAATGGCTAGGCCCAACCACCTGAGAAATTGTTCAACAAGCCTTGTGGAGGAAGGTATGCTCCTCAGATTTCATGAATGTATGAACCACTTCTTTTGTCTCAACTCTACAGATGCTACAAAAAATCGCATTAGTATATCATCATGTAACACATTCATAGTTGAATAATATTTCATATAATTCATAACATGGGTGACTGTTAGGGATGGATCACCATTAAACTTTGGACAATTCTTATTCCATTCTGGAGGATAACGATTTGGATACCTAGTAATATCCTAGATATCAAGGGAAGGATATACTTCATGCGTACGCCAAGGTGCCATGGTTCCATTACCGGGAATGACAACTCAATGGAAATGCTAGAAGAGCTCAAGGCTCATCAAGATGGAAAAGGGCATCTTCCCTCAATGGAGTCGCCAGATAAACTTATATGAATTTCATCAAATTTGTGAGGGTAACTTCTCTCGATGGAATCGCTAGGAAAGCTCTGGGTAAAGGCTTTGGGAGAAGCTTGCCAAGTGTTGTTCTGGGTCAGAAAGGATCAAAATCCTCCCCAGTAACGGCACCAAAATTTTGTCTCACGGATTGTAGCTTGAGAAAATCCCAACCCAACCCAAAAAGGTGTGACAACTATGGGAGTATTTACCCACTGTCACCTTAGATAAACACTCCCCTCACTTTAGTGATGATGAAATCACCACACAGGGGGAATCTCGGGTGATATTAGGGGGAAATGAGATGGAAAGTGGTATGATATGAAAGGTTCCCATATATGTCAAGGTCAAATGTGGAGATGAATCTTGGGAAAGAGTCTCGTGAGAGGGTAATTGGTTACCAAAGGCGATATACCTGCAAAACAATGTTATCCCTGCCCAGAACAAGACAATATATAGTGATAGATGCTTTGAAACCAAAAAGGATTCAACAAGTAACCTTGTTGTCCCATATTACAGCAGTATCGAAATATATATATTAGCAACACATGATAATAAGAGTTGCAAATTAAACCACCAAGATCGAGTACAAGGTGTTGGAAACAAAGCTAGCAATGACTAGTTAAACTTCCAATGATCAAAACAAGACTTTGATGGTGATTAGAGGGTTGTTAATTAGTGTTGTCAACAATATTTGTAACAGTCTTATGGTTGTAACAAACAATTTCTACAGAAGCAAATTCTAGCCACCAAAATTAACAAGTAATCCACCCAAAAGATAGTTAACAACTAGTAGAGTAATTATAGCAGCTTGCAAGTGTAATTTAGTGGTTGAATAACATAAATTTATAAAATCAATGAGAATCAATTGGCCAATCAAGATGCCCCCTGGGCACAAGAAAGCTAATAACATGAAGAATCAATTCCCAACTTGAACAATTGCAATATCTCAAAAATTCATGTATACCAATGCATGAATATACAATCTCCAATGCAAGTAGACTAGTACCTTATCAATTGGGTTAATGGAGTCTCTTGTGTATGAACTAGGGTTTGTTACTTCTCTGGGGGTGTAAGCCTTTTACTCCCTAAAGAAAACTAACATTAGCAAGGTAAATCTACAAGGGTGTAAACCCTTTTACTCCTTGTAGCAACCTTTGCAAAATAGTTTTTTCAATGACAATAAGATGGATCTTGATGGATGGTGTATGCCCTTATACTCCTCCAAGTATTTAGACAAATTAACCTTGAAACAAGAAGAAACAACACACTTATGCATAAATTCCTTATCAATTTCAAGAGATAGCATGAAAAAACCTTCTTTATCAATAATATTCCATCACAATTACAAAGAGACAAGCATCAAGAGATAGTGTCTAGATTCTTCCTCCAATAGACAAATAAAAGCATCCACAAAGCATCAATAGAGAGATAGAGCGAATTTCCCAAGTAGGGAGAAAAATTTCAGCCAAAGAGTATGTAATTATCAAGTGAGAGTTATGTCGAAATGAAATGAGAGTGATCTGCATTTATATGAGATCACTCTAAATAATTTTTCCACATAAGTTTGTCCACTTTCATAATTTGAGGAGGCCGACCTCACAAATTTTACTTTACAACTTTGAAATACAAAATACATAAAGTAATTTCCCCTTTAGGAGTGACATCATGCGCTAGAAGGGTGACGTCAGCCTCTAAAGTGAAACGATTTGCCTCATGGTGGAAGTTGTTGGGCCTCTAAAGGCCATGTGCCTTTCCATTAAGTGCTCTAGTGCATGCCAAGTGTCTCTCTCTCCATCAAACAATATCACATCACCACCAAACCATGAAACCCCAGCCTCAATGTGACGTCTAGGGCATAGAAGGTAAAGTTTTAGGCATCCAAAAGCCAACGTTGAGGTGCAAGGGGCCTCAATGTGGTAATTTTATGGTGTCCAAGTGCCTCCAAAGGAAACATTCATCCTCCCAAGTGTCCAATGAGAGGGGGCACAACATCCAACCTATGGGATTCATGCCCCTATGAAGGTCCAAGCAACCTTGTGCCACCATGAGCAATCTTTCACCTTGTAAGGCCCTGCAAAGACAAACAAGTACTCCCTCCAAGGGTCCACAAGTCACAAGTATCGTGCCAAGTAATCCATATTTAATAAAATAACCACCCAAACATGCGAATCAAATCCCCTCTTTTAAAAATAAACAAATGCTTAAAGACCTTATACAACTTACCAAATTTAAGTATGGGAGGGTTGTCATGGTGCCTTATTGGGTAGATCATTCCCCAAGTCAAGGAATGTTTCCCAAGAGGACCCTCTCTTAATCATGTAAAAAAGTATGAGGTGGATGGGGGGTTTGAATTTTGGGCATGGGGTTTCTTGAAATACAAGGGCTCATATTGTCTCATTTATGGGTGCCTTTGTATAGGTTGTGTTTCATTCTTGTTTTCAATGCAACCTTTTCCAAGCCCTTTATTTGCCATTAATTGATTAAGGTTCGAACATTGAGTAATATATGCAAGGGAAAGTAAAGAGCACCGCAATGCCACTTGAAGCTAGGAATACATTGAGTGTCATGTGCAAGGAAAGTAAAATATATTGCAAATGCATTCCCTCGATAAGAGGGACATTTAGTTATGTGTTTTATTTTATAGGTCCTTGAATTTTGTGGAGAATCATTTCATTACTCTCATGACCTTAGGGCGAGCATCTGGAGGATAATTTATTGGATTTTATCTTTTTCCAGCTACAAGCCTCTGGGACTTTATCCCCTTCTTCCCATGAAATGAGGTACAAATCCTTCTTGGGTCAATATTCCTAAAAACCCAAAAGATTAGGAATCGAAAGGGATTAAGTATGGAAAGTGATAAGTATGTACGGGGATGGTACGATGAACCTTCAAGGCAACCTCTTAGTAGAAACCCTTTTCCCTAGGGTGACCCACTTACTAGGACAACATGTCAACCACCAACGTGAAATGAGGCAAAAGTCACAATTTCCAAGCAAACGTTTTCAAAATCAAGAAAGGACCCTTTGCAACATGTTCAAATGATTCAATTATTAAAAGGATACTTACCACTAGACTAGACTCGTTACATCATTAATCAAGACCTGTTGTCCTCTGTGGGCCAAATTGGTGTGGTGGACATTGTTTATGTCGGTTAGTGGTGATGTGTGGTAAGTGGAGGGGCTCTATCTGCTCATATGGATCTCAGTATTCCATGACTGCTACCTATGGGCCTTTAGACATCATCTCCTTAGTTACCCCTAAGAATGGGGTGTAACAGTTGGCTCCTACTTGGGGACATGTTCTCATCATAGAGTACATGAGAACCTTAGCATATCCTTGTAAGATATGTGCCTACACACACTTAAACAACAAAAAAAGTTTGGATATCGAAGGTGGCGCATTCAGCCCTTTATTTATATGATCAAAAATTTTGAAATTGAAGCTATGCATTAAAAGGAAAATTTTGCATTTTTTCAAAAATTTCTTACTAACATGGGAAATGATCAAACAAATGTAGTAAGAAACTATGCATAAATGCAAATAAAAAAATATTTAAATGAAATATGAATATGCAACTAAACTAACATGAACACACAAGATGCACATTTAAGAAAGTAAAATGACCTACCTACTTATCTAGGGCCCAAGGCCCATGGAGATCAAGTTATGTGGATGTCGAGTGAAATCGTACAACTAGTGCAACCACTTACTCGACATCTCATCAAAGTATCTCCCCTGTGCTTAATCACGTGATATAAAAATAATAATTCAAGCACACAATAATCATGAGCATAAATAAGCATGCAACCAATCGTAGAAAGCAACTCATGGAGGTGGGTGAGAGGGAGAAAATCATGTTGGAAGGAATAGCCACAAGCTTGGTCAACCCATCTCTGAATAGGACTATTTCATATAGATGATGGCTTGTCTTCATCCTCACTTAGAATACCATCTCTTCTTGAAGACTGAGAAGAGATGAGAGATCAAAAGAAAATTGCATGGCTTCCCAAAGAAGATAGGAGGCAAGGGACAACCTCGTGTCTAGAAAAATAAGGCCACCACTTTCCCCACCCATCGGATGCTAAGAATATAATAAATAAATCGGGAAGGAATGGGAAAGAAATATTTATCATACTAAGGGACATGCAGATATCTACATCGAGGCTATGGATGATCACTCGTAGCAGAGCAAGTTATGTTACATCGTGGTGTCTCCATCAACGCTATGGACACTTGCAGGTAGTGGAGCAACACCTAAGGGATGATATACACACACCTACTAAAAATATTTTTATATCCCAAACCCATATCATCCCCATGACGGAGATACCAACCTAGATCGTTGACACAGTTTAAGGAAATAAATGTCATCATCACTCATCCTCTTATTACAACAGACAAGCTCCACCAGTCGACATCCAAGCACCACCAGTGAGCTCACCACGATGAAACCTTTCAGGTATCGGCTGCACATTTATTCTATAATTTCTAATATTAAGGATAATAATTTGATCATCTACATTTTGTTCTCATAAGTTAGGGAAGACTAGAAGAGATTTTGGCTTCGCCCTGTGTGTCTCCAATTGTTCTGCCAACACAACACCTTCCCTAATTTCTTCTCTTCACTTCAAAACACAATTACTCTAAGAGAAGAAATCATGCCCCCTATTACATTTTTTTCTACTAAAAAACCTTTGAGACTCTTTCATGCAAATGCTAAAGTCCAAGGCTCTCTTCTTACCCTCTAGACTTGACCATTTTGAGCAATTTTTTAAGATCACTCTGACTCACCAATACACAATGTATCAGCAAGTGTCCTCTATCTTCATTGATATATAGTGTATCAGCGAGCATCTTTTATCTTCATCGATACACAATGTATCGATGGCCATCCTCTATCTTTGTCGATACACAATGCTCATCGGCATCATAGATCTTGGTACTTTGCATTATTTTTTGGGTCTTCAAGTATTACCACTATGTGATTTTTTTTCATTTCTCAATCCAAATATGTAATGGATATTTTGACACGTTTTAAGATGGCAGATTGTAATCCCTGTGCTACTCCTTTTCAATATGCAATAAATCTCACCAAAACTTGTCAAAATCCCAAAGTCGATGCTACACTTTATCAACAATTGGTTGACAATCTTATTTATCTTATTCATGGTCGACTTGACACTTCCTTTGTTGTGAGTATGGTTTCTCGGTTTATGTAGGACCCCAAAGAAAGCCACTAGACAACAGTCAAATGAATTGTCCATTATCTCAAGGGTACCACACATTTGGTATCAAGTATTATCGAAGTTCAGATTCATTGGTCGACTTCACTGAATTGGACTGGGATGGTGACATTGATGATCAAAACTCCATTTTTGGCTATGTTTTTCACTTCAACACTATATCGTTGTCATGGTCGTGCAATAAATAGAAGGTAGTCTCCTTGTCGACAACAATAGAAGAATATCATGGCATTGTTCATGTGGGTACAGAGGTGGTCTGGATCCGCCAACTTCTAGGTGAAATTGGATTTCTTGTTCATACCTTGACTACAATCTACTGTGAAAATTAGAGTGCCATTCAAGTTATAGATAACCTTATTGCTCACATTAAGATGAAGCACGTTGAGCTTCATGCCCACTATTTGAGACAATTGGTTTATGAGAACGTTGTCTCTCTTGAATATTGCAAAACAGATGATCAGGTAGTTGATATCTTCACCGAGCCTTTATATGAAGCTATGATTATCAAACTTTGTATGATGCTTGGGCTTAAGGAACTTGCAATTATGGGGGGGTGTCCTACTGACGTAATTTCACCTCATGAATCTCCAGAGTTGTGTGTTGATGGGAGGGTGTTGGAACATCAATTGATGATGGTGCATCACACTTCTCCTGGAATTAATCGTTCGAGTGGTTAACCTACATTTGGAAATAGTCGGTCAGGTGATCGACTAGATATCTACAGCAGTCGGTCGAGTAGTCGACAAGACCGTCGGTTGAACAGTCGACCAACAATCAAAGAAAGTCGGTCGACGGATTGACCAGCTAAGCAATCGACTACGAGTTGGACGCATGGATGGTCAGGTTAAGCATCCTTGTCAAGCCGACTTGACAACGTAGATTTGATAGAGTCAACTCTAACAATCGACAGTTATATGTGGACAATGTCCTCCATATTTCAAGGAAGTTGGTTAGATATTGAATCAATAAATATAAGACCCAAAGTGTCACTATCATCATGGCAATATCGTTGTTGTGTACAATATTTCCAATATGCATTGTGATGTTCTAAACATAGTGCGGTGTGCTTAAGTGCTATAAAGGTGTGTTTAGAAACCACCATTTGATCTTCAAAATTTTATTTCCTCTTTGATTATCTACAATACTTTGTTTCGTATCAGGTTACACACTCTTCCCAACATGCTCTAGGTCTCAATGGTTCCCGGAACATTTCCTAAGTTAGCTAGAAGTTGGAAGTTGATGGCTTCTACTAATTAGAAGTTCTCTTGAATGTTGGCTTAAAAATAACCATAAACTATTCTCTAGCAGAAGCTACAAGTCTTCTACTAAATGGAGGTTTTAGGAAAACGACAAACCTTTTTATAGCAGAAGTTGTAAGTCTTCTACTAAATGGTTGTTTAAGGAAAACCACAAACCAATCCGGTGGTTTACAGATGACCAAAAACCAAATCACGCTCACTTGTTACTACTAGATTGATAGGACTTTGAAACTTGAAGCTTAACTTTCAATCGTTGATGTTGTTTCCCCTTGTCAAGTACAAGGTGAGAAGACGCAAATCCTTTTTCTGTAAGATGCGTCAATACTCGAGAATGAATTCTATGGTATGACTGATATATCTCCTTAATTGTTGATGATCATTTCCAAGAAGTCATCCACCCATAGTGGTTCTTTACTCTTGTACATTTATTGTAGTTGAAACATCTGTCGAAAGGATGATTATGCCTTCCACAATGCTCATAAGGATGAACATCAAAGCATCAATCTTTCATGTGGCCAAATCAATGACAATGTTGGAATTTCATAATCTTCTCTTGAATTGGACCAGGTGAATATGAACCTTCTTGAAGCAAACCAGCACTTTGGAACTAGATTGGTTTGGTATAATTTGGAATACGAAAGGTGACTTCCTTTTTGTATCCAATTCCAATTTTGTACTTATTGTTCTTGATTTATTCCCAAGATATGATGATTGACTTGGATAAAGAATATTGAATTTCATATGCATTCATATATGAATTTGGCTCACTAAGATGCTTCTCCATTGGTTGTCGATCCAGATCATCATCTTCTTCTTCTTCTTTCAAAAAGAGAGTTGTTCTGAACAATGAATAGTTCAAAATGTCAAATATTATTTCATTGAAGTACATCATGAAGAAGTTGAGTCTGAGTTTGAAACAATTCTACTTTGGCTTGTGAAACTTACAAACAAGTTACAACAAAATGTAGAGTTTATTTGTCAGTGGTGACCATATTTTCGTCAAATGAGAGTATTAGAGTGTTTAGTAACTCTAATAGTTCGTTCATTTGGTCCATTTAACTGTCAGACTCTATAATCAAAACTCAGCAAATGAAGGGTGACAACTTCAATCGAAAATGCACCTATTTACAGTAAACTTACAAGTATACATTGATTTTGGAGAATGTGTTGTCTCTCGTTCTGCAAAGAACCGCCAACTTTCAAAAGATGAGCACCAGAATAAACTGAATATTTTCCCCAAGATGGTTGTGTGCCAATGACTGTGAACATACACTGCATAACAACTCAAACTAATGTGCCCACACCATAATCTAGTGTGAATGCCACAAATGAAGTCAAATTTATCCTTATCGACAACTATAAATGCAATATTTGTTAAGATTTCAAAAAACAACCCCAGTTATAAATGGTAGAACAAATTTGGAAGATATCGTGATAGAGGCAAGGACTCAACAAGCAACATCTATGATTGATTTCCACTAGCTTGGTAGAAAATTTATATTTAAGAATGCTAAGACTTGTGTATCTATGTTAAAATTTCAAGCATTGAAAAAGGATCTCGACAACTCTATTGTAACTTCATTAACCACAACAAAAATGATATTTTTAATACCACCCATGGTACTAGTACACGGTATTATGAAAAATGTTTCAAACTAATCATGTCTCGGACAAGCATTCTTATGAGGCTCAAGAGTAATTAGATAGATATGCTTATGAGGCTCGAGAGTAACTATATTCCTTCTTTGGGCATCAATACAATTCCATAATGAGTCTTCTCTAGATCACAAGATGACTATCCATGGATAGCAATATGTACGACTCCTTGGAATGCTTAAACATAGGAAAAAGTGTCCATGAGGTCGACACTTTTCCAGATGAGTTATATCAGTTGTCATCATGGAGGTCTATGCCAAGGTTGAATGATACGACCTATACTTGCTCTTCAAGACAGATAAGGTATACAATTGGCCATTGTTGAGTTGGGATGCCTCATCTCCGAAAGGTGATTTCATGTTAATTTCCATAGATTTTTCTGGTGCGGCTTCGAATGAAGGAGCGGTCGACTCAAGGCCCTTGTCGATGGAATTTATGGTTTAAATATGAGGGAAAGGACGTGCCATAACACCGTGTGTGCCATAACACTATACGATACCACACATAGTCTATAGATTGAATCGAAGCCAAATAAACATAGTTGCGACTCTCTTCAACCTCTTGGTATCAGCCACAAATGACAACAAGGCCATGATCGACAATAGGTCAATGTAGGCGAGGTGTTAGGGATTGATTGAATTCAATCCCGAGAGATGGATTGAATGTTGAGATCAGTGAGGACGAATATAGAGAGTAGTCTCCTATAAAATAACAGTCATGTGGGATTAATGGGTGCAAACCTCTCATGGACCTACGAAGGAGAGGGAGAGATGTTGTATCTGGGATTGGGTTGCAAGTATTTTCCATCACTTGGGTTCTTCAAGGGTGCATCTTCCTATGATTATGTGTGGGAGAATATGGGCTGCAAAACAAGAGAGAGCTCTAGAGGATTCAATACACGTTGAGTCGTGTATGAAATGCAATGTGTATGCTTGTGATGCTAGATGAGAAACTACAAGGATGAAACCCTAAGGTTTACATGTAGACCAAGAAGGGCATGAATGCACCTATGAACTGGGTACAAATAATCGACCTGAGAAGGAAGAGAGATAGGTAGGTAGAGGGGTGTAGACTGTCAGGCAGAGGTCATTTGTGTTTCATGTGAGAGGGAGGGAAATTCTCATCTATGGATAAATACCATAGGTTAAATGAGGCCTAAGAACTAAGGATCTATGATACCATTGTTGGAACGCACGACTAGAGATAAACGTGAATTGCATTTTTTTATTATAATGATACAAATATAAATACATGTATATGACCTTTGGATTTGTCTTCCAAGAGGTCTCTTGGACTCCCAATGACAATTCATTTCATATTCCTTCAATGGAGTAACCCTAATGAATTAGGTTTCCAACAATTACCACATAACATGAAAGGACACTTGCTAGGTTAAGGGGAAAATTGGAGGCAAAGGGTGATGGGAAATGTTATTTCCCTTGCGGTTGATGTAGGGGCTTTAATAGAAGAAGATTTTTATGAAAAACAATTGAAAAACATTGCAGGGAGTATGGGGACGTTGAAGGGGGGTATGAATATCATCCCATGGTAAGTTAATCATTATATGTTTTTGTATTAAGTATATTTATAAAATTTTGTTTTGTTTTAAAATTTTGTTATATTCTTAATTTAATTGATTGTTTGTAATTATAAAGACAAATCCTCCTAGGTGTGTGACGTCAGATAATGTTCCTAGTAGTAGTAGAAATATTATTGTACAAGTTGAGGAAGATGGTATGGATATTGAAGATCAAGTTAATCCTATGGAAGAATATGAAACCAATAATATAATTGAAGATAATGGGACAAATAGATTGATCCGGGAAATATTTTCTCCTATCAATGAGGACAACTTTAATGATATTCATGATGTACCTCTACTTGAGAAGGCATGGCAACCCCTTTATGAAGGATCATGAACAAATATTCTCTCTGCTATAATGTTGTGGTGAACTTGAAGGTATTGAATGGTTTGTCAATTACTTGTTTCACACAAATCCTAAGGTACGTGATATAATTCGTTACATATATGTAAAGGTCAACCTTTTTTTTTCTCTATTTTAAGTGTCAATTAATGTGTAAATTAAGGATGCAATATTTATGATTACTATTATTTACATTGACTAGCTATTTTTTTGTTGTAGATTGTTAGGTGAATTTTTCTTATCACTGTCAAATAATATTGGAATGGAGTATCAGGCTATTGAGGCATGTCCTAATGCTCATATTATATACTATGGAAAATATGCATTGGAAATGAAATACCTGCAATGTCAAATCAGTAGATATCGAACTGATCATGTAACAAAAAAAGTGCTTCACAAGATTCTTCGTCATATTCCCATAATTCTATGTTTGCAGCAACTGCTCAAGTTCCAAATCATGGCACAGTTTATGGATTACCATGCACAACACAAAAGTGAAGATGTTCTTCAAATGTCTGCAGATGGATTTTCATTTAGGAACATCGAAGAAAGATGGTCGATTTTTAAAAAAGAACCTCGTAATGTTGGTCTTTCATTGGCAGCTAACGATGTTAATCGATTTGGTGAGCTTAGGTCTATTTACTCGGTGTGGCCTATTTTTGTTATAAACAATAACCTTCCTCCTTGGATTTCAATAAAGAGGGAGACCACAATGTTGACAATGATTGTTCCACATATTTGTTTACAATATTTGTTTGAACGTAGAATTTTGTTTGTCTTATTTGTTGCATAATTTATTATATATATACAAGGTAGTAATTATGTGTATTTTCAACCAATTAGGTAAGTACCAAGTGAAAGATATGAATGTATATATTGAGCCTATGGTCGACGAGATACTGAAGTTATGGGCTAGCATGACTATGTACGACATCTCTAGACCAACAGGGCAAAATAAATTTCAGTTATGTGGAATACTTACATGGACAATTCATGATGCCCTGGGGCTAACACATTTTTGTGGTATATAACATACTACTACACTTTAATAGTATATACTTTTATGAAAATATCATGCATGTTTCTTAAATAATTCCTTGTTATATAACTAATACTGACATTAATCCATATCTTGTAGGTCTTCAAACAAAGGGTAAATTTGCATGTCTAGTTTGTGGTCCTAGGATGAAATCTCATCATTCAAGAAGTTTAGGAAAGGAGGTGTTTGATGAGTATAGGCACTTCCTTCCTAAGAACCATATGTATCAAACTACCAAAAAATATATTTTCAATGGGAAAGAAGAGACTACAATAAAACCATGAAGAATGACACCTCACTTATGGAAATTGGAATATAATATAAATCATCAAGGTAGGCAATTCAACTAGTATTGAATTATATTTACCGTATCTAACAATTATTGTTGTAATTCCATTTATGTTTCATAAAGGTCGTCAAGGCATTGATGGGATTCCACGAGGAATGAAAAATTACCCCATACAATTCAGTAGGTTTCCCTACTATAAGAACCTAAAAATAGCTCATTGTTTGATATAATGCATATTGGGAAGAATGTAACAGAAACTTTGTAGAGAATCTTGGATGGAAGGAGTCAAGAATAAAAAAATTGTCAAAATTTGTAGTGACATTCAGGAAGCCAATCATGAAATTCCAAATTTGATTGATTTAAATAACAATAGAAACTAAAATATTTTTCCGTGGTTATTTACAGAGTAGGAAAACAAAGTTGTAAAAGAGGTCATTCCGAAAAATAAATTTCCCACAGGATTTTCTTCAAACATAAAGAATATCTTGATGAAGAAAGATAAACTTGGTGGGGTGAAAACTCACAATTGACATATCTTCATTAAGGTAATGATTTTGGTAGATTTTTGTATTGGTAATACTTCTTTTTAGTATTTTTATTTTCTTTTCTTTTCAAAAAAATAATGATTCCTTTTTTGTTACAGTATGTTCTACCTCTATCTCTCCTTGACATTTTTGACAACAACATAAACCAAGTTATATATGATCTTGGCAAATACATGAGGTAAATAATGATTTGTATGCAAAATGTTTGTTGTTGAACTTGTTGACATGTGTTTTACTTGAAATGTGTCTACTTTTTTGTTGAAACCTATGATTTTCTTGTATCATGTGTAGGTAGTTTTTATCTAAAAAAATCCATAAAGAAGATATAAAATATTGGAGGAGAGAAATTCCTCGACTAATGCGTGAAATCCAAAAATATCTACCTCCGACATTTTTGAACGTGCAAGAACACTACCTCATACACCAAGTTGAGGAGATTGAACTGTGTGCACTTGTACACGCAAGGTCGATGTGGATGGTGGAGAGGCACTTGAAGTCATTGAAGGTTTTCATTAGCAAAAGAGAATGTCCTGAGGGTTCTATGGTGGAGGGATATATGGTACGTCAATCATTGGTGTGTATTAGTCAATATCTCCCTAAATTAGCAATAAATATGAAGGTGCCTCACATTTGGGATGTCAACTCCATCAACAAATTTGAAGGGGAGGTCCTAGTCGAGAAAGGTAGATTGAGGAAAGTGAAAGGTAATTAGATGGTAGAGATCTATAATACTTTGCATTATTAATTTTTATCTATATTGTACTTATTTAATTTTTATTCTTCTGTCTATTATTAATCTGTATTCTCATTGATTTTTATTATTTTCTCATACAGTTGCTCGAGAGTGGGATGGACTACATTTATACATCACAAACAATCTTGATTGGATGAAGGTATGGATAGATCGATGTATACAATGTAATGGTAGGTTATCATGGGAAGGGGTGGCTACATTGCTTAAAGAAGTTCAACATAATCAAGATACCAATCTTACTCAGAGGGAAATTGATTTAGCATGTAGTTTCAAAGATAAACAAGCAATCATATTCACCCACATCATGTTTCAATTATTTTCCATTATATTAATCTATGTGGCATGTTTTTTTTAATAAATTTTTACTAAGTCTAAATATGTTTATTGATTGACAATGCATTTTTTTATTGTCGGGCATATTAAAGTTGAAATACCACAAGGTTATGTGGTGAAATGGTCATAAATTTCGCATCAAAAAGTTGGTTGAAAAGAAGAAAACCTATGATTGTGGGATAATTGAAATCTTTCAGGTCACTAATGTTTCCTCTAGAAGTGACAAGAATCCAACAATATCGAAAACAGATACTATGGGTATTTGGATGATATACTTGAGTGTCACTTTAAATCCTTCACGTTAGTTTTGTTCGAGGTCAAATGGTACAGGTTACAAATGAATGAATGTGATCCCAAAAGGATCGTTATTGAGCATGCCAATGGATTTACCATGGTTAATACAAGGATGTTTGAGCCAGGTGCAAAAAAATATGTTCTTCCAAGCTATTGTGAGCAGGTCTTTTATTCAGAGGTTCCAGGTAAAGCAGGTTGGTCGTACATAGTTAGATATGATCCAAGAGGAAGGCATGTAAAGTACAATGTACCAAAAGAAGATGATATTGAAGAAGAATATGATGCATAGGAGCATGAGGTAGATGTATTGTGAGACAAAGAAGTCGGAGAAGTTGAGCCAGATGTAGATGGCAATGTTGTCGATGATGATATTGACAATGATATTATTGAAAATGACATTGATGACAATGTTGATATGGACAATCCTTTCAACATTGATTCTAAATTGGATGATACAGATGTGAAGTTGGATGAAGAAGAATATCAATGATATTGCAAGAATGGTGACTTTGCATTATTAATTTTTATGTATATTGTACTTATTTAATTTATTCTTCCATCAATTATTAAACTTAATTTTTAAAGCAAAAGAAGATACATTATTGTAACACCACATCAATTTAAAGATGTTAATTAGATGGTAATATTGCATAAATGGTGACTTTGCTCATAAACATCTTTCAACCCTCAACCCCATTATCAGAAAAATATTGAACTTTTGCATAAAATGTATAATTTTTCTCTAGTAAACACTGAACACAACATAAATGAAAGCAAGATTGGGAGGATAACAAAATTAATTTATCAACAAAGCAAAAGAAGATACATTGTAACACAACATCAATTCTAAAAATCCAGGAAGAAATGGACAAAAAGTAAACATTCACATAAATCCTCAAACCAAACAATTCAAAGGAACTTACAAGATCTACGCTAAAATATAACAGCACCTGGCTAAGGAGAGGGCCTTACCTCCTAATATGAGGTGTTGGATGGAAGTTACAGTCAGCTACTAAAGTTATATACTCATTAATGAAGAAGAATATTCACATAAACATAACATCAATTTTATTAACGGGTAAACAGAGTTCAAATTTTACAACAATAATTCTTTCCTCCCCTTCTCAAGTCCAAAGGGGTTTTTATACATCTCCATCGCCCTCTTCTAGCAATAAGGGGTTGAGGACATCCATGAGGATCTGAGATCCTCAAGTTATTCTCAATTTCAGTTGAGGGATGTTGCATGCCCTCATGTAAACAAGTGATCAATATAAATTAGAGTAGGAGATATTCCAATAAATATTGTTGATGCTAAAATGTGTGTGCCCTTTGACATAGGATGGGTAATAGCCTCCATTCTTTTCAATTTCCTGCCAATAGTTGGCCTCCACCTCTTATCCAATTCATAATCAAGATGGTATTTGGGTGCAAGCAACCAAATCATAAGGCAATGGAATTGGAGACCAATCCATCGACTCCACACTTATTCATACATTGCACATACCTGATCACTTGCTACAATGACACTGCAAGAATGTGGTAGATGAAGGCTTCCCTTTGTCTCATTTCTATAGTAGATTTTGTTGATTTTTCAATAAGTAAGGTTAAGCATGAAGTTCATTCCATTTTTAGCATATAACTTCACCATAATCAATAATGTTGTAGCAACCAAGATCACAAGAAGAAACACCATGCACAAGAACATAAGAAGTATCCTAGGAAACCCTTCTCAACAAGGGAAGAAAACTCAACCAAGTCCTTTGCTATATTATTCAAAAGAAATACCTTCACCACCAAGAAAATCTAGCACACAACAGGGTGCTTAAACCCTAGAAGACTAGCACCCAAGAGAGGTGCACACTTTTCCCAAGAAGGTGTACTTTCTGAAATTTCCAAACTCACACAAAAGATATGATTCCTCAATGGAGAATTTACCTTTACTTATACTAGACTGAACCTATCAACATAAGTGTCTATTGGCACAACAGGGCCGACCTCACTAGCTCACAATATAATTAATATTAACCAGATTAATTATCTTT
>JZKD02S0289028.1:0-20175 GCA_000966675.3 Picea glauca
TAATCCATAGCCCAATAAAAGAACTGGGGTGTAGTTGCAGTTTCAAGTTCCAGTTTGAATAAAGATAGAGAGCATGGATGACAATAATAAATAGAGGTAAGGTACAAAAAGTTTGAAGAAGTAAGGAACCTGATCTACTATTCTCAGCACCTCACAGGGAAGTGCTATCCCTGGTTGGAGCCAATGTTTGAACTTAAGTATGCATCCCTGTCATTCCCCTTCATTCACCTATACATCCTCTTAAGCCTGATTTGTGTTCTAATGCTCCTCCATGGTTTATGAGTCAACTTGAGTTGTTTTCCCCTTCTATTATTTTTTGAACCATTTTATTTCTTTATTGAATGATTGTTGCACTTCTTATTTGGGTTAACAACATGTTGTCACCTTGGAATACTTTACTAAGATTCTAGCAGGTTCACAAGACATTTTCGGTTTACAAAAATGTTGATTGCAAGAATAGGCGTGTTCTTGCAAATAGGGTAAAAGCGCATTGTTTTATCTCTTTTAACATTCATAAATAAATTTAAATATTCAAAAAGTGTAGTGTTGGGCCATGCATGATCATGAGCACCCCAATACAAAAAAGTCATTTATGAGTTCATCATCACATAGCTTGTGTTAGGATTGTGGAAACTTCACCTACGGTTGTCATCATCACAAGAGGCTCCATAGAATTATAGTTTCAGGTGCAACTTCATCAAAAGTAAGGTCACGATCAGATCATGTTCTAAGTCTTAGAAAATTAAGGTTCAATATGAGTTCATCGTTGAGGTGATCAACGCAAAATGGTATCCCCCCAAGACTGATGGTAGCTGAATAGACTCAAGCCACAAGGGCTCAAGCTAGTCAAGGTTGTCCCATAACTCAGAGACCTGTTTGTCAAGGCAGAGTGGTATGAATTCATTTTCTCCTTCGAGGGATACCACACAAGTGTGGCCATGAAATTTTCATAGACATTTGATGGGTTTCAAACCCAACTTTGGGACACTTGTATTCATGTTACAGAGCATTTTATCAGGACAACACGATTTTATCAGGACAACAAATTCTCTCATTGTCTGCGGGGAAAGGTGGTTTAAAAATGGCATGGTAAACCATGAAATTTGTAATAAATTTTAGTGATAGAGCACCAGAACCCCGACTCGATCCAAGGGATTCTTGTCACATAGATAAAAAAAGAATGGAAGGGTCCTCTCATGATTTTTTAACGATACATTATAGATGAGGGTCGATTCAATAGTGTAAATTGTTACCACATGTGTTTTATCATGCACCTAAGCAGTGACAAAGAGTTGAATTTGTCCTTTTATTTGTTCAAAATCCTCACTAAAATGGGCAGAAGGGATTACGACCATCCCGAGTCTTCCCAAAAAATCATGTATCATTAGGGTTTGATCAAAATCCTGGTGCTCTTCGCCTATACAAAATTGAAATGTCTTGGGATTAATTTCAATATTTTGTGGGTAAACAAGAGTAATAAAATAATCCCGGTATACATATTGATGATAAAGAATATGAGAATGGCACAGAGGATAAGGTTTCTCATGAATCTGGTAGCTCATCGAAGGAATCACAACAACCAAAAAACAAGAAAATTCCTCCCAAAATGAAAGGTACCCCATCGAGTGTAGATAGGTCAACAACCATAATGAAAGAGGAAACCCCTCGGATGCAGTTGAGGTAATCCACTGCAAAAAGAAGGTAAGATAAAGGTAACATGTCTTCTTGTATACAACAATGAGCTCATGATATTCTAGGGATTCCTCTGTCATCGAGAAATGCTAAAGATACACAAGTAACTCCCACCAAAAAGTAGGGTAAGTTGCCCAAAATGAGAGGGAAAATGAAATAAAAACAACACAGTCCAGAAATCTTTAGAGAAGATTTTAACCCTATGGAAACCTTACTCAAGGAATCCCCTAAGGCTAAGAAAATAACTAAAAGGGAAGGGAATCAAATCCTGTGGATTCCCAACAAGACAAATAGGAAAACTAGAATTACAAACCAATTGAGACTGAACTCCATAGATATTTTTAAGAAATCATTAAAAAAAACCCATCCAATTGTGATTGAAGATGATGACAGCCCTAAATTTTCCAGCATGGAATAAATGGTTGTCCATACACTGAAAAATATGACAAGGGATAAGGGAAAATTGGAATTATGCAAGGGTGAATCTTTAGGAGTGCAACTTACAACTGTCAAAACAGAGTACCCTGCAGATTCAAGATTACAACAAGATGTAGGGAACTTTGGCCCAAATCCTAAGTAGGATTCTGATGGCATTCCACCACATGCAAAGGGACCCTCCAAGCAACATTTATAGGACATAAAGAAAAAATTAAAGCCAACATATCATAAGTGTAGGAGGAATCACATATGAGAGGACCTGAAATAACACATATGTATGAAATGAGGTCTAGGAGAAGAATAATGTTGGATGATCACAAAAAATCCATAATGGATGAAGAGAAGAGATTGAAAGAGAAAGGAAATAAGGTCCTGGTAAAAAAAAATAAGAAACTGAATAATTTCTAAGGGAGAGTCACCAAGTGCGAACATTAGAGCTGCAAATTCAAACTTTGCAACAACAAAATCAGGAATTGGAGAAGCAACATTCCAAACTACAGATAGAGTATCAGAAATTGCAAAGAAAACATCATAAGACATTCTTCTTCTTGAAGGATATCATCTAAGGAGGACTACTATTGATAAGGAGGAGTTCGAGGAAGATGCCAACATATCAAGTTATCTACTAGTTAGACTTCGATTGAAATTACACATGAATATCAAGGCACAGTTCCAATCATTGCCATCTGTCACATTAGTTTTTCTAAAGGTTTTTTTATTCTAGTTTAGACAATAGAAGTATTTTTCACTTATACATGTCTAGTTATTCTAAGCTCGAGACAATAGTTTCAAAACACAATAAGTGATCATTTTTGTGTGATATGATCCACATTTTTGTTGAGAATAAGTTAAAGAGTGTCATGGATGATATTTCCATTAAATTCACTCAAGTTAAAGAGGTGTATCTATGTTGTAGCGAAAGAATATTAGTTCATTTATTTAGTTTTCATGCATATGTTAATCTTCAGTTTTGAAGATGGTCGAAATCCTTTGCAACATTGATAAATAAGCAATTTTTGAATGGTTTTGGGGTTCAGGTTTTGGTGGAAAAAGGAGAAGTATCAGAAGGGATGAACCTTCTTATATGATTGTAAAATTCTCTACCTAATGTATATATGTTAATGATAGCTGTGTATTCTTACTCAAATCTTTATGTGTTTTAATATTGTCTTGGATGAAAATTTTGTGATGTGTGCAATGTACATGTCCCTATTCTTTCATCTCTTATCTTAGTTTATCTTTTTTTATTTTATTTATGTAGGAGCATCAATCCAACCCAACAACGCACCATCTAGATAGAACATTCAATGTGCATTCAAGGAAGGGAGAGGCGCCAACCCACTCCTTTTAAATTTTAAATTGCAAATAAATTTTTGTAAGGCTGGAAGAGCTAGAGCCATGCCTTTGCGCATATAGTAGATGGAGTCACCTTTAATGGTTGACAGGCTAATAAGATCTAGATCTGATTTAGACTAGATGACCATTGAATGAAATTCAATGTAAATTAATGAGAGTAGGTATCTTGGAGGGAGAGCTCAAGGATCACCTTTTGTAAAAAGATATTTTGTATCTAGATTGATAAGGTAGATGAAATAAGGCAGATGAGATAAGGCATATCAGATTATGCAGACAAGGTTAGGAACAGAAGGAGAGAGATGCGATTCTATTGCAGTCAGATATTTTGTAAACATTGTAATAGACATTCAAATTGATATAAAGAGAAGTTTGTCCTGCATATGATTCTTTGTGTTTTTATGTGTATTTGGTGAATTTCATATTTATGTGTTTATGCATTTATGTTGTAGATGTATGATAGGTTCCATCTACAGGGATAAACATAATTTATTTTCTGTGGGTTTTCTGATTTTAGTCTGGGTTCTTTATGGCTTAATGCAAGGGGTTGCATGACATAGTGTTGAGGACTATGTGAGCCAGTGAAAAGAGTGCACATCTGAGTTCTGTGTAATTCAAGAAAGAACGTGCCAGGAGGGCTCACTAGAGGAATCATAAACTCAAAGGAGAACCTCAAGGTTACTGAACACCTTGGAGGAAAGACTGTGCAGAGGAGGGCACAGAGAGAAGACAAAATTGCTGAGGATTCTGTGAAGCTCTGCCAGGTGGGCATCGAGCGAGTGCAAGGAGTGCACCAAGGAAATTTGTTTCAGGTTCAATGATAAGAGAAGTGTTAAGGAGAAGACACTCACAACGTTTCTGAATACTCTGCAAGCTCAACAAGGAGTGCTTGATAAGAAGTTTCCAAGAGGGCACTTGCATCTCTTCGAGGGATAGAAGGGACATAGACCTTTAAGTTCCGAGTAGTTGAATCTCAAGAAGGAGGAATAGTTGCTGAACACTCTAGAGGAAAACCTATGAAAGGAGTTCACTAGGACAAAACTCAGACGAAGAGTTCAGGACAACCAGTTGAAGGCCAGTCAAGCAAAATGAGTGTGTAGAGAAGTGAACTATTTCAAGTTTAAAATATTAGGAGGTCGAGCGCAAACATGTTCCAGGAGGAGCACCATTAATATTCTAAGGAAGAGGAAGGTTTGAGCCCCTTTGGAGATCTAAGTCAGTTTGAAATATTAGAAGAGATATCACAAGGAGTGTGCAAGAGTGGACTTATTCTAAGTCCCAAATATCAGGAGAAACAACGTCTTCATAATGCAGGAGAGACCAAATTCATCAGGCTCGTAGAGGAATCAAAGTTTGATTCCTTTGGAACATTGGAAATATTTCAAGTCAAGAAGAAATTCAAAGCTCAGGAGGAGGAGCATTGACAAGCATTAGATCTGCTGCAGAGGAGGAAATCTGGACCGTTGAATCTCATGTCTAGACACATAGAAGAGCGTGCAGGAGGAAACATATCTCGACCATAGGATTTGGGAGTGCGTGGAACAATAGTAGTTGGATCCAGGGAATGTGCATAAGGTTTAATCCCATTGGAGTTTCACAAGAGAGTGGATATCGTGAAACGTGAATTACCTAAATCATTTGGACCATCCATCAAAAGGGGACATGTGGCAAAGGATCAACATTTCGCTGACTCGCAGGAGGGGAAGTTCAAAGGGTAGAATAGTGAGAACTCGTGAGGCCTGAGTTCATGATTTGATAGTGGCCATCAGATCTAGAGGAGCATGAGCCGTTGATTTGATGCTCTGAAATATCGACATTTTGGGAAGCTGGGAGTATGATGGAAGATTCTCTTGGAAGTCGTGAGTCACAAAATCCTGACGCACTCGAAAGGTTTGGCCCCAAGTCATAGCGAGGGGTCATATGTATAAGGGATAAGGGAGGATATACCAAGTTTTAGGCCCCTGTCAGGATTTTGGAGGTCGAGAGAGTCGGGGTGACTCACATACAAAGACCCGACATGAGAAATTGTGAAACATATTTTGATAGGTGTGTGGTCAGAGCTAGTGGTTGCGTGGAGGAAGCTTGTGCCTGGTGCTTTTTCACCTGAGTGGAGTTTCGTGAAAAGGACCTATGGATATTTCTTGAAGATTATAGCAGGGAATCGAAGAGCTAATCCATCTTGAGGGTGAGAATATCTAGTGACCGGGAGGTCAGTGGACCCTGTTGAGCTAGGGGGTCTGTACCAAGTTGGTATCAGAGCTGATTTTTTCATTTGTATATTTCAGGTGAAGGAGATAAAGGAGATAGTCTGATACAATCAAGTGGTATCAGAGCAAATAATTTTTCTACAGATCATAGGCAAAGGGAAAAGGAGAAGATGGGAATGCTCTCGGTTGTAGAGTGAACAACAGACTTGCTAGGAGGGTGGGTAGAAGAAGAGGATGGCTATTGAAGGCCAAAGGAGTGGTCAAGGAAAATACCACCAACTTAAAAGAAAGGACGAGATGGACCAAGAGCTCAGCATGATAAGAGAACAAATGGAGAATCTTTCATTTAAAATGTAGCAGGATGCAAAGGTGCATTGGTTTTATGAGTGGCCCATGAAGAAGAAGGTGGCCAGTCAAGGAATTGTTGGCCAGAGGAAAAAAAAGGTTGTTGATAATGTGGTTGAGGTATGTTGAAATCCTCAGAGGTTAAGAGGAGATGGTTCACATCTGTGAGCTAGAAACTGGTAAGAGTCTCAATGATGATGAGGAGAAGAGATCAGAGAAGGGTCTCTGAAAATGCCAGGTGAGCAGTGAGGAACTTTCAGGTTGCCTAAAGGGCAATGAGAAGAGATCAAGAAAAGATATCATAAACTGCCAGGTGAGCAGTGAAGAAAGTTCATATTTCTAGGTGGGAAATGAGATGGGATCATTGGAGGATCTCATAGACTGCCAGGAGGGTAGGGAAAAAATCCAAATTTTTCAGGTGGGAAAGGGAGAGAAGATGAACTCAGTTGATAGTTCATATCAGCAAGGAATGCTCATAGAGGAGGAGCAAAGGAGTATTCTATCATTAGGGGAATTGTTGGCACAAGGGATAACCCAGGGTTCAATGCTTCAACAATGCACTAAAGAAACCCTAACTACCAACCCTTTCGACAACACCTGCAAAGCGGATGAAGCCTCCCCCGAGGTAGAGGCAGAGGTGGTTGCAAGACTCAAATGTTTGCAACCTAGCTGGAACATAGATATGTGATTAAACCACTCTAACCAACACTTATAAGTTAACACTCATCATAAATTAACCCCTATTCACATCACAGATCCAAATCCTAATTACAGAACAATGCAGTATTCTACCATATCTAACACATCTAAGCACTTAGCATATGGAAAAAAATCAGATCTATCATTTATTCACAGCATTTAAGCATTAATCTATCATACTAGATTCATCTAAACATTAATTAATGCACTTAAGCTTAAATTCTATACAAAATACAATAACCAGAATGGACAAAGCAACCATAACACAAGATATACGTGGTTCACCCCAGTGTGGGGCTACGTCTACCAACTCTTATCTTTTTTATTTTCTTCTATCAATTTCCTTACATGCATAGATCCCAAAAACAACACTCCACATAGGACAAGAGATCTGCGCACCTCGCTAGATCCTTATTCCCCGAGTTAGGTCACAACACAAATCCTTCTTACAATTGCTTGCACTTAGCTATGCTATTCTCAACATACACTATGCACAAATCCTTTGCAATCACATAGATAGAACTCTACCACTTAGCATCTTCTCCTTTTCTCCCCCCTTTCCTACATTTCCTAGATATCTATTTATACATTACAAAATGGGCCTAAACATGGGTAATCCCATGGGCCGACATACCATACCCATCACATAAACCCTAATCCCAAAAACATCCCTAAAAGGGGCCGATATCCTATGATCTCTGCTTCGACTTGTGCTCTTCCTTCGACCAGCATGTTGAAGTCCCAAAATAGGTCAAACATGAATAAGGATCTCCAAAACTTGGTCAAGGGCCAACAGGTCCCCAACACTCACTTGTGACTCAACCCGAGTCACTCTGGTTTGGGTAACTCTGCCTCAAAATCTTCGAGCTGCTTCAACCTGTTGTTGTGCCAAGGCCTCCTTCTCGATGAACTCTTGAATAAATGCCTTGTTCACAGGTCCTTCTAAGAATTGTTCTACTGGAGTGACTACTTTCTCTAGCTCTGCTCCTCGACCTTCAATCTCCTCAAAAAGTAGGCAAGCTACATCTTGGATTGACTGGAGCTTCTGATTCACTTCCAGAATTTTCTTTGTATGGCAAGGACCTGTTGTTGAGACGTGCACTGTTCTTGGGATATTTTCATCCTCTCAACTACTAACAGGAGTATCAACTGCACTTGTACTATTGTTTCTTGCTACTTTTCTTCCTGTAGCTATGACTCTAGTGTCTTCAGTTCAGGATCCTCGGTAAGGCGCTCATAAGTCTGTGCACTGTGACAGCTTAGTTGTTTACATTCCATGGCTAATTCCTTGATCCTTTAAACTGTACTCTAGGAAGTTTCTTCTCTCTGGTCTCACACTTCCTCTGGAGTGCTTGGCACTGTTTGTATATCTAGTTCTATGATTCTCTGTTGAAGTTGTTGAATGGATTCAACAAGCTTCATGACTTGATTTACTACCGAGTCTTATTCCATATTCTCCAAGCCTATCATAGAGATAAGTGCTCTATTGACTGCTTCTTTAACTCTGACCTGCTGTACGAGCAATTCTTCCTTCTCCTGCTGGATTTGCGCTTTATTTTCTTCAAAATTGGTTTGGAGTTTGTTCTTCTCCTGTTATGAAATTCGGCATTGCACTATGATTTCCTCTTGTGATTGCTTCAGGGCCACTATGGCCTATTCATTTTCTTCCTGTATGCAATGAAGGTGAGCTTCGGTCATGTCATCTATTCTGTGGAGTTGGATAGGCTCATCTCCCAACTCTAGTTCTTCTAGTGGTGGGGGCGCAGTGGGCACTGTACGGCTAGAGTGAATGGCTTGTTGTAAACCTATTAGATTTTTCTCAATTCTATCATACATGGCTTCTTGTTTGGCTTCATTTCTCTGCAAAATATCTTCCAAGGCATCTAATATAGCTGTGATTGTTAGAAAAACAGGACCGTGTAGCAATAAAATAACAAATGCAGAAACAAAACACAGAAGATACACAATACAATAGAGACACAGATTTACGTGGTTCACCCAGTGTGTGATACATCCACCAAAGAAATTTCCAGGTCCTTGCTTTGTTATTATCCAACAAATGAAGGGATACAACCTATAGCAAACCCGTTGTAACTTCCTCTTCTTTCTCTCATATTCTATTCTCTCAAAATACAATATTCAGGATAATGCATAGCCACAATACATTTTCTTCATAATAGAGGGTTTCCTTCTAGGGAAGAAAACCCTAACATAATTTCTACCATTAGATCTGCGACCTTATAATGAATGGTCCAGATTTACAATGAAATTACAATATACATTTACAAGGCAATTTTTCCTTCGAGGGGATAGCCCCCCCAGAACCCGAAGAGGGGGCACCCCCCCTCTGCACTCCCCCATGTGGAAGAGTGTACATA
Organism: Picea glauca; assembly: GCA_000966675.3. NCBI lineage: Eukaryota > Viridiplantae > Streptophyta > Pinopsida > Pinales > Pinaceae > Picea > Picea glauca. The sequence continues at coordinate 9,113 of JZKD02S0289028.1, forward strand.
ATTATGGGGTGTAAAGTCTCATGGGGTATAAACACGGTTGAAAAATACAAGACCTTTGAATCAGGAAGATAATCAGGCTCCACAACCAACAATCTTCCACTTGGATATTGATCTCAACAACTCCTCCGCTGTTGTATATGCTGGAATTTGAACCTTCTTGGACTTGGAAAATTTCTCATCTTCATCTTCATTCTTGAAGACCAACTGAAACTGAGTAGGAACTCAATTTCTCTCTAGTTACTCCTTTTGTTAACATGTCTGCAGGATTCTGGCTAGTGTGTATCTTTTCCAACTTCAAATGTCCATCTTCCAAGGTGGATCGTATGAAGTGGTACCTCAACTATATATGCTTATTCTTCGAATGGAAGTTTGAGTTCTTTGCAAAATGAATTGCACTCTCACTATCAAAGTACAAACTGCTATTCTCCTTCTTCTTTCCCAATTCCTCCATAAACCTCTGTAACAAAATCATCTCTTTATTAGCCTCTGTAGTAGCAGAATACTCTACCTCTATTGTTGAAAGTGAAACAACCTTTTACAGTTTTGAATTCCAACTTATTGTTGTTCCACCTATAGTAAAAACATACCCTGTGGTGCTCCTCCTGCTACCTTTACCACCTGCCATATATGAATCAACATATCCCTGTAGAAAAGTGTCTGAACCTCAAAAACATAATGCATGAGTAGAAGTACCTCTCAAATACCCAAGAATCCACTTTACTGCCTCCCAATGTTCTTTACCTAGATTGTTCATATACCTGCTCACAAATCCCACTACATGTGAAATATCTAGTCTTGTGCAAACCATTGCATACATCAAGCTGCCAACTATTGATGAATAAGGGACCCTAGACATGTATTTTATCTCCTCCCGTGTCTTGGGACACATTTCTTTAGTTAATTGGAAATGGCTGGCCAAAGTTGTACTAACTAGTTTTACATTCTGCATTCTAAACCTCTCCAATACCTTCTCTGTGTACTCACCCTGAGACAATGTCAATTTGTTTTTTGTCTCTTCTTATTCTCTTGCCAAGGATTTTCTTTGTAGCACCCAAATCCTTCATTGCAAATGAATTGGCTAATTTCTCCTTGAGCACATTTATATCCTACATATTAGACCCTGCAACAAGCATGCCATCAACATACAATAGCAAGATAATATAGCTTCCATTTTCTAGCCTTTTAAAATAAACACAGTGATCAAAATGACATCTACTATAACCATGTTCTATCTTAAACCTATCAAACTTCAAATACCACTACCTTGGAGCTTTCTTTAGGCCATACAAGCTTTTCTTCAACCTACATACCAAATTATCCCTCCCTTTGATCTCATACCCCTATGGTTGTTGCATATAAATCGCTTCCTCCAAATCCCCATGGAAGAAAGTTGTTTTCACATCTAATTGTTCAAGATGCAAATATTCTACTACCACGAGACTCAAAATAGTCCTAATTGAAGTCATTTTAACAGCAGGAGAAAATATTTCATCAAAATCTATGCCTTTCTTTTGTGCAAACCCATTTACAACAATTCTAGCCTTGTACCGCTTTTCTCCTCCATCTTCTTCCTTCAACTTGTAAACTCATTTATTCTGCAATGCTCTTTTTCCCACAGGCAATTGAACCAAGTCCCAAGTCTGGTTATTTTCCAAAGAGTCCATTTCCTCTTTCATGCCTTGCTCCCACTTATTTTTGGTGTCTACCTGCATTGCCTCTTCATAACATTCTGGTTCACCAGAATCAATCAACAATAAATAATACAATGAAGGAGAGTATCATTCAGGGGGTATACTTAACCTGGAAGATCTTCTAACAACACTTGCAGGTGTTTGAGGTACCTTCTCCTAGACCCCGCAGAGGGGGTACCCCCCTCTGCACTCCCCCACATGGAATATTGTACATACTTCTGGGGTGTAAAGTCTCATGGGGTATAAACATGGCTAAAAAACACAAGACCTCTGAATCAAGAATATAATCAGGCTCCACAACCAACAACGATAATGAAGTCGAAGTCATCAACCGTGAGCACAGACTGCAGCTTCGACTTACTCGCTTTGGAATTCTTCCATGATGTAGGTTTCATGGGGGAAACCTTTCTTTTATTGGGTGTCTCTGCCTCTTCAAGGGGGTTCGTAGGCAATGTTACTTCGCCTTGCTTCAGATTTTCTTCTTCCTCTTCTTTCTCTTCTTTGTCCACTTCGCCATCTCCTCCTTTGCTAGGTGAATTTGATGTAGTCTCTTCTGTTGTGTTGTGTATTTCCTGTACATCTTCCTTCTTTTTATTCCTATTTCTTTTGGGTGCATCATAATCTTCACGAGTAACCACCAAAATTCCAATGAGGTTGGGATCAGACAGTGTTGCCTGGTCGACTGGTATAAGTAACTCTGTGGGACATTCCTTAGTGATTTATTCTAGGTCCTCCTCTATGAGCTTGTAGTAGGAATGAAGCTCTTATTTACTTTCATCTGCACACATAGTAATATAAAATCACTTCTACTTATTGAGATCTAGCGAAGGGAAAGCACCAGCCCTTGGAAGACAGGGCACTACTTAATCTATGCCACTTAGTGAATTGAAGAAAGTCACTCCCGTGGGGCAAATTCAATTCCTCACATAGAGGAAATGAAAAACTTAGCCCAATCCTCAGTTTCAACTTTAAGAAGAAATGAAAGACTTATGCCTATCTATGCGGAACTTCATAAGGGGCCTGAACCTATCCAGGGTGTTCGGTGTCATATGAGCAAAAGACTCAATATCCCTCTTCAGTTGCAGGTAGTAGGTATGGAATATTGCGTTCAACTGCCATTGTTTCCCCATATCGCTTGAATTCCAGAGCATCGTGAACTTTGTAGCTAATGGCTCAAATGACTTATTGTCAGGGAATGTTGCACCTTCCGACATATCCCAAGTAGTGAATGCGATGAGGATCAATAGACAGCTAAAATGGAACTTGTAGCCCTGATCCCGAGCTTCACGACAATCCAGTTCTAACTGATTGACTAGGTAATTAGCCTAGTTCATTTGTAGTCCTTCCATGTATTTTCTTGCGAGGTCAACGAAAAACCCTGTGACCTACGTGGGTCCTTTCTTTCTTAATAGCTTACCAGTAATCAACTGGCATGTCAGGTGCACTACACCATTCTGAATGGAGGCTACCTTGTAACCTCACATCCCTTTCTCTACATCATCGTAGGTGTCTTTGATCTTCTGTTCCAGGGCACGGTCTGCAACCTTCCCTGGATAAAAGTCTTGTGGGTCTGGTCCCTACATTCTCAATCCGATGATACTATGGATCAGTGTCAGATAGACGGTGATGCATCGGTCCAACCACAGATACCCTCCATGGAATCATGAAAAAAGGAGCTTAACACACATGTTAACCTCCAGGTGCCTTCCAAAATGTGGTATCCTCATTACATTCAAGATAGTGGACCTCATGATGTCCATAGTCCATGGTTGGGGGATGATCTTCGATTTATTCCCCTTGTTCTTGGTCAAACATTTGTGAGGTGTGAGCATGCCATAGCTCTTGTTGTCTCCTAGGTTATACTCACTGATATTCAAGGTTGTAATCCTCTCCAACTACGGTCTAACTACTTGTATTCCCTTTGGGAGGTACGCAGTGATGACTGTGTCATCGAAGTCCCTCGGGACACTATCACGACTCACCACACTAGCCAAGGGTGGGATGTAGTCAGGTAGGATGGATGGAATGACCTTCGCATTCACCAAGTCATCATGATGCTTATTTCTTTTCTCAGTCGCAGCTCAAGATGGTCCAGATCCATAAGAAGTTGATAGGGAGGCTTGCACTCCTCTCGTCGATGAGGCTTGGATGCCTGTGAACATCACCTTCTCAGCCATGAGTTCTATTAGAATCTCTTCGATGGATTTTTCTGTTTCACTAATTGCGTCTGACATGCACACTTGAGATCTGATATCTCAAGTTGGTGAACAATACTCAATGTAACAATGAGGTCTCACTGATCACTGCATGAAATCAACTAGTTCTCTATAGGCGCAGATAATCACAATTGGCAAAAGTGTTCTTGGTGCAAACCTCGATGGGATAAATAGATATTGTCATAATAGTTTCTTTCAACGGGTTGCAAAGCCCTATTCAATGCAATTCCATCCATTATGGCATGGTCCCAATGGTCCAACAGTGAACTTTCAAGCCATAACTACTTTCCTAACCATTCGGGAGTGTCAATTGAATGATCATATTTTCTCCAACGGTCATATTGCTTCATCATGGCGAAGTGCCTTTCTGTGTTGTACTGATATTCCAACGAATTTCGATTTCTAGAAGCCTTTCTTCTGTGAAGTATTCTCTGGAACTTCTTGCAATTTTTCTAACTTTACCCTCTTCTTACTGAGCTTTCTGACCTTCTTTCCTGTGATTTGAATCATTGGTTTCCTCTTTTCATTATCATTCTTATCTCCTCTTGGAATGATAACTTTTCACTGTGTAGGGTATTTCATAGGTTTCAAGGGTAATACTTCTCTTTCTGGAGTGGGTTCTCTACTCTCTTGTATAGACAGGTGTCTCCACTCTTCTTGTGTCCTTTCAACTTTAGCATCCATATATTTGGTCTTTAGTAGCTTTAACTGGTTCTCTTGTTCTTTGAGTAAGTGTGCTATTCTCCTAGACATGAAATCTCTTAGTTCTTTCTTTTTCTGTTCTATATCCTCCTCTTCTTGTTTCCTTTGTATCTGATCTTTCTCAATCCAGGTTTTTCCTAGCAAGATATCAAATGGCGCGTTGTTCTCAACAAACTTAACGATCTCAAATTCGTCTTCTATCGAAGTTCCATGAGCACTCATAGATGTCTAGGTAAGTCTTCCAAATAGGGTTATCAAATTTCCTCTAAATAATCCTATTCCTCCTAATGAAGGAACCATAGCAGGCTTTCCCAAAATTTCCCAAGTTCTTTCTGTCATGATATTCACATGTGTTTCCTCATCTAGGACACAGTCTATGTCGAAGTCTCCTATTCTTGTTTCTATGTACTCTTTATCTTTTAATGCCTCTGATAAGTTGATATTTCTATGATCATTCAAGGTTTCTTTCATCCATAATAATACAGTCTTTGATTCTTTCTGGGGTTCTATCATATCCTTAATTTATTGGCCTGTCTCATATCTTTCTTGTTTCATATTCATCTTTTCAACTTTAGCAATCATTCTAGGACAATCCAAAACTTCATGGCCCATAGATTTACAACAAAGACAACTAGGTCTTCTACTAGGGCATTCCTTAGCAAGATGTCTCAGTCTTCTGCAACTGTAACAAAGGGTTAATCCCCTCTTTCTCTTAAATGATCCTCAACCTTTCCTATACTATGCACTGGGATCATAGTAACTAACCTGCAAAAAATTATTTCTAGGATCTTGCATCCATTTGTTAGTCCAAACATTCTTTCTATGCATAGGGATAACATACCTTTCATTATTATCATATCTATTCATATCAAATCTTCTTTCTTCTAACTGTGCCCTAGTTTTCAGATTAGGACAAAATTTAACAAACATACCTAGATCCATTCTTTTGAAACAAAACTTTTCACTTATCTTACCTTTCTCAGAGAACAAAGTTTCAATATCTTACCTCTTTTCTTCAGATCAGACTTCTCTTCTCAGCACAGAGCTTCACAATTCAATACTGCGCTTTCTTTTCTTCAGTTCCCATAAATCAAAGTTTCAGTTCCCAACAACGGAACCATTTTTTGGCATAGGAGAAGACCCAAGGTTCAATGCTTCAAAAACACACCAAACAAACCCTAACTATCGGCCCTTTTGGCAACACCTGTAAAGCAGATGAAGTCTCACCCAAGGTAGAGGCAGGGGTGGTTGCAAGACTCAAATGTCTGCAACCTAGCTAGGACACAAATATGTGATTAAACCACTTAACAAGCACTTAGTAGTGAACATTCATCAGTAATTAACCCTTATTCACATCACAGATCCAAACCCTAATTATAGAACAATGCAATATTCTACCAGATCTAACACATCTAAGCACTTAGCATATGGAAAAAGATTAGATCTAGCATTAATTCACAACATTTAAGCACTAAGATATCATACTAGATTCATCTAAACATTCATTACTGCACTTAAGATTAAATTTTATGCACAAGACAATAACCAGAATGCACAAAGAAACCATAACACAAGATATACATGGTTCACCCCAGTGTGGGGCTACGTCCACCAACTCTTCTCTTATTTATTTTCTTTTGCCAATCTCCTTACATGCACAAAGCCCAAAAAATCCACTCTACATAGGAAAGGATATTTGCACACCTCGCTAGATCCTCCTTCCCTGATTTATGTCACAACACAAAGCCTTCTTACAATCGCTTGAATGTAGCTCTGCAAGTCTCAACATACACTATGCACAAAGCCTTTGCAATCACATAGATAGAACTCTAGCACTTATCATCTTATCCTTTTCTCCTCCCTTTCCTACATCGCCTAGATATCTATTTATGCATTACAAAATGGGCCTAAAAATGGGTAACCCCATGGGCTGATATCCCATACCCATTACACAAACCCTAATATCAAAAATAACCCTAAAAAGGGGCCGAGATCTTGTGATACTTCGACTTGTGCTCTGCCTTCGACCATCTTGTTGAAGTCCCAAAATAGGTCAAACATGACCAAGGATTCCAAAAATTGGTCAAGGGCCAACAAGAACCTGGATATTCCTACCAAACAACCCAGTTGAGGTTAGATAATCTATCGCAAATGCAATAGCAGAAGAAGGACAACCAACAGTGACTGTCATAGAGGAAGAAGAAATGGAGTAGACATTAGAATTTGCCCCAACAGAACAAGAGCATGCAGATAAGGTGCTCACTCCATGGGAGAAGGCATTAGAGGTGATGGAGGATTGGTTGAAAAATACAGAACCAGTAGATGACTTCCATGAGTAGACAATCATGCATATTTTGGGAGAAGGGAATTTGACAGAATTGCTAGAAAATTTTTTCCAGGAAGTTGAGTAGATGATGATTGTAGCGCCAAGGATTACAACAGAAGATGAATCAGAATTCCAGCCCAAGGAGAATCTGGAGGAAGATGGAAATATGCCAACAAGAGAACTGGAAGAAGCAAATCTACCAGAAGGTGAAGCTGAGTAGTATCTCAATGATGAGACTGCAGAAGAGGAGTCTACAACAGGTTTTCCAATTAGTTCCACATGAGATGAATATATCAGGGGGGATTGAGTTTATTTTCTCATCAATGAGGAGGGAGTGCAACGGGGAAAACTGCATAAAGAGAGCCAGCCATTGGAACAACTTGACAAGTAGATAGAAGAAATTAGAAGGCTTATGTTGAGGTCAGAAGCAAAAACTGTCAGCAGAAGGAAGATGAACATAAGGAAGCCTACAAGAGTAGTAAGGAAGCAACAATAGTAGCGAAGTAGTGTATAAAATGGATAGCTCTAGAGGATAGTTTGGGATCTAGGTGGAATTCAACAGAGCTAGGAATATCATGAGCAAGATATAATGATTTTTTCGTAGCAGTGGAGTATGATGCAGGAGAATCGCTCCAACCCAACAACGTGCCAGCTAGACATCACATTCAATGCTCATTCAAGGAAGGGAGAGGCGCCAACCCTCTCATTTTAAATTTTAAATTGTAATTAAATGTTTGTAAGGCTGGAAGAGACAGGGCCATGCCTTTGTGCAGATAGTAGATGGATTTGCCTTTAATGGTTGATAGGATGATAATATCTAGATCCGATTCGGACTAGACAACCATTGAATGTAATTCAATGCAAATTAATGAGTCTAGGTAGATTGGAGGGAAGAGCTCAAGGATCCCCTTTTGTAAAAATATCTTTTGTATCTAGATTTATAAAGCAGATGAAATAAGGTAGATGAGATTATGCCGATGAGGTTATGAACAAAAGGAGAGAGTCGAGACTCTATTGCAGTTGAATATTTTGTAAACATTGTAACAAACATTTAGATTAATATAAAGAGCAGTTTGTCATGCATATGATTCTTTGTGTGTTTATGTGTATTTGGTGAATGTCATATTTATGTGTTTATTCATTTATGTTGTATATGTATGATAGGTTCCATTTATAGGGAGAAACATAATTTGTTGTCTGTGGGTTTTATGATTTCAGTCTGGGTTCTTTGTGGCTTAATGCAAGGGGTTGCATGCCAGAGTGCTGAGGACTCTATGAGCTAGTGAAAAGAGTGCACATATGAGTTCTGTGAAATTTAGGAAAGAACATGCCATGAGGTCGCACTAGAGGAATCATAAACTCAAAGGAGAACCTCAAGGTTACTAAACAGCTTGGACGAAAGACTCTACAGAGGAGGGCACAGAGAGAAGACATAATTGATGAGGATTATGTGAAGCTCTGCCAGGTGGGGATCGAACGAGTCTAGGGAGTGCACCAAGGAACTCTTTTTTGAGTTTAGTGAGAAGAGAAGTGTCAAGGATAAGACACTCACAAAGTTACTGAATACTTTGTAAGCTCAGCAAGGAGTGCTTGAGAAGACGTTTTCAAGAGGGCACTTGCATATCTTAGAGGGAAAGAAGGGAGAAAGACATTTGAGGTCTGATCTGTTGAAGCTCAAGAAGGAGGCCCCTGTCGGGATTTTGGAGGTTAGGAGAGTTGGGGTGATTCGCATACAAAGACCCGACATGCTAAATCAAGAAATTCCTTTTGATAGGTATGCAGCCACAGCCATTGGTCGCATGGAGGAAGCTTGCGCCTAGTGCTTGTTCACGCGAGGGGGGTTTTGTGAAAAGGACCTATGGATATTTATTGAATATTCTAGTAGGGAATCGAAGAGATAATATAGCTCAAGAGTGAGAATATCTAGTGATCGGGAGGTCAAAAGACCCTGCCGAGGTAGGGGGTCTGCACCAAGTGGTATTAGAGGTGATTTTTTCATCTGTATATTTCAGGCGAAGGAGATAAAGGAGCATAGAATTTGTCTTTAGATCATAGGAAAAGGGAAAAGGATAAGCTGGGAATGCTCTCGGTTGTAGAGTGAACAACAAACTTTCCAAGAGGGAAGGTAGAAGAAGAGGATGGATATTGAAGGCCAAAGGAGTGGTCAAGGCAAATACTGCCAGTAGAAAAGCCAGGATGAGATGGACCAAGAGCTCAGGAAGATAAGAGAATAGATGGAGAAGCTTGCATTTAAAATGCAGAAGGATGCAAAGGTGCATTGGGTGTATGAGTGGCCCATGAAGAAGAAGGTGAAGTGGCCAGTCAAGGAATTGTTGGCCAGAGGATGACAAAGGTTGTTGAGAATGTGGCTGAGGTATATTGAAAGACTCAGAGGTGAAGAGGAGATGGTTCACATCTATGAGCCAGAAACTGGGAAGAGTCTCAGTGATGATGAGGAGAAGAGATTAGAGAAGGGTCTCAGAAACTCCTAGGTGAGAAGTGAGGAACTTTCAGGTTGCCTAGAGGGAAATGAGAAGAGATCAAGCAGAGATCTCATAAACTGCCATGTGAGAAGTGAAGAAAATTCAGATTGCCAGGAAGGAAATGAGATGGGATCATTGGAGGATCTCAAAGACTATAAGGAGGGCAGGGAAGAAATCCCAATTCACCAGGTGGGCAAGGGAGAGAAGATGAAATCAACTGAGATTTCATATTAGCAAGGAATGCTGACAGAGGAGGATCAAAGGAGTATTCTAATCATTGGAGGAATCTGGATATTCCTACCAAATATCCCAAGTGAGGCTAGAGAATGTGTTGCAGATGCAATAACAGAAGAAGGATGGCCAACATTGACTGTCATAAAGGAAGAAGAAATGGAGCAGACATCAAAATCTGCCTCAATAGAAAAAGAGCATGTAGATAAGGTGATCACTCCATGGGATAAGGATTTAGAGATGATGGAGGATTGGTTTAACAATCCAAAACTAGTAGAAGACTGCCATGAGTAGACAATCATGCAGATTTTGGGAGAAGGGAATTCAACAGAATTGCTCAAAATTTTCAGCCAGGAAGCTAAACAGATGATGATTGCAACACCGAGGCCTGCAACAGCAGATGAATCATAATTCTAGCCCAAGGAGCAATTGGAAGAAGATGGAAATATGCCAACAAGAGAACTGGCAGAAGAAAATATGTCAGAAGTTGAAGCTAAGCAGCAACTTAGTGATGAGACTACAGAAGAGGAGTGTACAGTAGGTTGGCGAGTTAGTGTCATAGGAGATGAATATAGCAGGGGGGATCGAGTTGATCTACCCATCAATGAGGAGGGAGTGCAGTGGGGAAGACTTCATAAAGAGAGCTAGCCATTGGAATAGCTGGAAAAGGAGATAGAATAAATCAGAAGGCTGATGTTGAGGTTAGCAGGAAGAAGCTGAACAAAAGGAAGCCTGCAAGAGAAACAAGGAAGAAACAACATCAACGAAGCAGTGGAGCAGATGGATAGCTCCAGAGGATAGTTTGGGATCCAGGTGGATTTAAATAGAGCTGGGAAACTCATGAGAAGGAGCTCATGAATTGTTTACAGCAGTGGAGGATGATGCAAGAGCATCGCTCCAACCCAGCAACGCGCCAGCTAGACAACACATTCATCGTGCATTCAAGGAAGGGAGAGGCGTCAACCCTCTCATTTTAAATTTTAAATTGTAATTAAATGTTTGTAAGACTGGAAGTACTAGGGCCATGCCTTTGCATAGATAGTAGATGGAGTCGCCTTTAATGTTTGACAAGATGATAAGATCTAGATCCGATTTAGACTAGACGACCGTTGAATGTAATTCAATGTAAATTAATGAGAGTAGATAGCTTGGAGGGAAGAGCTCGAGGAGCCCATTTTGTAAAAATATCTTTTGTATATAGATTGATAAGGTAGATGAAATAAGGAAAATGAGATAAGCCAGATGAGATTATGCAGATGAAGTTATTAACAAAAGGAGAGAGTCGAGACTCTATTGCAGTCAGATCTTTTGTAAACATTGTAACATACATTCTAATTAATATAAAGAGAAGTTTGTCTTGCATATGATTCTTTGTGTGTTTATGTGTATTTGGTGAATGTTATCTTTATGTGCT
>JZKD02S0289061.1:0-10420 GCA_000966675.3 Picea glauca
TCATAACAACTTATATAGAGAATGGACCCCACTTGTAGTAGGAAAGGGACCAAAAAGTGTGAGAGTTCACAAATGTCTTCCATACATTGTGCACCAAGCTAGATATCAGAGAAACGAAGCGACATCTGGTGCACAAGTACCATGATTGTTTGGCATAGATACATCTAAAAATAAATGTAGTTTGTGGACATATCATCCTTGGGTACAACCTATCGATTCATTTTCAAAATCGAACAGAAACTTAAACAAAAGACACAGAAATTTGTGTCTCGGAACCCCTCACAGCAGAAGTAGGGAAAGGGAAGTCCCAACCCACAAAAAAAAGGGAAGAGAAACGATGGACAACCTCAAGACAACTAGTATAATCTACAACCAAATAAGGACAATGAGAAGATAAAGAAAGACACTTGGAAGTGGTGCGAGTTTCATAAGAGCCCATCACATTACACTGTTGAATGCCACTCAAAGAAGTAATTTATGGCTGAGTTGAAATCCGCGAACTAGATATGGGTTTTGACTCTAAGATAGAACTAGAAAAAGGATACAAATCATTGACGCAGAACCCAGTGCCATCGTTGCTACCAACAAGACCCATCCCGGTGAACCATCGTTGCTACCAACAAGACCCATCCCGGTGAACCTGATGAACCAGAGGAAGGAGATTGCCTATTTCATTAAAAAATGGTGGTAAAGGGCCCTGCCAACAACACCGCACCCACAATTGTACACCATTGGATGGATCTGCCAAGGAAGTGATCTCCATGTCGAACAACAACGCCTTATGTCCTACGACGTCAAGCCTTTCAAATATGATGTATTGTGTGATGTCTTCCCCCTTGAAGTTTGTGATTTTATTTTGGGTCAACCTAATTTATGGAAATGGCATGTTGTATATGAGTCTAGGCCTTGTGGTGTTATTATTACTTTTGACAAGAAATTATATGGAATACTCGAGGTATATCCACCTACATCCATTTCCTTGATCCCTGGCATGAAATGCAGGAAGGTCAACTCTCACATCAGGAATTTTGACTTCTTCATGATTCACAATCAAAATGACCAAGAGGTTCCAGCCACATCCATGGCCTCTGCGACAGGTCACTCCACGTAGTATAATAAAGTTGACAAGGTCATGGAATAATACAAAGGCATATTCTCCTCACGCACTGGGGTACCTGTGCACTATTAGGTCAATCATTCAATTGATCTGACCTCTAACACATTTCTACCCAATGGGCCAGTCTATCACCACTCTCTATTATAAAATTAGTAAAAAGCACTAGATCCAAGAGGTGCTAAAAAGGGGGCACGTCTCAACAAGCTTATCACCTTGTGGAAGCCCAACGATGCTCTTGTAGAAGAAATATAAGACTTGGTGACTCTACATCAATTACTGGGCCCTAAGTAAAATCATTGTTAGGAACTGGTACCCATTTCCCCAAATCGATGATCTCCTTAACCAACTCAAAGTGGACAAATACTTCAGTAAGATTGATCTGAATTTCATCTACCAGCAGGTCCCAATAAACAAGACCAATGGATGGAAGACTCCCTTCAAGTCCAACTATGGTCTTTTTGAATGGTTAGTGATGCCCTTTGGCTTGATGAATTTCCCAACAAATTTCATTAGGATGATGGATGATATCTTGTGCCATTTCACCAATTATTTTGTGGAGGTGTATTTGGTTGACATCCTCATCTTCAACAAGATTTGGGTAGAACACTTGCAACATAATCAATAGGTTCTCCACACTCTACAACAAGACAAGCTATAAGAAAATTGGGAAAAATTCTCCTTCAACATGGACAAGGTGTAATACCTAGGATACATTGTTGATGAGCATGGGGTGTACGTCATTCATGACGGACCAGCACCGACCAAAGTCACTAACCTTTGGAGATTCTTAGGAATTTCTGAATTCTATCGCATGTTCATATTGGGATTCTCCCATATTGCATGGGCCCTTATCCAAGTGATTATAGGTGGTGGTAAGAAATTTTTTCTGTGACTAGTTTTCCATGTTGTCCACGGAATTATGACCTCTTAGCCCATAGTATTTGTTTAAACAGGTTATTTAGTTTACAATAGTTGTTTAGTATGAGAAAATAAATAACGTAATTCCTTAAAATTCAATACCCATAAAATGCCCAAAACATCATTTAACATATTTCAATAAATAAATAAAACTGCACAAATAACCAAAAAAATATCTCCTCCTCTTTCCATACTCTAACAACTTCTCCACCTCCTATAATAAAAAAAATTATGAATTCTTATTCTATATTTTTAGTGATTTCTTTAACTTTATGGTTTATAATGGTTATCTAAATTTTTTATTCTTAAACTTTGATAGTTAGTTAATCTTTTTATTTTTATAATAACTAAATTGCACAAATAACAAAATATTTAATAATTCAAGTTTGTATTAATGCAATAAATAAATTAAATAAAAAGATATTTATGATTTAAGTTAGACCAATTCCTCATTTTCTGTTTACAATAACTACAATTATAAACTCTTATCCCATAATATTTGAACCCTGGATCTAGGGTATGGTAGGACCCCTAGAACCACATGAATTTAAGCAATTGATTGAGTTCAATGTGGAGTAAACCACTCTGGGCGGAGGCAAAGAGGATAATAGAGGCATAGGTTGGGACAAAGCCATTCCTATATCGAGATTGAGTGAGCCCCTCATCAAGGTTTGCAGTGGAGAAGGCAGCATGATAGAGACATCATGGGCATACAGGGTCTAAGCTCCGGTTGATCCAGTTGCAGGGGGTCGAGTGTAGTAGCTCTAGAGGTACCAATAGCATAATTACTAGTTTGAAGGGTTGTTTTGGTTCGTGATAGGTGCTTTGTGCAAATTGTCAGTGCTGAGGTTGTTTCCATTGGGTCTAGGGCTACACAGTTGTAATAAATGTGTGACCAGCGTATTTGTTAAGGATTTTTTTTATTTATAGTTCTTTTAAGATATATTTTAAATTAGTTTTCAAAAATAAATGGAATCATAATCTCTGTGTATTCAAATGGTTTATTTGCCTATGCATTGGCATACTTCATCCCTGTCTTATAAATTGAATATGAGCAAATGGATTCGATGTCTGTTTTTATCGGCCAAGGATTCAATTCCTTTATGGAGGCGAAGTAGGAGTTGAATTTAAACTCTAAAATCAACTTGTTTTTCTTAGTTTTGGGTTAGCCTTGTGAGTAATAAAAAACAGAGAGGTTAGATCATGCTCGGAGTTGCCAAATAATTTATAAGAGGAGATATTGAAGCGGTTTCCAGTTGAATGCGTATGTAGGTTTAGCAGTGTTTGCCAACAATGAAATGCTCTCCTTAGATCAACCCGATTCATAACTGCCCGATGGGCTGATTTCCCGTCAAATAAAAATCCATGTTTAGTTCTGTGCGACCTGGACTCTCTAAGCCATTATTGGGCCTCTCTATTGCTTTTCCACAAGGATGTGAAACCCTTACTTTTCCCTTTGGTTTTTTGGCGACATCTTTTCTGACACTTATTACCATAGATCATCCGCATGTCTATTGTTTATCAAGACTATGTACTTCCCAAAATGAATGCTACCAAACTTTTGGACCGACCTAATTGTCTGCAATCCTCTCACGCGAAGGACGAAAATTTTTCTCGCACCTGAGTCATCCAGGTCCATGCCCTCGCAAGGCATATTGGCAGCGGAGTTTGACGGTAATGGTTGCAGTCTGCCAGGTTTCATGGGACGAACAGGAGGATGGCAAGCGCCGCACTTTTCTGTAATTACTGCATCTCAACAAACAGCAGGCCTGCCTGGTAATAAGCATGAGAAAACATTTTGTCTAGAAAGCAAAGGGAGAAGTATGGCTTCCACGTCCTTGTGTAAAAGCAATAGGCCCAACAACGAGTTTGACAGTCCTGCTCGCACAGAACCAAGCATCGATTTTTATTTGCAGGGAAATCAGCCCATTCGGTACTTATAAATCGGGTTGATGAAAAGAGAGCATTCCATTCCGGGCAAAGGAGGCGAGACCTACATAGACATTCATCTGGAAACCGCTTGAGTTTCTCCTATTTCAAATGATCGTACAACTTAGTGAATAATCTAACCTCTAGCTTTTCCATTAGTAATTGTAACTCAAAAACAAAACTTAGGAGAAGAATCCGACGAACAAGTGGAACCCAAAACTAATGAGGATAAGCTGATTTTAGGGTTTAAATGTACCTCCTACTTAGCCTCCATAAAGGAATAAAATCTTAGCAAGATAGAAAAACACACAACTGAATATAGAAGAACTTTGTTTTCCATTTTCTCATATTGAATTGAAATCTAGCAATACACATGCAAAAAAGCCATTTGAACAAATGGTATGGACAGAAGTTATGATATCATTAAATAATTAATGGAAATTCTAAAAATATTATTTAATAATTTATTGACTATCTTAAATAATTATTACAAATTATAAAATTTAAAAAATTATTCAAAAAATATTACATGATAAAAGGTTATATTTCATTTATGATAAAAAAAATTATTTAACAAATATTACATGGTAAAAGGTTATATTTCAGTTATTATAAAAATTAAATGGGAAGTTGGTCTTACTTAAATCATAAACATTTTTTCCTTGTGTAAATTATATATTGCATTAATTAAAATATAAGCTATGCTTTACTTGTGTGATTTATAGAAACCTTAAACAATCCTTATAAACCATATTTTTAAAACATAAAGTTAATTCTAGAGCACTCCTATGATTTGGGGCAAATATTTATTGAAGTAAGTTAATACTTGGACAAACTTGATCTTTTTTAAAGTAAGTATTTTTTGTAGGGACGATTTTAAGGCTGTAAATTAATTTTAAAATGAAGAAAATATAAGAGGTATACATATCCTAGACTCATGACACTTGTCTGTCAGTTTTGGGAGACATCTCTCTCCCACTTGAACCAAGGAGAAACTCATTTTGAAGCACTGCCTCTCAGTGAATTAACTCTCTCTAAGATTAGGCTCACTTTGGGTATGCATGTAAGAGAATATAGCATCTTGAGTCTTTATCATTCCTTGTCGAATCACCGTGACTAGGACAAAGACCAGACCAATATCTTTCACCATAGGCACACACCTATGAGTTAATGTTGCCTTAATGCTAACTAATAGGTGGAAATCACTTCAAGAACCTTGAGTCAATATTATTCCTTGTCATGATCAAGGAAGGACTATGTCTAGGCCCATTTACCATAGGTGCACCTTTATGATAAATGTATTCTAACTTCATTGGTCTGAAGCCCAATCTAGATGACATTTCGCCCGATGTTGAATCATTAACACTCCCTCTTAGCTAGGGAGGTATCTTTCCATAGTAGTACACAACTACTATCTAGAGACTCGCAATCTTCACGAGTGGTACACAACCACCATAGTATAAAAAGTTTTTTCACACATGACAGTTCCATGTGGACTTCTAGAGGCTACTCCCTCTAGGAATACTTAGGGTCAACTCCCCATAGTGCGAGACGTCAAGGGTCAACTCTCTTGACATGTCCCCATGTCGATGTGTATTTCCATTACATAGATGCTCATAATATCCTAGACAACACCAATATTGTAATTCAGGTTGTGTGACACCACAATGAACCACATGTGAGAAGTGAGAAATCAATCACTCACATTCCTCTTGTGGACCATAACATTTTGTAGGTAGAACCGTGGCCTGTGCGGTTTCAACACCAAGAAGATGACGAGGATCATGAGCAAAATGATGAAGAGGAACCCTAACATAACTTGTAGGAATCTCCTGAAGGGAGACTCTTCCCACCAAGAGCCATACCTACCGCAATATTTGTGAGTCACACATACCTTCCCTGACATGGATGAGATTCACGCACAAGGTTGTACCTGTGGTGTATGTAAACCATCCATTGTTGGAGAAGTTTCTCAAGGAATTTGTGGAGGAATATGGCTTCCATTTCCCTTTCATTTACCTGGGCCCTCCTATGAGGGAGTCAATCCCATTATAGCTCTGATACCATGTTGTTGTTCTTCATATACAATATGATCAATATATTATTACAATGATGAGTGTTCCATATATAGGGAAAATAAGATGATCATCCATGAAAGGATGTGTCCCTTGAATAATAAATAGCTATTTATTATTATCATTTACTTATTATATAGTATATTTAATAATCAATAATAATTATATTATTCATTACTATCTTTAGAGAATGTCTTCCCAATTTTGTCCAAACATCAATAGTTTCAACATATTTCTTTATTGAATATAAGTCAAGTTTTACTATATCTTTGTTATTGTTCACTATATCTATGTGCTAATATTAGAGATATGTATTTAATTTAGTTCCACTCATAAATATGGATTCGTGGTATCAGAGCGGTCAACTGCTTGTCGTTCAAAGAGTTGGGTCTCGATATTTCTTCTCTGCATAAAAACTACTCTCACAAACCCAAACAACCTTCTGTGGAGGGAGAAAAGAAAGATGATGGGACATGAGATCCTTTCAAAATGTTTCTCCGGGAAGACCTTGAGCGACAAATAAATGAGACAATGGATAAATTTGAACAAATCCTTCAACAACTTCCAACAAGGGATGTGTCTTCCTCTAGTTGAGGCCCCGCCGCCTTCAAGGTACAAATAATTTTTTATATTCCTATATTTGAAGGTCAGATAGATGGACATGTTGTAGAAAAATGGTTAAATATGCCAGAAGGGTATTTTTTTGTCCATAACTATTCAGATAGAGAAAATATTACATTTTTGATCCTTAAGGTCATTCCCCATGTCAAGTATTGGTGGGAGACATTCTGTGAGAAAGAGGAAACAAAGGAATCTCCATTATTTTCAGTTGCACCCACCAAGTGTTCTTTTAGGGATGTTATTAAGAAACAATACTACCATGTGGGAATTCATGACAACTTATATAGAGAATGGACCCCACTTGCAGTAGGAAAGGGACCAAAAAGTGTGAGAGTTCACAAATGTCTTCCATACATTGTGCACCAAGCTAGATATCCGAGAAAATGAGCGACATCTGGTGCACAAGTACCATGATTGTTTTCATAGATACATCTAAAAATAAATGTAGGTTGTGGACATATCATCCTTGGGCACAACCTATCGATTTATTGTAAAAATTGAACATAAACTTAAACAAAAGACACAAAAATTTGCGTCTCGGAACCCCTCACAGCAGAAGTAGGGAAAGGGAAGTCCCAACCCACAAAACAAAGGGAAGAGAAAGGATGGAGAACCTCAAGACAACTAGTATAATCTACAACCAAAGAAGGACAATGAGAAGATAAAGAAAGACACTTGGAAGTGGTGCAAGTTTAAGAAGAGGCCATCGCATAACACTGTTGAATGCCACTCAAAGAAGTGATTTATGGCTGAGTTTAAATCCGTGAACTAGATGTGGGTTTCGAATCTAAGATAGAACTACAAAAATGATACAAATAATTGACGCAGAAACTAGTGCCATCGTTGCTACCAACAAGACCCATCACAGTGAACCATCGTTGCTACCAACAAGGCCCATCTCGGTGAACCTAATGAACCAGAGGAAGGAGAGAGCCTATTTCTTTAAAAAATGGTGGTAAAGGGACCTGCCAACAACACCACACCCACAATTGTACACCATTGGATGGCTCTGCCAAGGTAGTGATCTCCATGTCAAGAAACAACTCCTTATGTCCTACGACATCAAGCCTTTCAAATATGATGTATTGCATGAGGTCTCCCCCCTTGAAGTTTGTGATTTTATTTTGGGCCAACCTAATTTATGGAAATGTCATGTTGTATATGAGTCTAGGCCTTGTGGTGTTATTATTACTTTTGACAAGAAATTATATGGAATACCCGAGGTAGTCCCACCTACATCCATTTCCTTGATCCCTGCCATGAAATGTAGGAAGGTCAACTCTCACATCAAGAATTTTGACTTCTTCATGATTCAGAGTCAAAATGACCCAGAGGTTGCAGCCACATCCATGGCCTCTGCGAAAGGTCACTCCACGTAGTATAATAAAGTTGACAAGGTCATGGAATAATACAAAGGCATATTCTCCTCACCCACTAGGGTACCTGTCCACTATCAGGTCAATCATTAAATTGATCTGACCTCCAATACATTGCTACCCAATGGGACAGTCTATCACCACTCTCTATTATAAAATGAGTAAATCAAGCACTAGATCTAAGAGGTGCTAAAAAAGGGGCAATTCTGAACAATATTATCACCTTGTGGAAGCCCAACGATGCTCTTGTAGAAGAAATATAACACTTGGTGACTCTACATCAATTATTGGGCCCTAAGTAAAATCATTGTCTGGAACTGGTACCCATTTCCCCAAATCGATGATCTCCTTAACCAACTCTAAGGGGACAAATACTTCAGTAAGATTGATCTGAATTTCATCTACCAGCAGGTCCCAATAAATAATACGAATGGATGGAAGACTACCTTCAAGTCCAACTATGGTCTTTTTGAATGGTTAGTGATGCTCTTTGGCTTGATGAATTTCCCAAAAAATTTCATTAGAATGATGGATGTTATCTTGTTCCATTTCACCAATTATTTTTTGGAGGTGTATTTGGTTGACATCCTCATCTTCAACAGGATTTGGGTAGAACACTTGCAACATATTCAATAGGTTCTCCACACTCTACAACAACACAAGCTATAAGAAAATTTGGAAAAATTCTCCTTCAACATGGACAAGGTGTAATACCTAGGATACATTGTTGATGAGCATGGGGTGTATGTCATTCATGATGGACCAACACCGACCAAACTCACTGACCTTTGGAGCTTCTAAGGACTTTCTAAATTCAATCGCATGTTCATATTGGGATTCTCCCATATTGCATGGGCCCTTATCCAAGTGACTATAGGTGGTGGTACACAAATTTTTGTGTGGGGCCTATAAAGAAAACTTCTGATGATTTGAAGGAGTTCTTGTTCTCATCCCCAGTGCTCTCATTACTCGACCTCCAATAACCTTTTGAGATAAAGACATATTCTTGAGACTATGTTGTGGGAGCAGTTCTTACTCACCATGGACATCTTATGCCCTATCATAGTAAGACAATATCAGATGCCATCCAGAAGTAACCTAATTACAACAAATAAATGTACTCCATTATGCAATCTTGCCTCTAGTGGAGGCATTACATTCTCGGGAAGGAGACAATTATACACATTCATAATAAGTCTCTACGGTTCATGTTAACACAAGGAATATTGCAGAATGAGCACCATCATAAGTGGTCCACATAATTGCAACAATTGCATCTCAACATATAGTATAATACATGAAGCACCAAAAACGATGTTGAACTCTTTCGTCCATGAGACCTCTAGATGGCCCCAACATTATGGGAGTGATCCTAAATTTTCCAGTACCTAGAATATGTTGGGTGCAAACAAAAATGTGACTCATTTTCATCTTTAGGATGGGTTATTGTTTCATCTAGTCCATATGTACGTCCCATCAAGCGAGTGAGAGAAGATGATTTTGGAATCTCACTATAGTCGGGTGGCAGGACACTTTGACGTAGAAAAGACAACATAAGTGCTGAAACAACATTTCTATTGGTCGAAACTTCAACAATATGTCAACAAGTATATTAGGTCTATACTACCCCGGTTATTTCCAAACTGACCATTAAGAAAAAAGGCATGTACACCCCTCTACCTTCTATCAAAAATCATTGGGAGTCCAAAGTATATAACGTCCAAAGTATCATTTAACATATTTCAATAAATAAATTAAATTGTAAAAATAACAAAAAAAAATCTATCCTCCCTCCATACCCTAACAACTCCTCTACTTCCTATAATAAAAAAAATTATTTCCTATTATTCCATAGTATTTTTTTATCCTTTTATTAATAGAATAAATAAATTTCACAAGTAACACAATATCTCATCATTCAAGTTTTTGTTATTGCTATAAATAAACTACACAAGTAACAAAAATATCTCCATAATTAAAGTTAAACCAATTCTTCATTTGTTTTTTTTACAGTAACTCTGAAATTATAACCCTTTATCCCATAATATTTGTTAGATAATTTTTTTATTTTATAATTGGTAATAATTAGTTATCATTCCTCTTAAATTAGTATATTATTTTTCAAATAATAAATGAAAACATAACTTCTCCGTACATAGTATTTTTTCAAATGGTTTATTTATCTATGTATTGGTACACTTCGTCATGGTCTTATAAATTGAATATGAGCAACTGAATTTTGTGTATTTTTTTTTATTTAGAAAGGATCGGATTCCTTTGTGGAGGCTAAGTGGGAGTTACGTTTAAACCCTTATTAACTTATTCCAATAAATACACCACACAAATAACAATAAGAACTCTCATTGGCCTAGCTCCATACCATA
>JZKD02S0289083.1:0-20173 GCA_000966675.3 Picea glauca
TATTCTGAGAGAGGAGACTGTGAGAGAAAGAAGAGGAAGTTACAACGGGTTTTGTTGTAGGTTGTATCCCTTCATTTGTTGGATAATAATAAAGGAAGGACCTAGCAATTTCTCTAGTGGACATAGCCCACACTGGGTGAACCACGTAAATCTCTGTCTCTCTTGTATTGTGTGTCTTCTGTGTTTTGTTTCTGCATTTGTTTTATTTTATTTCTCCACGGTCCTGTTTTTTCTAACACAGCTAAGATCTGGAAAAATTCTAAATAAAATTAAGCCCATAACAAAAACATCACCAAAGCTAATTATTGAAGAACATGAAGATGGGCCTACAGATAATTTATCAAATGAGATACCCCTGCAAGATGTTATCATTCCAAAACAGAAAGAATCTGAATCACATCATAACACACAAACTCAGGTCCCCCAAACGCCTCCTTTTCCTGAAAGGTTGCTCATTAAAAAACCAATTGTACAATCTGAGTTTGACATCATGACTGAACTAAGAAATGTCTATGTTAAGATTCCATTGTTACAAGCAATCAAAGATGTTCCCATCTATGCCAAAACCATCAAATAACTTTTCATTAAGAAACCAGGTCGAAAACAGAAAGATCCACCCACAATACATTTAGTAGGACAGCTATCAAATTATATTTCTGAAACACCTAAAATTGTAAAGTATGCCAACCCAGGGAACCCAATAGTCTCAGTGACTATCAACAATGTGTCTATTGGTAATACTTTAGTTGATTTAGGTGCAACCATTAATATAATGACCAGCAACACAGTGGAACTGTTACAACTGAATCAATTCCTTCGCCCTACTCCTACAGTTCTTGAACTGGTTGACAGAACCACTATAAAACCTGTTGGAGTTCTTGATGACATCCTTGTGACTCTAGCTTCGTGGGAATATCCTGTTGACTTCATGATTATTCATTCAAAGGACCCCACAAGAGGTCATCCAATCATTTTAGGGAGACCTTGGCTGGCCACAGCCAACGCTTTCATAGGATGTCATGGTGGGGATATGTTTATCTCAAATGGTATTTCTTCACAAAAACTTACAATGTTTCCACCTGCCCGGCCAGTTACAGAAGAATTATGTTGGTTGAGGTGTCCTTACCTTGAGAATGATGATGAGGAATCCTTATTCAGTGTTGATGAGTTCCATGCACTGCAAGANTAACAAAACCACTATAAAACCTGTTGGAGTTCTTGATGACATCCTTGTGACTTTAGCTTCGTGGGAATATCCTGTTGACTTCATGATTATTCATTCAAAGGACCCCACAAAAGGCTATCCAATCATTTTAGGGAGACCTTGGTTGGCCACAACCAATGCTTTCATAGGATGTCGTGGTGGGGATATGTTTATCTCAAATGGTATTTCTTCACAGAAACTTACTCTGTTTCCACCTGCTCGGCCAGTTACAGAAGAATTATGTTGGTTGAAGTGTCCCTAATTTGAGAATGATGATGAGGAATCCTTATTCAGTGTTGATGAGTTCCATGCACTGCAAGAACCTACAGAGGATGACATTTTAAACCAATTTCTTTCTGTAACAAAAAATGTTGAGTTCCCACAAACCTACCTTCAATACGATCAGATTTTCAGAGAGGATTTTTAGGAACGAAGTGAGTTATTTTCCTCATTGTCACCATCCATGGTTTTCACTGTTTCTGAACACTCAGGTCCATATACCATTCCAGTAGAACTTATTCCAGGTAAATGTCTATACATCAACTCTGAATTGAGTCCCAGTCAACAGGAATAGTTGACAAATATATTGAAAGAACAGTCAGGGGATTTTGCTTGGGAATACACTGATATGAAGGGAATACACCCTGAAACTTGCATTCACCACATCTATATCCAACCAGGGATAACCCCAGTATGACAGCCACAGAGACGCATGAATCTAATCCTAAAAGACTTCGTAAAAGAAGAATTACAGAAACTGTTAAATGTTGGATTCATCTACCCAATTTCTGACAGCAAATGGGTTTCACCTCTTGTTGTGGTACCCAAGAAGATGACATGAAAATGGAGGATGTGTGTAGATTTTAGGGAGCTGAACAAGGCAACCCTGAAAGACTATTTTCCTTTACCCTTCATAGATTAGGTTTTGGATACTTTGGCTGGAAAAAGATATTTTTCTTTCCTTGATGGATATAGTGGGTACAACCAAATTCAAATTGCTCCTGAAGACCAGGAAAAGACAACATTCACATGTCCTTGGGTCACTTATGCCTACAAAGTGCTGCCTTTTGGATTATGTAACGCTCCTACGACATTTCAGAGAGCTTTCCTTGGTGTCTTTGCTGACTTGATTCATGACTGTGTGGAGGTTTACATGGATGATTTTACTGTCTATGGTAACACCTTTGAAGAAGCCCTAAGTAACCTAGAGAAAGTNATTTGTCAGGAAGGATTATTCTTTACCAGGCTTGATGAATTATTATGGGAAAGAAACCCCCTTAGAGTCTTCTTTTAGCATTTCCTCAGTCTCTCCAAACATGAGGAAGCAATGAGCATGTACTAACTTGGGCTCATAAAATCCACAAGTAAGTGATTACTGTTCAAAAAATTTATGTCTGCAAGATTTCTATTGCACTCGTGTTGGATGATGTGGAATACGTTAAGGTCCAACTTCCAACAAATCTCACTCCATCTACATCAGCACCTTATCTGGAGCAGAGATTAGAGATTATTTAGCACCCTGGACTCTGCATGCCTCAATGGCAGATGTCCTTGCTGACAACCCTGGGAATACACCAATGTCTCTTGGTTGATAGATCCTACAAGTGACTCGACACCGACACCTTTATTCGTACCTGCTAGGATGTGCTGTAGGTACCTTGAGGCCCATTGACATCACTAGTGGGTCATCTCGCATCGGTTAACGACATTCATTAATGGACGGTAATCCGATGATTTCTGTTTGTGTTCGACTCCGGAACATCCATTCACACAAACTAGAATTGTACCATGGGTAGAGATTTGAAGCTGTTGAAGACACGATTTCAGTTGATCTTTTTTTAGGACAGAATAAAAGCCAGGTTCAGGAATCTTCATCAAATAATTTTCTACTATGAACAATAAGTTTTTCTCAATAGGATATATTGGGTAAAATTTCTCTGCAGATTCCTGAGTGTTCCATCAGTACCAGTCAGTACCATCACAGAGTTCATTAGTTACAGGTTCATCAGAAATACCAGAGCAATTACAATTTTCGCGCCCTTCAAATCTAGACTTGACTTCAAAAGAAAATTCTACAGCAAGACTTGCATAACAAWGGGGATAGGTAATTTAACTCAGGTATGCTTAGTTCATGTTGATTTACTGTATTAATTTGCATACTAATAGTTTGAACTAAGGATGCCTTGATTACTCCATAATGTTTCATYATTTCCAYGACYTKTACCTAATGAACTAACCCACCATGACATTTCAKATCATAAAAATKCACMACATTCCCGGAGCWGAGTTCRACATGACTCATATATGATCATACTCTGCAYTTAYRTAYGRCTATCATCATTTTTCCACACGCCATYGATCCCCAYGACAATTCAAATATTCYCATATGATTTTTCTCCCRACTACATCCYCCATCACATTCTCTCCCTYYGTCGCCCTCATCCAAATTTCGCTGCTCACCCATATACCTCCCCTGTGATATCAAGTGTAACCATGGTGGCAAATCACCATGAACCGGAGACATATGCAGACCTAGAGGCCCTTCCGGAGTATGAGGCAACCGGAGATATTTTTAAGCAAGCAGGTTGGGAGCCATTTCTGAAGAAATTCGATGGATATAACGATGCAATCACGCTCCAGTTTTCTCTGCATTTTGAGGGTGGGTTCACTAAAGTGGGCGAGCTCGAGTTCGAAGTCACAGAGAAGTTCATTTCAGAGGCAATTCGATTGCCCACCACTGGCCAGAGATGGACAAAGGGTCAGCCTGTTGACAAACAGCTTTGCACTCAACTTTTGAAACCACAGTACCAGGAAACACAGTGGTCCGAGGGAACATCGCGGTCATGGCTGGAACCACAGTGGGCTCAATTGTTAGCCATCCTCCAACATTACCTCACGTGTGAAGGATGATATACCATCGTCTTTCCCTGCCATGCCCGACTCCTGTTACACTTCAAAGGTAATCATCTGAACATACCCTTCTTTATGTTGAAAAGTTTAAAAAAGATGGCCGAACAGGTACGAAAGGCCAAAAATTTTCGTGGGAGTCTATTTCATTTTGGTCTTGTTAAGATATTCATTAAGTCTGCACTGGCCAAGAAGAAAGAAACATGGGATATGTTCACTATAAAAACCCTAACCTCTACCAAGTCTAAAGATAGGAGTGTTAAGCCTGCTCCCGCACAGAATAAATTGAACTCTAGGAAAAAGAGGGTTAAAACCCCAACCAGAGTCTGTGTTAACCGTGAGAACATACCCGATAGCACAATTGAAGCCAGTGCTAGGGACCCTAATTCAGAACATTCATTCGATGCTCATGGGTCTGACAGAGTGGAAACCAATAATGAAACTGTGAAGAATACTACTCCTACAGAAGCACATGTTGAAATTTCGAGTTCTTCCCTAGTTGCTGAGAACATAATTGACGTAGAGGAACTGGCAGAGTTGGCTAGCAAACCTAGAAGAAATCCAAAACGAAAATGTAAGAGCACATTGTCAGGTATGGATAACTCTGTGCCCAGTTACCCACCACAGGAAATGTTAGAAAGTGTGGATGATCATGAGGTGGCTCCAGAACCCTCTGAAATGACTTGGACTCTGTCCCAATTCATTCGAAAAACCCATAAAGTGGATCGGCAGGCTACTGTGTCCAAAGGAATTGAGCAGAGTGAGCCAATTCGGGTACCAACAGGTACCCCTGCTCGGATACAAAGACAGTTCACTCCTGAACCTAGTCCAGTTGACAACCCCGATCCAGTTGACACCTCTGAACTCAGTCCAGATCATCCAAATCCAGTTGACACCTCTGAACTCAGTCCAGATCATCCAAATCCAGTTGACACTTATGAACGAAGCCCAGATGAGTTCACTCCTGAACTCAGTCCAGATCATCCTTCTGATCCAGTTGCCACCCCTGCTCAAAGTCCAGATGAGTTCACTCACGCATCCAGTCCTCAACAACTACCAGGACAAGAACAAACATTTGAAACCTACTGTGAAATTTCCTCCAGTCGATCCTTGAAACCAATGGTAGCAAGACTAGAAAGCAAGAATAACAGGTTCAAAGAAAAGCTACAGGAATACACTATCTTGGACCGACATATCAAAACTGAGAATGAACTCATGAAAGTCAGGATAAATCATTTCTTGTCTAAAATTGAAAGATTAAAACGAAGGAATAAGGGTCTTTTCCAAAAGAACATGAAACTACAAAAGACTGCCAGAAAGCATATTATAATCCACCGAGTCCTCAAGAAAGAAATCAGAAATATGAAGAAACAGGGGAGGTTACAAATGTTGGTTGTAGTTGCTGCAACCCTCTGATTGCTACCAGTCTTTGAATTTTTCTTATTTCCTGAGGACAGGCAAAGACTTCAGTGTGGGGGCATGTTGGTCTCCAGTTTTGATCATGTTTTTGCCTATATTATATCACAAAGACCTCCATTTCCATACCCAGTACCACCCCTTCNTTTGACAATTCAATGTTTCAGGCCATTTAAATCTTTAATTTAGCAGCCTGACAATCATCT
Organism: Picea glauca; assembly: GCA_000966675.3. Lineage (NCBI taxonomy): Eukaryota > Viridiplantae > Streptophyta > Pinopsida > Pinales > Pinaceae > Picea > Picea glauca. The sequence goes on from JZKD02S0289083.1 coordinate 5,734, forward strand.
CCTAGAGGTCACCTACCCAATTCACTCATCTTTCATGATCTTCCCATTGAATTTCTAGCCTAATCGTACTTTGGTCGCCCTTGTCATTTCTCAAGCCTGCAACCAAAGGGGTCAGTCACTCCTTCCAGCCTCCCAAGTCGTGATCAGGTCACTCTGTATATGTACTTAGGTCACGACCGAACCTAAAAGCTCCATTTTTTTGGATTTGGTTGTGATGGATGAGACCTCTCTCTGATTTTTGAAGTTTTAGTCTCAAGAAGGATTCCAATATAAGCCTAAATATCTTATCCCACTAACCATATGGCATTATCTCTAAATCCCTATAAGAACCAATCCATTTCCATGGAAAAGGGGAGAAAGAACTACGAAAGTTACTTTGGCATTTTGGTAACAATGCATGGGAAAGGAGATTAGAAGAGAGATATCTCCTCAGTTTACACCTGAAAGTTGTAATATTTCTTACTTGATTAATGGAAGATATGTTGGATGTTTCCCTATAAATGACTATGTATGTAAGTTTATGTGTTTATTGATGGAGGATTGATATATTTGTAGATCACGACATATTATCAAGCTTAGAAACATCCTTTTCTCATATCTTTGTTCTTTTCTTAGGTTTAGGAAGAGACTAAGGGAGCTCACCTTCTGTAGGGTACAAAATCCCTACAACAACCATCCACCTACCAGACCAGAGGAACCTACCCATGGCTTAAGTTCAGTCAAATCTTATTCCATCAACAGTTTAGAAAGATCCTTCTCGAGATACTCAAGTAGTCAATGGTGTATCATAGGTTTTTTCCTAGCCAATATTTTTAAAACCTCAATTGTTAGTGTTCGTGAAGGTGGAGCTATGATCAAAAAGGGATTTGACTCCCTATGATGATTTTTTTTTTTGAAAATGACTATATAGGGACCTTTTCACTAGATTTTGGATATCAAATAGAGAGCAAGCGAGCACCGAAGGGAGAAAAGACCAGTTGGATAATGTAAAAGTATATTTTATGTTGTTATGCTAACAATGATGGTTAAATGAGCTACTCCCACTAGAATAAACAAACAGTCATTGGAATCATATCCTAACCCACATGATAATTGAAACCCTCGACGCAGGCTTACACACGATTATCTAATTTCCCTTCGTAGAGTGTGAGGACTAATTATTTCATATCGAATATGCATAGGAAAACCAGAGTGTATGCATCATAGGAAAACTAGACACAAGGTGTTTGGTAGTAGTGAGGCGGTGGAAGAAGGTTTTCATTCTTTGTAATATCTCTCATTGCATAGGCGATGGAATAAGGTATGCATTCTTTGTAATATCTCTCATTTCAAATATTTAAAGAAATTGTTGGTAGCGATGAGGTGGTGGACGAAAGTCTGCATGTAAGTGGTGATTGAATTAATGGATAAGGTCTCCAGGAAAGTGGCAAGTACTTCAGGTGGAAGAAGGTTTGTAGGAAAGTGGCAAGTACTTCACTACCTACATAGGTAGTGTGTCGACTCGCTTATTGCCAATAGTGTGGTGGATACAACAACGGGCCTCATTTATGATAGGGACATTGCAAGTGAAATTGATTTAATATGGAACAAACTCACGAAGAACTCGGAAAGGAAACAATGCAGTGACATGCAACAGGGATGTGGCAGGTCTTGGACATACCTTACAGGGACACAATGCAAACAAAATCTATTTAAGAATTCAGAAAGGAAACAAATGGAATTGTGACATGTGGCAAGTTTCAATAGGAAGAAAAATTTAATATGTGGAAGAGACATGGTGAGGTTCAATAGGTCGCGGACAGATGACAAAAGGCCCAGGGGAACTGACCCTTATAAGAAATCCTTCAGCGTAACAAGGGTTGGAAAAAAACGATTAAAGAGCATTTATAATGAAAGCTTCCAAAGTAGCGGTCATAACGTTGTTACCTATTTCAAACATTTCATTTAATTCTATGTAAACTTTATGGCTTAGAGATACTTGCTATCACTGTTGATCCTAAATCATTGAGGTGATGTGTTTTTGTTTGGAACTTTGTATAGCATAAAGTTTCCACTTACATTATGGAAAGTATACTAGTGTTTAAGGTTTGTCTTGTATTAGTGTGCTTTAAAAATGTTAAGAGCATTAAATTTTGAGTTTACACAATAAATTATAGGTGTTGTTTAAATGTTTTATGTTTTGTTTTTTTTCACGGGAATCTGATGATATAAATATGCGCAAAATCACAATTTCCTATTGTTTAAATTGCATTTTTGAATACATAAATAGATTCAACGTCATGAAAAACCTCAGGGAACTCATATTATACAGACATAACCACTCAAACATGCATATCCAATAATTTCTTTCCTGATTTCACAAAAAAATAACCAGATAATAATCCCGAAAAGAGCCAAAATGTAGAACATTTAGACTACAATTAAATTTATATATAGAAATTGGCAAAAATAAACTTTGTGTTAAACCATGAAAACCCTTAACACACTAAGTCTCGGAAAACTTAGATTCATTTCATTTTTAGATGGTAAATAACACTTCAATTGTGACAAGTTGTTAGGTTGCATGAAACCCTACCATGTAGGATAATCTAGGAGATAATAATAGGACTTTCCAAGTAATGCAAGCATGAAGAAAGTGGCCATATAATTGAGTGACCTATTTCGACCTAGTTCATTTTGAGGGTGGACACATGTTGATGTCCTCAACAAACCCTACAAAACCTGGGCTTTAGGCATTAGGTTTTATTAATTGTGTCTTATTCAAATGTACAACAAATGTATAAATACACATGCATGAGTAGAGTCATGTCTTTTTGTCTATAAATACGTGACTTTACATTAAAAGTAATAATTGTTAAATTAATGATTTAATTGATAATTAATGCCATTGTAATATACACAAGGTATATTAGAAGTCATCCCTCCTAAAAATAAGCTTCATCCTCAAAGCATAGGTAAAGACAAATCTTTTGAATCTTCTTTCATCTAACTAGTGATGTTTCTTCACTAATTACAAAGTTTTTAAAATATATTCACAATTGTTTCAAAGTATTAGGTGTTATACTAAATAATTTTCACATCCTTAAAATGTCATCTTTCATGTTGTTGTACACAAAGGATGAGGGTCTTTTATGCCCGATGATACAGGTAAGTAGCATTTGGATATAGTACACCTCCCAAGACATTGTGCAAAAACATGTATTGATTTTTCCTTAGCAACCTGTGTGGTAGGGTTTCCATAATGTCTATATTCATAACTTATGTGTCTACCCTTCTGGAATGCAATCGATTCCGTGGTATTTTTGAAAGTGTATGTAGATGTATAAATAATTGGAGTAGCAATTGCATCGGTAACTATAGCATGCCCTTTCTTTTCATCAGAATGGACGACGAGGATTCCAACGGGGATAACAAAGTCCTTTTTCTCAGACATGCACATTGGACATGAATGTCTATGAAGAAACCATTTGAAAGTGCACTTTGAATGATAGAGTTGTTTGTACGAAAACTATTTTGCATGTTGTTAAGTGAAACTATTGGCAACTCATTGATTGCTATAAATATTGGCAACTCATTGACTGCTACACAAAGACTATTGGGTACCTCTTTTTCCTTTGTGGGACTACTAATTACTCTTTCCCCTCCAAAGTTTCTCACACCAATATCAATCGTTTCATATCTAAAATAGACGTTATACGTACAATCCTCTAAATGTTGATTGATTTGGTGCCATGTGAAACTAGAATTCCATATAATTTGATTAGAATAATTTACTCCTTGGTTACGTTGGCGATAATCTTGTAGACATCAAACAACAACAATATTATCTAGATATGTAAATGTTTTGAGATAGTCTTTGATTTGAGTATTGAATCTGAAACGATCAACATTCTCCCCATGCCATCGATCATCTAATTCACGTATATCAATATTCTATGATAAACTCTCTACTTCTTGAGGTTGGCAGTGGAGAAATAAAAACATTGTATTAACACTCACAATTGACACCAAATGGTTATCTTCTTCAAAATTTCAGTCTTGTTTCTTTAACCATCGAATGATAGGGATCTCACCCTCTCTTTCATCGTCATCATATTGGTCTGATAATGTTCCCATGGAGTTTTGTGCAACGAGTTTAATATCATTATCTTCTTCAAACTTGACATTGACTTGTTTTCTATCTATTCCCATCATTTGATGGAAATCATAGTAGAAAGTGTCCCAAGAGTGAGAAAAATCTTTAAACATGAGAGATGTCCCATTGGATGGGCATCTTATAGGTTTCTCGCCTATAGTATGAGGATTAAATGTGCTTTTCTAGTGGTGATTTTTATTGGTATGACTTCTGCTACTTTCATCGGTATGGATTTTGCTACTATCATCCTTCTCCTAATGTATAGATGAGAGATTAATTTTTTCTTCATCATCAGAAATATAGTAATACATGAAGTAATGCTCGATTTTATTTACCCATCTTGTAGCTTCTCTTGCATCTAATCCATCAAATTCTGGAACAATAATATTTGCGGAAAAATCCTTCTATCAACGAACCTTAAAATCATTCTTTCAACAGACTAAAAAATCTTTCCTTTGGTAGTCGAAAATATTCTTCTCTATCAACAACCTAAAATATTCACTTTGACAACCTATAAAAAGGTTTCATTAGCGAATTTGAATTTTTGACTTTCGATGAACTCAAAAATTCTTCTCCATCAACAACCTACAGAAAGGTTTCATCGGTGAATTCATTTTTTTGTATTTCAACAAACTAAAATATTCTTCTCTATTGGCAACCCAAAAAATGTGCTTCGAGAACCTCCAAAATGGTTTCTTTGGTGAACTTGGAAAAAAAACATTTTTCGGCAACTCCAAAAAACCTCTTTTTTAGCGAACTTTGAAAAAATTCCATTGGAAAATTTGGAAAAGCTTAATTTCGTTTTTGGTGAACTACAAAAAACCTCATTTTTCGGTGAACTCCAAAAAACTTCCATAGGTGAACTTGGAAAATTTTATTTTTTGTTTGTGGACTCGAAAAAACCTCATTTTTTGGTGAACTATGGAAATCTTCCATTGGTGAACTTGAAAAAATTCATTTATTTTTCGAAAAACTTTGAAAAATCCCTTTTTCAGTGAACCCCCAAAAACCTCCATCGACGAACTTGGAAAAAAATGTTTATTTTTCTATGAACTTGAAAAAACTTAGAATTTTTTTTTATTAAATCTGTGATGGTTTTAGACCATTTATTTCAAGGTCAAATGTGATCTCAACCATTGATTAATCAAAATTCACCAAACTTCACTGAACTCTGAATTCTTCTTTGATTATATTGAAAATTATTAGAATTTTTCGTTGAAATCCTGGATGAATCTAGACCATTGGTCTCAAGATCAATGTGATCTCAACCACCCCATTTACTAAGCTTCATGGTTGCCATTAAACACAAATTCGACCTTCTAGACCAATTTTAGACTATGCAACTTGCAGGTCAATGCAATTAATCATCTCTTTGATTATTCTATGTGAAAATTCAACCTAAATATGTTTAGAAATATGGGGATTTCACTCTGATTTTATCGTTTTCCCCAAATTTAATGCAGAATAAAAATCTCCAACTATGAATTTATCAAATTTGCATTGATCTTTGACACATATGAGTCTGGTGTTGAAACAAAAGATTTAGTACCAAACTGTAATGTACTTACCTCCCACTTTGAGTCACGTTACTACCAAATCAACTAATATATCAATTAAAATGTGGAAAATGTCTGCAACATGACATACATGCTCGTTCTATTATCATTAATTATTAAAAATGTGAATGCAAATGATTTTAACATGCACAATATAAATTAAAAACACACATCAACATTCATACATACAAAATACTGAGTAAATGCAACATTCAATGATAGCATTAAAATTGTAAATGACATATTGATCATAACACTTATCTTTTAAATACATTTTACACAACCAGATGAAGATGATGGAAGGTCCACCCAACCATAGGCTCTATTGTGTTTGGTTTTTATATTCTTTGCGATGAAATTCGAAGGTCGAAGCAGTCAACCAAAAAAGTAGAAGTTGAAGTGATCGATAGCAAGTCGATAGGTTAGCTGACAAGAGGTCATCGAGAGGTCATGTGGAATCCAGATGAACATTGAATGAAGGTCAACTGGTAATTTGACTGGTATTCAACTGTAACATAATCATTATATTCATGGGATTTGTAGCCAATGACCTTCTTGGATCTGTAACCATTTTTGGGTGCCATTCTTTAGGATTTTTCCTATTGTAAATCCTATAAATAAGGCATGTTTTAATTGTATTAAGTTGATGTAATAGTCGATCTTCATGTTTATCTTGAGCAGAGGGTTATGTTCATGTAGATGTAAGTCAAATTGGTTGCAAGGTTGTTCTTGTGCAAGCAAGAGGCTATGATGATTATTATATATTAGGTGTAGACTAAGGCTAGTCATGCAACCTTTTATTATGAATGAATAAGACAACAATAGAATAAGACGCTAAAATAATTCTAGTTTTCCCTTTTGGGTTTCCAAGGTAAAATCTTTGTGTACTATCTGATTATTTTGTCATTTACTTTCTTGTCTAAATATGTCTTCTTCTCTTCTATTAGGTTTAGCATGGAATTATATTTCCTAACATGTGGTATCATAGATAATATTCTTAGACATTAGATCTGACCTAAACCCTAGGTCCAGTGAGAGTTGTAAGTTAGAGACCTTTAAAGTTTCTCTTGAAAGAATGACAAGTAGTTCAATGATAGAGATTGAAAAATTCAATGGCCAGAATTTTGAGCTTTGGATGCTTAAAATTGAAGATCTCCTTGTAGATTGAGAACAATGGGTAGCGTTTTTCCAAGTACAATTCTGATAGGTATGTCGAGGGAAGAATGGAAGAAAATCAAAAGAAGGGCAAGGAGTACGATTCAACTATGTCTTGCAGATTCAATGTTGTTGAATGTCTCAGGTGAAGACTCGAACAAGAAACTATGGGATAAGTTGGGAAGCTTGTACTAGTCGAAACCATTGGTAAATAAGTTGTTCCTTAGAAAGAAACCGTATCTTTTGAGGATGAGTGATGGTAGTTCATTAATTGAGCATTTGAATGTATTCAATATCTACCTCCATAAAAAAAAATTCTATCAAAGTGTTGTGTAAAAAGAAGAATAAGATTGTCAAGTCTTGGTATGATAATGAATGTAAAATTGCTAGAAAATCCATTAGGTATGCTTGTAATGAGTCTTTTAAATATGATAAGATTAATAGATACAAATCCCTAATTAAAAGAGAAAAAAAGGCACTACATAAATAGAAAACAAGAGAATATTTTGCACCTTTCTAAGTTAGATCCAAAGAAATTTTGGAGGAAAATTATGACTCGTAAAAATAAAGAAATTGTTATGATTCCCGTGACAGACTAGAATTCCTATCTTAAAAATATTTAAGAATCTCGTAATGCTCTACAAAAAATTCCAAAAGCTTCTACAGAAGATGATGTTATTTTTCATAGAAGACATAAAGTTTTGGGTTAAGTGATTTGCAAATGGGAAAGCTAAGGACATTGAGGGCTACCAAGATGAAATATTAAAAATTGAAGGGTTTATTCCCATCCCCCACATACACAAATTCTTCAATTTAGTAGTCAAACAGGGCTTCCCTAAACCTTGAACTCAAAGCCTCATTGTACCTATTTATAAAAGTAGGGATAAAAGCAAGCCCTCTAACTATAATACCATTATGATTAGCCTCATTTTGTCCAAGCTATATGGAAGTATTTTGGAAAAGAAGATAAGCACATGGCTCGAAATACATGAAAAAAGAGCTAAAGGTCGGGATGGTTTATATGTTATCATTCAACCATGGACCACTTTATTACATTTAGGATCATTTCATGGGAGTGTCACACCAATAAAATTAATCCCCTTTGTCGTTTTGTTGACTTTATAAAAGATTTTGACACTATTCCTAGGACGAACCTTTGGAATAGGTTAGAAGAGATAAAAATTCCATTCGGGCTGAGAGTTGTTGTGGTAAGGATGTATGGGAATGTTATTTCCAAATTTAGGAGCACAAAGGATTGGTCAGAAGAAATGAACTGCAATATAGGAGTCAAGCAAGGTTGTCCCCTATCCCCTACCCTTTTTGGCATTTACATTGACAAGTTAAAGAAAATTGTTTGGAAGCCACAAGTTGTGTTGGACCAACTCTTGCTAGTACAATAATCATCAATCTTCTCTATGTTGATGATATTTTTCTTATGGAAAGGAATCCCTACGACTTTAGTAAGGAGCTTAGAATACTAAAGGACATTTGTCATCTGCTCTAGTGCAGGTATGACTGTGAACATTTAAAGAACAAAGGTTATGATCATTAAATCCAACAAGATCACCTACAATATTTTTGTATATGACAATAATATCTTGGAGGAAGTGCCTTCGTACAAGTATCTTGGAATTTATATTCACCACAAGATCAATTTGAACTGTAGCATTGAGAAAAGCATAAATGGAGGCTGGAAAGATTATTACGGGCTTGAAAATAATGGTAAATTAGTAAATCTTTCGCTATGGGATAAGAGAAAGCTCCTCTTTGAGACTTTTTTCACTCTTGTTATATTATATGGATGTGAATTTTGGGGATGCAATATCTCTCGAGAATCGTAGAGAAAGATATAGAGCACATCCAAAAGAATCTTATAACTTATAATCTCAAGATTAAAGGAAATACACCATGTGTTATCCTCCTCATCGAAGAAAGTCTTTCCCCATTGAGAGCACAACTATGATTAGGTACTTAATGTACAAGAACAAGATAAACAACATGGATAACAAGAGACTCCCCAAAATTGCTTCACACTATAACCAAAATCACCAACAACTCAAGCAGGGATGGCATAATGATGTCAAGTCTTGGCTAAATCATTGGGGGATGAAATAAAATAAAAATATTATAAGGAGGTGGTTAACCCTAACCTTGAAGATCAAAAGTATCTCTTTGTTTTGACTAGCATAAAAAAAGAGAATCAATATTGCTAAAACAAGAACTACTTCTTATGAGTTGCATGGTGAAATTGGGCTTTGGACAATCCCCAAAATACCACTAGCCTCTGTGCAAGAGTCACTATCATCATCGGATTGCTCCAGATAAGAATCTATCGCTCCATCCTCACACACCTCATCATCACTACCATGGCAAGAAAGAATTTGTCACATTTGTGACACCAAGAGGGTTAAGATGGAAAACACTTTCTCCTAGAATGTTGTCCATACACCCAAATTAGGCCTCAATTTCCAAATATTTGTCACAATACCGACCTTCCTAACCTTACAAGTCATTAAAACTTTAGTGATCTTGGAACGCTTCTCTTAATGCTTTTCAAGTATCTAAATAACATTTTAAAGAAATCCAAATAATCTCTGGTTTCTCTTAAGGTCCAATAAACCAATTTAATTCAAACCTACAAAATTTTGTTAGCCAGCAGTATTTTAGGCAGTAGGCTAAACATTCTATGAAATGAATATTTTTTCAGGGGATATTTGCCCGAAATAGGGTCAGAAATTGTTGGATTCTTAGATTGAAGTTATTATTTCTGTATAATCCGAGTGCTCTGGGAGTTTTTCAGCATGCTGAATCCATGAATCCATTTCTTCATTCAGAAATGGATTCTAAACAACAAAAAATAGTGATTAGTATAAATTTATATCACCAGATTTGGAAGTTTTTTGACATGCTGAATCTATGAATCTGTTTCTGCATTTAGAAATGAATTCTAAACAACAAAAAATAGTAATTAGTATAAATTTATATTATATAGATTTGAAAAAAAAAACATTTTATAAAACAGCTAGTGAACTCACTATTTTAGAGTTTCTACTCTTTTATTAATTATTAAGAGCGGGCACCACTCAATACTATCTCCGCTGGTTTGACCCAGCAACCAGCGAGCTTGAACCATCTGAACCTTGGCACTTGACCCACCAGCCAGCAAACCATCCGGAGAAAAATGCCGCAAGGCCGTGAGCCTCAGAGAAAAAGAGAGCTGAGAATGAACATTCCTGTTAAGACATCTCCATTGTTGTTCTGCGAAGCCCGGGCCCGAGGACCACAAGAACCCAGGTTTTCCAGTGATCAAATTATCACAAATTTTTCTTAACATTCCGTACCGAATTCGAATTCACGTATTAATCCGCCAAACCAACCGTATCGCCGAATTTTCGAATTCTTCCTGCCCATTCGGCTGAATTTGGTAACTAATTTTAAACCCAGTGCTTATTGATCGTCATATTTTTGTATGTTCCTGTTTTATCTGTAATTTTATTTTTGCAAATTAATGAAAAACTGTGATTCCCCTTAGTGGAAGATTCATAAGCAAAGATAGTTGTATTTTTTTGCTGATTCGTTTGTTGTAAGCAAAGAGACTTATTTCTTTTCTGCTGTTTCGTTATTTAGAAATTTGAATTATCAAGAGATGGTCAAGGTAGAAGAGATCTGTTATTTCTGAATGTTCAGAACACATGTCTCAAGTGAATGTTCAAGAAACGATATGGCTATGGTTATATTGAAATAAATCGAAGCCCAACGTGATCGTTACAAGGTCCTTCATATTGGAAAACCCAAACATCTCTATATTTAAATATATAGGGCAGAGAAAAAATCCCTTTTTATAAAGTAGAAATCGCTGGATACAAGCTGACTCTTAGAGCGTGCAGCTGAATTATAGTAAGATTAAATTTTTGCATGAACAACAGGTGAAATAAAACATGCGAATGCCCACAAAATTTCCACCAGAAGGAATTGGAATTGCTTACAGAAGATCATCTCTCTATATATATGCATTGAACACGGGAAACAATGTTTCCGAAATTTAGATAGCACGCGAAGCATTATCTCAACACAAAAACATGTAGGTTCTCCTCATATATATATTCAACCCACTTCACAAAAAATAACTGAAGAGCATATACAGCAATATCATGGGTGTAATCTGCAGTGAGACAAAGACTGTTGTGTTTGTAGATGCAATTGGCGCTTGAATTGAGTTATGAATTCTTCCACTCTCCTGTTAAAATCCTCGTCTATCATGGAAGCCAATTCATTGAACTTTTTGCTGTCTGTAATGGCTGGAACTTCTACAATCTGCATCAGCTCATGAGGTACTGAAGAACACATAAACGTGTCATCTACTTGGGAATTTCCCGTGTAATTAGCACCGCCATCCTCGGCACTGCAAATAAACTTCATCTGTTCAGTTGAATGCTCATTCTCGGAATTAAGCATTCGCTGCTCACAGAACGATTCCGTTGACGTGAAAACATGATGCTGATCATCATAAGTTTTAACTCCGTTGGATTTCTTTGGCGACCCGAAGTGGGTGTTCAGAATAAGTGCAACTATGATAGCATTGCATAAGAAGAATATGGAGAGCGTGTGAGAAGGAATAAAAGGAATTATAAGCTGATAGGGCAGTGACAAATTTGTAGGCCGAAACACTACAGAGCAACGCATTACGGGAACCATAGCCATGATAACAACTGCAAAGCCTTTGGACTCCATTTTCTCTTTTGCTGTTATTAATCGATGCCCTCCTCTGCGTTTCACATGGCCTTCTGAGATGAGGAATTTAAAAAACAGTACATGTTAAATATAATGTAACCTCAACAGGATCACTGTACACTGCCAGCTGTCTTGGCCAGTTGTACTTTCTATTCTTGATTTGCTTGAGCCTATTTAGCTCAGCTATTTCCCTTTGCATAACTAACTTCTTCATGATCTTCTTCATGTACTCGTTTTCTACTCTTCTTCATATATTCTAATATACTGTTTTCTGTTCTATTCTTTCTCTCTGCATTTCTTGCTTCACAATTTATCATGGTATCAAAGCTACAGTGGTAAGCCTCTTCACACAGGCTGGAGAGAAACACGATCCTCAAATAGCGTAGAGCTTACACGGATCTTGAGAGCACGTGACACGGTTTTTTTCACAAGGATTGGAGAGCTGTCCGCCATACTCTCGAAAGATCCTCGCAGGAAACTTCCACGAGGAAGTTGTCCGCTCATACGCCCAAAATATCAGCATAAGAAGCTCACGTGAGGTCGCAGAGCGTACTACGCTCGAAAGTTTCAAGGAGCAGAAGCACGAGAAGGAAGCAGAGACTGAGAAAGAAGAAATAATAAAGATTCTTGTTCAATTTTCAAAGAATCATTAAAGATTCACGAAGAAGAGCTGCAGGAGGTGGGAACTCTTGAAGAATTCAAAGCATTAGTTCAAATTCATGAAAGATAGTTGCAGAAAGAAGAAGCGTTTAAAGCATTTCTGAAATCGCTTAAATCTGTCAAAGATTGGAGCAGAGAACAAAGAACTCGTGAAATTCTTTCAAATCTTTGAAAGATTCACGAATCTTTCTTCCACAGAAGAAAATCCTTGCAAAGGCAGTAAAGAATGCATCTCAGGTTCAAAGAACAACCGTCGCGGCCGTAAGATTTGTCCTACGAACAGATCCGAGGCGGAAATCCAGTTCAAAAGGGACGAAGAGAGCACGGAAAAGGCAAAAGAATTTCAGCCATTAGATCTTGCGCAGAGGACCGATAGCCGTTGGATCAGTGAGAAAGTGCATGAGGTTTAGTTCTCTGGAGCGCACAGAAGAAAGAAGTCGCAAAATCACGAAATCATCAAGACCGTCTGTCAACGAATACGTGGCGAGATTTCAGCATTTCGCTGACTCGCAAGGTGTAAAGGTCAGAAGACTGCCGTGAGAATTCACGAATCGCGAAATCTGAGTCATTCTGGACCATTGGATCGAGAAAGATCGTGAGCCGTCGATCTGATTCTATCGCAAAATCGGGAATTGGGAGTTGGACAAGCAAAGGTGATTGCACTCCAAAAACCTGATACGCGATATCACGAATTCCCGAGAGGATTGTGAGCCATCCATCTCGGAGGACAGGTGGCAACAGATCCAAGTGCCATCATTTCGACATTTCGGAGTTTGGGATATCGAAGGTCTAGTTGACGAAAGGTCACGACACTCCACGACAAAAGTCCCAAAATCCTGAAAAAGATCACAGTCGTCCATTCGTTCGGACACGTGGCGAAGATCGAGGAAACCGTCGACATCTCAGCTACCGGGGTTTCAACTTGACAAAGGATTTGGAGTCGCAAGTCGCGAAATCGCGAAACGACGAGGACTATCCATCTTAAGGGGACACGTGGCAACAAGCTAGGCCTTCGGGGAAAGTGCTGAAAGGAAAGGGCCATCGACATTTCGGTAAATCGGAGATCGGGGAATCAAGGAGTCAGAAGAGCTCGCTAACAGGGTTCGCGAAGTCGCGAAACCCAGAATCTCGAAATCTCGAAAGGATCTAGACCATCAGATCAAAGAAAGATCTGGACTGTTGAAAATGTCCAAAGGTGAAATTTTGGCATTTTGCATACCAGGAGTCTGAAGGACCCAGGATCATCACAGCAAAACTGTCGAAGTCCCGAAACACGAAATCCCGAGAAGGCGTTTGAATAAGTGCCAGGATACTTCGGATTTCGGTGATTTGAGGGACAGAGAACCGGAAAAGGAATCACTATTCTTTGATTCACGAAAAGCCAGCAGCGCTTTAACCTTTAGGTGTGTGGTCACATTGTTCGAAGACAAAGGGCCAATCTAAGGCCGTTAAGCCCTCATCGACATTTCGACAATCGGAAGTTGGAGAGTTCAAAGGTCTCGTCTAACGGAGTTCCGAAATCACTGCAAGAAAGCAGTAGACCTGATTTCATCAAAAGAGACAGGTAAATATGAATTTTCTTTCTGTTTTTTGCTAAATTTTTTAAAAATATGGCGTCATCTAGCAATTTAGGACCAACTCAGGGTCCGATTCTTGTTGGAAAGAACTATGAGTTCTGGTCTCTTCGGATGAGATCCTTCTTGTAAGCACAAGAGTGCTGGGATCCAGTGGATCATGGATATGTGGAACCATATCCAACAGACCTGTCTGCCATGACTAATCAACAGAAAATTGCTCAGGCAACGCAGAGAAACAAAGAAATTAAAGCTAAATTTTGGATTCAAAATTCTGTGGATGACTCGATTTTCTCAAAAATCACAGGCGTTGGTACTTCAAAACAAGCCTGGGACATCCTTAAAACTTCCTACCAAGGAAATGACAGGGTCAAAACAGTTAAACTGCAGACCTTGAGGACGCAATTCGAGACTCTAAGGATGAAAGATTCCGAAAATGTGGATCAGTTCATGACCAGAGTCATGGGCATCATGAACCAGATCATATTGACTGGTGAAACCATCACTAATCAACGAATTGTTGAGAAAATCCTCAGAAGTTTACCAAAGAAATCCGAAATGGTTGTAACAGAAATCCTTGAATCCAAGGATCTGTCAAGTTTTTCAACAGATGAATTAATTGATTCTCT
>JZKD02S0289094.1:0-20173 GCA_000966675.3 Picea glauca
CAACTGGCTCAAAACAGTTTTCTGGCAATTTTGGCAATTTACTATTTTTAGCAGGTTTTAACTTTCGGGGCCATTTTGAGGGCCTAAATGAAGGTTTTTTGAGATCGAGGTTCTCAACAATATCCAAAGGCATGATTGAGCCCCCAAAATGAATCTCCTCGATGATACCTTTCCAACGATCTATCACACGCCTAAAAGGGAGATCGTATGCAAAAGTTACGACCCCGGGAAGTGGATGTACTAACTTACCCAAACGGGGCCCACATGACTTTTGGCGCTTCATCTCCTAGGGTTAGGTTTTTGGATGTCTGACTTTTGCCATTCTTGTCTATTGTAAAAAGGACTCTAGAGCCTCATTGTAATCATCTTCTCACGGATGCGAATAGCAGCCACATCTCTTCTCAAAGATAAGCTACCAACGCCGTAGCTAGTTTATTTCCATTCTGTCTGTAAGCATATTTCAGTCATTTGTTATTAATGAAATGAAGTCTTATTTCTGCTGCATCTCTGTGTTTATGTGTATTTTTGTATTTCATTGTGTTCCTACATAAATCCGGATCAATCATTCTTCCTTAGTGGGATGTACTCTCAAGGAAACCTCGGCTCTGAAAATGATTCTCCTGGAGTCTCCTACCCCTATAGTTATATTAGTTGTGATCTTATTTGAAATTTATTTTTGATGGGTGTTGCTTCTTTTGGGGGTTCCATTTCTGTAACCTGGTTACCAGTGACAATCTACTTTGTCTCTGAGGTTTTTCTTGGCTTCCTTATGCATTTTTCCTCTCTCTATTACTCACATGCAACTCTAAGAAACAATAACCAATGGTTTTCTACCTATCTAGTTGTCCATGCCCCTTTGCCAGTTGTCCATGTCCCTTCGCACCTAAATTAACTGTCTAATCTGCCAGTGGTGTGATGAATACTTAATTTATTGTTTCTTTATTTCCATATGTTTCCTTAGATTTGTACCTTGTACTACCAATCTGTCACAACTCTCGATGGTTATTTCCATTTATGGCTACACGTCATCTTTATGACCTCGCATTAATTACTCTTTAGTTGTCATTTATTCCCTTTTAATGCCTTTAAATGTCAAAATGTCATGTCTTGAATATTCTTTTTTGTGCACATCATTGAATTTTCATTGTTTATGTTATTTGTGTGATACTCAATTTTTCTACACGACACTTCTTCTAATTTACCTTTGTATTTCTAATTTTCCCCTTTTTGTGTGTTTTCTTCCTTTTTATACTTTCTTTTTCTTGTATTTAACCTTCCTATTATAGTAGAACTACTATAATACATGTGTTCTTCTACAATTCAAATTAATGTGCAGACAGTTAGTCATATCTGTAGATTTTTAGCCAACTCCCATTCACTAGTCCTCCCAGGGCTTCTCCATTAAAGGTTTCCAACTATGCAGGACCTACCTCTATCACATGTTGAATCACATAAGGTCCCAACTAATGCATTCAAAACTTTCCCGAGTGTTGCATAAATTTATTGTCATAGAGTAATATTAAGTCTCCCACTTGGAACTTTTTCTATTTAATGTGTCTATCATGCCATGCCTTTTCCCTTTCCTTCTAAACTTGTTGATGGAAGCCTAGAAAACCGATCTTATTCATGTTGTACCAACTGTGACAACCTCTCCTATACTGCGCCAGAGTCCAAAAGATCAATAATCGTTGCAATGCATAATCTAGGTAGAATAAACTCCATTGGAATCACTTCTTCTTTCCTATAGACCAACCTAAAAGGTGTCTTCCCTTTCAACTTATTTCTTCCAGTCCTGTATGACCATAAAACTATAGGAACCCTTATGTCACAATCATCTCTCCCTACATTGTAGATCTTTTTCTAAGCATTCTCCAAATTTTTATTAAAAGATTCTACTGTCTCGTTATCCTGAGGGTGATACGGTGTACTCTTCTGGTGATGAATTTGAAATTCCTTAGTTAATGTTGCAAATTTATTATTCAAGAATTATGTTCCTTAATCACTAATTAATATGCATAGACATCCAAATCATGTGACTACATTATCAAATAGAAATCACACAACAGTATTCACAGTGTAGTCTTTGACTAGTGCTTCTTCTGCCCATCTAGTCAAATACTTTGTCATAGTGATTATGTACATCTCTCTTGATATTATTGTTGAGGGTTTGATTGGAACCATAAACTCTATTTCCCATTTATCCAATGCTTGCAATGTAACCTGTGGATGTAATGGAATTTCATCCCTCCTAGATGGATTTCCCACCCTTTGACATACATCGCATGCTTGCCAGTATTCTTTGGCATCCTTATGAAGTGTGGGCTACCAAAGCCCTGCGCAGAAGATATTCTATGCAGTTTCTTTACCTAAGTAGTGTCATCCTACAATCCATTTGTGTGCTTCTATGAACATCATAGCTCTCTCATGCTACAACACATATCGCCTCAATATTCCATCTGCACCTAGCTTGTATAAGTTCCCTACGATGATTTGATAGTCTGCTTCTTTAACCACTAATTGTTTCTGCTGCACAACTGTCATTTCAGACTGGTCAATTCTTGTACATAGAAATTGTATGATGTTTCTGAATTAGTCATCCACCATCATAACTAAAAATAACTATGCATCTGACAAGTTATCATCTAGATTCCCTACATCTTCTTATGAAAGTATGCAAGATAAGTGATTAGTTCATGCATTCAACTTCCCTGGTTTCAAAACAACCTCAAAGTCATATTATTGAAACATCAGTAACCACATGCATATATCCCCCCCAACACTTGCTTGTTGACTAAGTATATTAGTGTAGAATGGTTTGTATACATCTTAAGGTGAGAATCCTGTAAACAATGTATAAAATTATGTAGAGCATATACCATTGCCTATCCTTCTCATTTTCTGGTAGTATAATTCTTCTTTATTAAGGACAACTTCCTACTTGCAACAATATTTGGTTGATATATGTCTCCTTCCCCTAGTTGAGAGAGTACCATGCCCAAAACTATGGATGATGCATCTACACGAACATGGAATTTCTTGTTCCAATCTAGAAATATCAAAATCGACACAATCACTAATTTATGTTTTAAGGTATCCAAGCCCTTCTAACATTCCTCATTCAATTGGAGTTTCACTACCTTATTCAACAACTTCTTCATAGGTGTTGTAATCTATGCATAACCTTTAATAAACTTCCTATAATATCAAGTGTGACATAGACTTTCCCTCAGCTATTTGACTGATGTAGGCGGTTGCAAATCTAGAATTACTGCAATCTTAGGAGGATCCACTAATAAGCCCTGCTTTCATACCACATGTCCCAAGACAATTTTAAAAGGTTAAAAATAAATACACTTCTTCAAATTCAGTGAATTATGACATCATATACACCTATCCAACATTAATCTAATTATTTCTATGTGATCCTTCAGTAAAAAAAAAACATTACAATCATCTATGTACACTTCAAGGAACTTATGAATAAATTCGTTAAAAGTTGTAACCACAACTCCTGAAAAAATTGCAAGTGCATTCTTCATTCCAAAGGGAATCATTGTGTACTAATAACTTCCCCACTCTGTCACAAAAGTAGTTTTATACCTATCTTCCTGTGCAATTTTGATATGATGGTACCCTGAGAATACATTTGTGAAACAATAATCCTCCTTCCCTCCTACATTCTCCAGTACCTCATCTGTGAATAGTGTTGGAAATGGATCATATAGCCTCTGCATATCTATACAAATCATGATTCCTCATATTTTCTTATCTTGTACCATCATTGGACTTGTCCACTCTGATTCCACCACCAGTTCAATGATCCTTGCATCCAACATGCTATCTATTTATGCTTTGACCTTCTCTCTGTACTTCAGATTTAAACTCTAGGGTCTATGCTGCACTAGTTTAGCACCTCGTTTCAAAGGGATATTGATCTTGCCTAATTCCCACTTTATCCCCTTCATTTATGAGAATATAGTTGGGAATAGATCTTGATACTCGTACAATAAATCTGCAATCCTCTACATAGATTCATCACTCCAATAATCTCCTATCTATGCAAACTTTGGATTATTTGTTATCCCAATGTTTAGTTTTTGCATCGTTATTGGCTATGTATACATAGTAGATTCAATATATAGCCCTTCTACTACAAATTCCCCCTTAGTTTTGGATACCTTCAGATTCTTGGGATCTTCCTCATCATGTTCTTCATTCAGGACATTGTAACACTATAGTAATTCATGGACAGTCCTAAAAGCTCTATGTGCATTGCAAACTGGTACCACCTCCATCGTCCCTTGTTCTAAAAATATCTTATCTTGAATAACCTACACATTGCATCTATTAATGGATATTCATGTTCAAAATTAAAAGTTACCTTGAACCTTTGACCTATCTCGTCCCATCTTGATGTTTCTATGTGCATTTCCATCTCAAGATACCAATTCTTCGAATTTGTATCGAGTGAATGCATAAATCTGTGTGTCCATTCCTTCTTCGGTATTGAACTCCATATAGTTATGCATTTATCAACATGACCCATTGGGTCATTTATCCATGTATGCTTTTGCGTAATATTCTCTAACTCGTTATAAAATATCACATGCATTAGTATCTAACACTATGACCAGTCTTCCATCCCCTCTTTGTGTGCAACCAACCATCTGACTAGAGCAGCTTTTAGGACAACGTCCAGTTCCAACAACCTTTTTTGTTTGGGTACGTAAAACTCAAATTACTTTAAAAATGAGATTATGTTAGTAAATTTGTCATGCCTGGGTGGATCACATAAATCCATTCCAATCTATCACAATGATCAAGTTATACGTGCACATCGTATAGTTGATACTTCATGCATCCTTTGTTTCCAATGCTCAATACCTTCCTCTAAATATTATGCACATGAACTAATACTTATCAAACTTAGTGCACCATCTCCAGTGGGGTTAACATAATCATTCATCTACGCAGTCATGTTATATAAGTTGTCAATTTAGTTCCCTCTCTCTAAATCTATGTACCTTTTTCCTTCTTTTGGGTCCAATGGTGCAACAACCTTCAAGTATCCTACCCCAAATATCATTTCCCTCCTCTTCATATTAATTATTTCTTGATTATCAAAGGCCCAATCAAGTCCCATAAGTTATGGATATGGTTGACTATAATCCACGATCTCAGTGACTTCAAATTTTTCTGCATTTCACACTCCATCTGTGTTCACATCTACTCCTGTTAATCAACCAACTGGTATTATCTTGTGTTAGTTTGATAATTGTAACTAAACAGTACACTAGATTAACTTGGGATTACCCTTCATCTCCTAGGTATTCTTTGGTAACACATTCACATCATACCCCGAGTCCAAGATAACATTATACACATCATATTCCCTAATCTACACACTTAATATGAATTCTTCATTGGTCCTCTTTCTGTACAGTACTTGATTCACTACCCTCTGTGCAATAGGAATTTCCATTTCTTACATGCAATGATCAATCATTTCATATAATGCATTCAATGCAATTTCATCTTTCGTTAAATCTATGCAACTTATTAGGAACCCTCTTAGAGTAATTACCTTCTGAAGTGTCTTCTTTGGCATAGTGTAATCAAATACATGAGGTACAAATGATGTTGATGCTATCCAATCCGTTCATAGTATCTATTTTATTTCTCTGTGATACATATCCTTCTATTTCTAAGGGTCAAATGTGGGCATAGGTCCTGTTGATTTCCTTACCCATTTCTTAGTATGTTTCCCTCCATTCATCGCATCATCCCTTGTTCTATCTCCTCCATGTGTAACAACTACTATTCTAGGTCCTTCATTGTGTTTTTCGGCTAATAGTTTATGTACATTTTGATTTGGGTTCTAGTTTTGATTTCCTCTTTCCTTCCACTTTGCAAGTATTTGAGGATAGTCTTCTATCTTATGGTCCAATTCTCTATAGTATGTGTAGGTTGTACAAGGGTTCGAGTAGTCATGACCTAAGTGTCCTGGTTGATTACAATTGTAACATATTATCGATCCTCTACCTCCCCTACAAAATTTATTCTTCCTCGACATCTACCGAAATTTACTTTGTTTCCTAGATTAAAGTCTCTGTAATTATTATTATACTGTGGACCACCTCATTATGTCACAACATTATCTTCCTAAATCTTGTACATATCTAAATTGCAGTCTCTCATCAAATCAAATACATGACGATCCTTCTCTTCATGTACGAATAACTTGTAGAAGTTGAAAAATAACTTCCTTGGCATACTCTGATATCTTTGCAGTAATGGACAATCAATGAGATGATGTCCCCATTTCTTACATATCTCTCAATATCCCCCTCCCGATAATGGATTTGGTGCTCCAGTTGCCAAATATTGTGCAAATGTTGGAAATTCGTTCTTGTGGTGGCCTTTGGTTCTACAATTGATACACTAGACTTGTTCCCTTTTCTACTTCCCTTTTGTAAGTTAAGCCAATTGACCTTTCAATGTAGCTAATTGTGTCTGTACTTGTGCCATCCCTCCATTGTCTCCTACATGGGCTGCTTCAAATTTCATTGCAATATCCAAAGCTTTAGGTTTCAATGAAACCTTCTATTGAATCAATGACATGTGAATGTGTGGTAGAAGTCGTAGAATAAACCATTATTGGTGTTGTTGATCAAAGATCTAGAATTTTAGTCTACCCATCAGATCCTTAAAACATTGGTCATAATCCCAGACTGATTCAGTTTGTACCTGTTTGATCTCCTTCAACTCTGTAATTTACTATGACTCAAACTTTGGCTTCTTGAACTCTTTCAACAATGCTTGTCTAATTTCTACTAAAGTCCTGGATTGTCCTGTAGGAATGGTACTCTACAGTTTCATGTACCAGACTAATGTGTGACCTCTAAATGTTGTTTCCAACTACGCAATATTTACAGCCTCATCCTGGACATTCTTTGTAGCCCAAATTATCTCGCAGACAAATAGATGATGTTATGGGTTCTATGACCAAACCCCCTAGAACTTGGGAAGTTTGAGGGTGTTTTCTACCCCTACCATATTTCTTTGTGTAGAACCTCCCCTAGGAGATATTGGTTGATTCTGACTCTGTGCATTTCTTCCATTGCTCTTACTATTGCTACTATGTCTTCCATTTCTAACTATGAGTGCTTTTGATAAATCCTCGAATGTAATTTATGATCTAGGTGATGCACATGTGCTCGTGGAATCGACAAATGATCCCTTTTGAGTAGGAATTGCTGACCCTTCTATTATAGGACTGAACTGATAATTCTCTTCCTCTCCTTATACGTACGATATCTATATGATATGGATGATTACGTAGGTTTCTCTTCCCTTAGGCTCACTAGGTGACTCTCCTTTCTTAGTGTGAGTCTTTCACCTCATGTACCTTCTTCCACTGTGTAGTACTCCAAACTTCTCTTCTTCTTTGGATACAACTTCTTTGGTTCTATAGATCCTGAGTCCCTCCCTTCCTTCATTTCTTCCTTCATGATTTCCTACCTTCATACAATCCTCTTTTCATCCCCTAGTTCCCCTATATTCATAAAGGCCCTTAGAAATTGAACTCCATTGTCATCACATACTTGTCGCACAAAAATATCTTTATTCACATACCCAACAATTTCATGAACCTTCCGCCCATACCTTTGGAAAAATCCCTCTTTGCAACATTATATGACTGGGTACAATCCACTACAAATTCGGTAACATATCCTCCTAATATATTGTCCAGCTAGAAATCAATTGTACGATAAGTCTCATTGATTATAGAATTCAACCGCCTTACATACTCAAGTGTCCAATTCCTCAGTGTTGTGGTTCGATACCTTCCATTATTCTCCACTAATATTCCTAAACACTAAGTCAAAATAATCAGAAATCCGCCAAAGAAAATCTCATGCAAATCTATGTACACATACCTTTCCATCCATTGTTTGTCACTCATCCAAGGGTTTTTATCCTCTTTTTGAGAAAATTCCCATTCATTCCCTTCTATCCATTATAATATCTCTTTCTTAGTCATCCTCCAATACATTTCATCTATCACAGATTATGGGCCCTAGAAACAGAACCATTTGTTGGAGCACGGTTATAATACCCTAGGTTAAATCTATCTTAAACAATAAAACCCTTCAAACATTGACCCTTTCATAATCACTTGCATGCAAGTGAAGTCTCACCTGAGGCATCTATTGGGATTGTAGGAACCAAGTTTCTAAAGTAGTGAGGGAATTAGGCGAGATCGTCTTAATCATTATTATTTATCTGTTATGTGCACATTATCATGGATTTGTTCTTCCTTAGTTACTTAGTGAATTCAATTATATATTACGATTATTCTTCACATTGCAACATAAACCATTTTATATAACATTCATAACTATTTCATAGTG
This sequence comes from Picea glauca, assembly GCA_000966675.3. Classification (NCBI taxonomy): domain Eukaryota; kingdom Viridiplantae; phylum Streptophyta; class Pinopsida; order Pinales; family Pinaceae; genus Picea; species Picea glauca. The sequence goes on from JZKD02S0289094.1 coordinate 8,415, forward strand.
ATCATATGGTAAAAAAATCTAGTCTAACAAGCATAAANACCAAGTTCAGCAGAAGTTTCCTCATCTCATGGAGGAACTCAATGCAATGGGGACCATTGCTTCCTAAGGAGGGAGGATTGATCCAAGTGGATATCGGTGGCCACCCACCTTTTCTGACTGTCTCAAAACAAGTTTCTGGCAATTTTGGCAATTTACTATTTTTAGCAGGTTTTAACTTCCGGGGCCATTTTGAGGGCCTAAATGAAGGTTTTTTGAGATCGAGGTTCTCAACGATATACAAAGGCATGATTGAGCCCCAAAAATGAATCTCCTTGATGATACCTTTCCAACGATCTATCACACGCCTAAAACGAAGATCGTATGCAAAAGTTACGACCCCGGGAAGTGGATGTACTAACTTACCCAAATGGGACCCACATGACTTTTGGCGCTTCATCTCCTAGGGTTAGGTTTTTGGATGTCTGACTTTTGGCATTCTTGTCTATTGTAAAAAGGACTCTAGAGCCTCATTGTAATCATCTTCTCGCGGATGCGAATAGCAGCCACATCTCTTCTCAAAGATAAGCTACCAACGCCCTAGCTAGTTTATTTCCATTCTGTCTGTAAGCATATTTCAGTCATTTGTTATTAATGAAATGAAGTCTTATTTCTGCTGCATCTCTGCGTTTATGTGTATTTTTGTATTTCATTGTGTTCCTACATAAATCCGGATCAATGATCCTTCCTTAGTGGGATGTACTCTCAAGGAAACCTCGGCTCTGAAAATGATTCTCCTGGAGTCTCCTACCCCTATAGTTATATTAGTTGTGATCTTATTTGAAATTTATTTTTGATGGGTGTTGCTTCTTTTGGGGGTTCCATTTCTGTAACCTGGTTACCAGTGACAATCTACTTTGTCTCTGAGGTTTTTCTTGGCTTCCTTATGCATTTTTCCTCTCTCTATTACTCACATGCAACTCTAAGAAACAATAACCAATGGTTTTCTACCTATCTAGTTGTCCATGCCCCTTTGCCAGTTGTCCATGTCCCTTCGCACCTAAATTAACTGTCTAATCTGCCAGTGGTGTGATGAATACTTAATTTATTGTTTCTTTATTTCCATATGTTTCCTTAGATTTGTACCTTGTACTACCAATCTGTCACAACTCTCGATGGTTATTTCCATTTATGGCTACACGTCATCTTTATGACCTCGCATTAATTACTCTTTAGTTGTCATTTATTCCCTTTTAATGCCTTTAAATGTCAAAATGTCATGTCTTGAATATTCTTTTTTGTGCACATCATTGAATTTTCATTGTTTATGTTATTTGTGTGATACTCAATTTTTCTACACGACACTTCTTCTAATTTACCTTTGTATTTCTAATTTTCCCCTTTTTGTGTGTTTTCTTCCTTTTTATACTTTCTTTTTCTTGTATTTAACCTTCCTATTATAGTAGAACTACTATAATACATGTGTTCTTCTACAATTCAAATTAATGTGCAGACAGTTAGTCATATCTGTAGATTTTTAGCCAACTCCCATTCACTAGTCCTCCCAGGGCTTCTCCATTAAAGGTTTCCAACTATGCAGGACCTACCTCTATCACATGTTGAATCACATAAGGTCCCAACTAATGCATTCAAAACTTTCCCGAGTGTTGCATAAATTTATTGTCATAGAGTAATATTAAGTCTCCCACTTGGAACTTTTTCTATTTAATGTGTCTATCATGCCATGCCTTTTCCCTTTCCTTCTAAACTTGTTGATGGAAGCCTAGAAAACCGATCTTATTCATGTTGTACCAACTGTGACAACCTCTCCTATACTGCGCCAGAGTCCAAAAGATCAATAATCGTTGCAATGCATAATCTAGGTAGAATAAACTCCATTGGAATCACTTCTTCTTTCCTATAGACCAACCTAAAAGGTGTCTTCCCTTTCAACTTATTTCTTCCAGTCCTGTATGACCATAAAACTATAGGAACCCTTATGTCACAATCATCTCTCCCTACATTGTAGATCTTTTTCTAAGCATTCTCCAAATTTTTATTAAAAGATTCTACTGTCTCGTTATCCTGAGGGTGATACGGTGTACTCTTCTGGTGATGAATTTGAAATTCCTTAGTTAATGTTGCAAATTTATTATTCAAGAATTATGTTCCTTAATCACTAATTAATATGCATAGACATCCAAATCATGTGACTACATTATCAAATAGAAATCACACAACAGTATTCACAGTGTAGTCTTTGACTAGTGCTTCTTCTGCCCATCTAGTCAAATACTTTGTCATAGTGATTATGTACATCTCTCTTGATATTATTGTTGAGGGTTTGATTGGAACCATAAACTCTATTTCCCATTTATCCAATGCTTGCAATGTAACCTGTGGATGTAATGGAATTTCATCCCTCCTAGATGGATTTCCCACCCTTTGACATACATCGCATGCTTGCCAGTATTCTTTGGCATCCTTATGAAGTGTGGGCTACCAAAGCCCTGCGCAGAAGATATTCTATGCAGTTTCTTTACCTAAGTAGTGTCATCCTACAATCCATTTGTGTGCTTCTATGAACATCATAGCTCTCTCATGCTACAACACATATCGCCTCAATATTCCATCTGCACCTAGCTTGTATAAGTTCCCTACGATGATTTGATAGTCTGCTTCTTTAACCACTAATTGTTTCTGCTGCACAACTGTCATTTCAGACTGGTCAATTCTTGTACATAGAAATTGTATGATGTTTCTGAATTAGTCATCCACCATCATAACTAAAAATAACTATGCATCTGACAAGTTATCATCTAGATTCCCTACATCTTCTTATGAAAGTATGCAAGATAAGTGATTAGTTCATGCATTCAACTTCCCTGGTTTCAAAACAACCTCAAAGTCATATTATTGAAACATCAGTAACCACATGCATATATCCCCCCCAACACTTGCTTGTTGACTAAGTATATTAGTGTAGAATGGTTTGTATACATCTTAAGGTGAGAATCCTGTAAACAATGTATAAAATTATGTAGAGCATATACCATTGCCTATCCTTCTCATTTTCTGGTAGTATAATTCTTCTTTATTAAGGACAACTTCCTACTTGCAACAATATTTGGTTGATATATGTCTCCTTCCCCTAGTTGAGAGAGTACCATGCCCAAAACTATGGATGATGCATCTACACGAACATGGAATTTCTTGTTCCAATCTAGAAATATCAAAATCGACACAATCACTAATTTATGTTTTAAGGTATCCAAGCCCTTCTAACATTCCTCATTCAATTGGAGTTTCACTACCTTATTCAACAACTTCTTCATAGGTGTTGTAATCTATGCATAACCTTTAATAAACTTCCTATAATATCAAGTGTGACATAGACTTTCCCTCAGCTATTTGACTGATGTAGGCGGTTGCAAATCTAGAATTACTGCAATCTTAGGAGGATCCACTAATAAGCCCTGCTTTCATACCACATGTCCCAAGACAATTTTAAAAGGTTAAAAATAAATACACTTCTTCAAATTCAGTGAATTATGACATCATATACACCTATCCAACATTAATCTAATTATTTCTATGTGATCCTTCAGTAAAAAAAAAACATTACAATCATCTATGTACACTTCAAGGAACTTATGAATAAATTCGTTAAAAGTTGTAACCACAACTCCTGAAAAAATTGCAAGTGCATTCTTCATTCCAAAGGGAATCATTGTGTACTAATAACTTCCCCACTCTGTCACAAAAGTAGTTTTATACCTATCTTCCTGTGCAATTTTGATATGATGGTACCCTGAGAATACATTTGTGAAACAATAATCCTCCTTCCCTCCTACATTCTCCAGTACCTCATCTGTGAATAGTGTTGGAAATGGATCATATAGCCTCTGCATATCTATACAAATCATGATTCCTCATATTTTCTTATCTTGTACCATCATTGGACTTGTCCACTCTGATTCCACCACCAGTTCAATGATCCTTGCATCCAACATGCTATCTATTTATGCTTTGACCTTCTCTCTGTACTTCAGATTTAAACTCTAGGGTCTATGCTGCACTAGTTTAGCACCTCGTTTCAAAGGGATATTGATCTTGCCTAATTCCCACTTTATCCCCTTCATTTATGAGAATATAGTTGGGAATAGATCTTGATACTCGTACAATAAATCTGCAATCCTCTACATAGATTCATCACTCCAATAATCTCCTATCTATGCAAACTTTGGATTATTTGTTATCCCAATGTTTAGTTTTTGCATCGTTATTGGCTATGTATACATAGTAGATTCAATATATAGCCCTTCTACTACAAATTCCCCCTTAGTTTTGGATACCTTCAGATTCTTGGGATCTTCCTCATCATGTTCTTCATTCAGGACATTGTAACACTATAGTAATTCATGGACAGTCCTAAAAGCTCTATGTGCATTGCAAACTGGTACCACCTCCATCGTCCCTTGTTCTAAAAATATCTTATCTTGAATAACCTACACATTGCATCTATTAATGGATATTCATGTTCAAAATTAAAAGTTACCTTGAACCTTTGACCTATCTCGTCCCATCTTGATGTTTCTATGTGCATTTCCATCTCAAGATACCAATTCTTCGAATTTGTATCGAGTGAATGCATAAATCTGTGTGTCCATTCCTTCTTCGGTATTGAACTCCATATAGTTATGCATTTATCAACATGACCCATTGGGTCATTTATCCATGTATGCTTTTGCGTAATATTCTCTAACTCGTTATAAAATATCACATGCATTAGTATCTAACACTATGACCAGTCTTCCATCCCCTCTTTGTGTGCAACCAACCATCTGACTAGAGCAGCTTTTAGGACAACGTCCAGTTCCAACAACCTTTTTTGTTTGGGTACGTAAAACTCAAATTACTTTAAAAATGAGATTATGTTAGTAAATTTGTCATGCCTGGGTGGATCACATAAATCCATTCCAATCTATCACAATGATCAAGTTATACGTGCACATCGTATAGTTGATACTTCATGCATCCTTTGTTTCCAATGCTCAATACCTTCCTCTAAATATTATGCACATGAACTAATACTTATCAAACTTAGTGCACCATCTCCAGTGGGGTTAACATAATCATTCATCTACGCAGTCATGTTATATAAGTTGTCAATTTAGTTCCCTCTCTCTAAATCTATGTACCTTTTTCCTTCTTTTGGGTCCAATGGTGCAACAACCTTCAAGTATCCTACCCCAAATATCATTTCCCTCCTCTTCATATTAATTATTTCTTGATTATCAAAGGCCCAATCAAGTCCCATAAGTTATGGATATGGTTGACTATAATCCACGATCTCAGTGACTTCAAATTTTTCTGCATTTCACACTCCATCTGTGTTCACATCTACTCCTGTTAATCAACCAACTGGTATTATCTTGTGTTAGTTTGATAATTGTAACTAAACAGTACACTAGATTAACTTGGGATTACCCTTCATCTCCTAGGTATTCTTTGGTAACACATTCACATCATACCCCGAGTCCAAGATAACATTATACACATCATATTCCCTAATCTACACACTTAATATGAATTCTTCATTGGTCCTCTTTCTGTACAGTACTTGATTCACTACCCTCTGTGCAATAGGAATTTCCATTTCTTACATGCAATGATCAATCATTTCATATAATGCATTCAATGCAATTTCATCTTTCGTTAAATCTATGCAACTTATTAGGAACCCTCTTAGAGTAATTACCTTCTGAAGTGTCTTCTTTGGCATAGTGTAATCAAATACATGAGGTACAAATGATGTTGATGCTATCCAATCCGTTCATAGTATCTATTTTATTTCTCTGTGATACATATCCTTCTATTTCTAAGGGTCAAATGTGGGCATAGGTCCTGTTGATTTCCTTACCCATTTCTTAGTATGTTTCCCTCCATTCATCGCATCATCCCTTGTTCTATCTCCTCCATGTGTAACAACTACTATTCTAGGTCCTTCATTGTGTTTTTCGGCTAATAGTTTATGTACATTTTGATTTGGGTTCTAGTTTTGATTTCCTCTTTCCTTCCACTTTGCAAGTATTTGAGGATAGTCTTCTATCTTATGGTCCAATTCTCTATAGTATGTGTAGGTTGTACAAGGGTTCGAGTAGTCATGACCTAAGTGTCCTGGTTGATTACAATTGTAACATATTATCGATCCTCTACCTCCCCTACAAAATTTATTCTTCCTCGACATCTACCGAAATTTACTTTGTTTCCTAGATTAAAGTCTCTGTAATTATTATTATACTGTGGACCACCTCATTATGTCACAACATTATCTTCCTAAATCTTGTACATATCTAAATTGCAGTCTCTCATCAAATCAAATACATGACGATCCTTCTCTTCATGTACGAATAACTTGTAGAAGTTGAAAAATAACTTCCTTGGCATACTCTGATATCTTTGCAGTAATGGACAATCAATGAGATGATGTCCCCATTTCTTACATATCTCTCAATATCCCCCTCCCGATAATGGATTTGGTGCTCCAGTTGCCAAATATTGTGCAAATGTTGGAAATTCGTTCTTGTGGTGGCCTTTGGTTCTACAATTGATACACTAGACTTGTTCCCTTTTCTACTTCCCTTTTGTAAGTTAAGCCAATTGACCTTTCAATGTAGCTAATTGTGTCTGTACTTGTGCCATCCCTCCATTGTCTCCTACATGGGCTGCTTCAAATTTCATTGCAATATCCAAAGCTTTAGGTTTCAATGAAACCTTCTATTGAATCAATGACATGTGAATGTGTGGTAGAAGTCGTAGAATAAACCATTATTGGTGTTGTTGATCAAAGATCTAGAATTTTAGTCTACCCATCAGATCCTTAAAACATTGGTCATAATCCCAGACTGATTCAGTTTGTACCTGTTTGATCTCCTTCAACTCTGTAATTTACTATGACTCAAACTTTGGCTTCTTGAACTCTTTCAACAATGCTTGTCTAATTTCTACTAAAGTCCTGGATTGTCCTGTAGGAATGGTACTCTACAGTTTCATGTACCAGACTAATGTGTGACCTCTAAATGTTGTTTCCAACTACGCAATATTTACAGCCTCATCCTGGACATTCTTTGTAGCCCAAATTATCTCGCAGACAAATAGATGATGTTATGGGTTCTATGACCAAACCCCCTAGAACTTGGGAAGTTTGAGGGTGTTTTCTACCCCTACCATATTTCTTTGTGTAGAACCTCCCCTAGGAGATATTGGTTGATTCTGACTCTGTGCATTTCTTCCATTGCTCTTACTATTGCTACTATGTCTTCCATTTCTAACTATGAGTGCTTTTGATAAATCCTCGAATGTAATTTATGATCTAGGTGATGCACATGTGCTCGTGGAATCGACAAATGATCCCTTTTGAGTAGGAATTGCTGACCCTTCTATTATAGGACTGAACTGATAATTCTCTTCCTCTCCTTATACGTACGATATCTATATGATATGGATGATTACGTAGGTTTCTCTTCCCTTAGGCTCACTAGGTGACTCTCCTTTCTTAGTGTGAGTCTTTCACCTCATGTACCTTCTTCCACTGTGTAGTACTCCAAACTTCTCTTCTTCTTTGGATACAACTTCTTTGGTTCTATAGATCCTGAGTCCCTCCCTTCCTTCATTTCTTCCTTCATGATTTCCTACCTTCATACAATCCTCTTTTCATCCCCTAGTTCCCCTATATTCATAAAGGCCCTTAGAAATTGAACTCCATTGTCATCACATACTTGTCGCACAAAAATATCTTTATTCACATACCCAACAATTTCATGAACCTTCCGCCCATACCTTTGGAAAAATCCCTCTTTGCAACATTATATGACTGGGTACAATCCACTACAAATTCGGTAACATATCCTCCTAATATATTGTCCAGCTAGAAATCAATTGTACGATAAGTCTCATTGATTATAGAATTCAACCGCCTTACATACTCAAGTGTCCAATTCCTCAGTGTTGTGGTTCGATACCTTCCATTATTCTCCACTAATATTCCTAAACACTAAGTCAAAATAATCAGAAATCCGCCAAAGAAAATCTCATGCAAATCTATGTACACATACCTTTCCATCCATTGTTTGTCACTCATCCAAGGGTTTTTATCCTCTTTTTGAGAAAATTCCCATTCATTCCCTTCTATCCATTATAATATCTCTTTCTTAGTCATCCTCCAATACATTTCATCTATCACAGATTATGGGCCCTAGAAACAGAACCATTTGTTGGAGCACGGTTATAATACCCTAGGTTAAATCTATCTTAAACAATAAAACCCTTCAAACATTGACCCTTTCATAATCACTTGCATGCAAGTGAAGTCTCACCTGAGGCATCTATTGGGATTGTAGGAACCAAGTTTCTAAAGTAGTGAGGGAATTAGGCGAGATCGTCTTAATCATTATTATTTATCTGTTATGTGCACATTATCATGGATTTGTTCTTCCTTAGTTACTTAGTGAATTCAATTATATATTACGATTATTCTTCACATTGCAACATAAACCATTTTATATAACATTCATAACTATTTCATAGTGATCATATGGTAAAAAAATCTAGTCTAACAAGCATAAAGAGAATATTCATGATCAATCACATAAAAGAAAAGCAGACACAATAATTAACGTGGTTCACCAAAATTTGGGCTACATCCACAATGTCTAGTTTCTTTATTATTATTTATATAATTGTCTCAGGCTTTTACACTGCGCTTACAATAGATCTATCATTCTATCTCTCTCTTCAGCTTTCCTAGCCACTTTGCAGTACAAGCCTCTCTCTGCAACTTCTGCCTAACAATCAGACATAGAATATTCATTCTCAATTTATTCTCTCACTCGCATCTCGAATAGGTCAATAACATAACCTCAATAGAACAAAACATAACAAGAGAATCAGAGAGAACCTCTTATCTTTCCGAGCCATGAAATATTTATACATGGCAATTCTAGGGCTCAAAGCCCTACTTTTTTTATCCAAAATATGTTATTACAACTCATTATGACACATGTTGACTCATGTTGACTCGATGATTGGGTTTTCTTTTCCTTCTTTTACATATTCATGTTATTTTTTCGCTCCTGGTTGTTGTTATTTCTTCTTTTTCTCATCTTTTTGCTTTTGACATTCCAAACTACTATCCTTCATTTCCTCCCACTTTATCTTCTTCCTTTATTTTCTACTTTATTCTCTTTATTAATATGTTCTTATTTCACACTCCACTCATGAATACGCCTCTACTATCCACTCCCAATCCTTAATGTTCCTTTAATACACACTCCACTCCTAACTTGTCTTCTTTCTTCTTTTGTTGTGCATATCCTCCATAGGTATTATTTTCATGAAAATCGTATCCAAAATTCATTTCCAACATCCACCCAACCATATACTTTGTTGTTCCAAATATCTAGAGCAGGTCATCCCCAAGCCAAGGCTATGAATCCACAAGGACCGGACCTAGGCCGACTCTAACACACAACCAACTATCAAGCTCTCATAGTTTTTCCAACCACACAACAATCATAATTTTCCATCTCTCTTCCCCCTTCCTCCTACCCAAATAAATGAACTTGTTTCTATCCAATGCAATCCCTCAAGTTGTTCCACTTTTTTTCTAGATCTCTACTGTTATTGTTCAGGAAATATCAATGTTGGAAACTCCAAGTAATCTCATTTGTGGATAGTTCTTTATCAACTACCATTATTCTCATGTAAAAAGGAATCCATTCCATCCTAGAATAACCAATAATTTATTAGAACCAACAATCAATGGCTCTTCTCTCCCCCTAATTCATTTCCCCATGCCCAAACCAAGAGCAAGAATGAATGAGGAATGAAAATGGGTGAGTAAAAATGAAAAAGGAACCTCAAAACCTCTCAAAACTGGGGTTTATATAATTACATGCATTAAAGTACCACATGGAATTCCCCAAGAAGCTAATGTAACCACTTTTACCAACTAATACCAAGATGGGTGAATAATAATAATAATAATATAAGACTTAACCCATTTATCCCCCTCTCTTGTGGAATCATATCCCCTTATCTTTGTCCTTGTTCATCTTGCATCCAACGATGTATTTTATTAATATATTTAGAGTAGGGATGATTTTAAGGATGGGAAATTATTTTAAAATTTAGAAATCTTAGCAAATCTTACTAGTCCTTAATATGCCATCTACACAATGTTTGGCGATATTTTTTTAAAAATATTCAAATTTCTACAAATTTTGTATAGTTTGTATAACATTTTGGCTATTTTTAAGGTAAAATATTTTTATCCTTTACAATTTGGGCAAATCATTTTTAGAATGGAAAATTATTTTTTGGGGAAAACATGGAAAATTAGCCCATGGGAGAACTTTAGCCCCTAAAATTTTCCCTGAAATTTTAGAGCATTACATTTATATGCACTTTGACCTTTCAAGTTTATAGGAATTATGACTCTAACATACCATCTTACCAACCTAAGTATCATATGTACAAAATACATTATTAATTGGGGGACTCAAAACCAAGGTATTATAGTTTCCCATATAGTTAAAAGTATATATGTCTAAGGGAGTTATGTTTCAGATACATGGTTGGGTATAACCTGATTGTTATATGGTGAGGTCTCCAGCCATGTTCTAATCAAAATGAGAAAAAAAATACATTAGAAAAATCATAAATTTTAGTCATCATACACATATATGACTTTTTGTTATGGAAATAAATCTTAAATTAGTGTTGATTATCTTCACTATGAAAAACTGGAAAATTATCATGCAAAGAAAGATCCAAAACCTCATCCTCTCCTTCCATCCTATTCACTACCACACTCGTTGAAATCCTACAATTACAATCCTCCCATATTCTCAGAAAACCAATATTTAGCACTACATCAAAATGAGGTAAGATATAAAGAAGAAAACACTGTCATAACTCTAAAAAATAGAATTTTAAAATGAATTTACAAAAACATTAAAACATTATAGGTAAGTAAATATTTTAAGGTTTCATAAAATATATTTTAAGTAATTCTACGGAGATATCTTGAATTTTTTGAAAAAATCCAATATTGAATAAAGTATCAAGTTTCTCCAAAGGGATTTTCTTAGAAAGGAATTACTCATCAAAAAACAATAACCAACACAAAAAAAAATGTTTCTTATAGATCCTCATGGTAGCCAGTTTCCCAAAATTTGTTTCCTCATTGTTGCATTTTAGGTAATGTAGTCATGATTCTGGTAGTTACTCATCAACAACCGATATATTGAGTCTTTAGCAATGAAATGGTACTCCGTATCATTCAACAAAATTAAATCTCAATATTTTGTACCAAAAAATTTAACAGTTATCACAAACAATGTGGTCATACATAGTGTACAATATGAGAAAGAATACCCTACAAAGCAATAAATTCCATTTAATCTAATTTACAGAATCTATAGGTCTAATCTAACACAAATTCATTAAACTAATTAATGTAAACACATTAAATAAATATGGAAATGAATGTTCAAATGAATTTATCAACTGATATTATGCAACAAGGGCTTAGCATACCTCGCGAGAAGAATTTTGCAACGATCCAGCGTTAAAACTATCTAGGATTTAGTAATTATCCAACAACAGAATGATCAGCAATCCAACAATGATATAGATATATAATTATATAGGGTTCAACAATCAAGTGATACAATGATCTGAGATTCAATGATACAACATATTTGATATGCAACGATTAG
>JZKD02S0289105.1:0-12917 GCA_000966675.3 Picea glauca
TTGAGACTTTTCACACTAGCACACTCCAATTCTCTCGATTGCCAAACTCCTGAACAAGATGATCTTCTGACACGTGTTTCTTTCGAAAAATGGTCCAGATTAACTTCAGACTTCGGGACTTCGGGCTTCGAAAGATTTTACACTTGCATTCCTCAAATCTCCCGAACTCCTAACTTCTGAACTACTTTACCTTCCGGGGTCCACATGGTACAACTGTCAACAATTAAGGTGGTGGCATGTGGCATGTCTAGGAAAGGTCCACATCACCACTGGCGATGTCATCATGCCACACCACTTATGTTCTTCAGCTTCGGGACTTCAGTCTTTGGGACTTTTCACACTAGCACACTCCAATTCTCTCGAACATTGAACTCCTGAACAAGCCGATATTCTGACACATGTCCCTTTTTGATGAACGATCCAGATTAACTCCGGACTTCAAGACTTCGGGCTTCAGGAGTTTTCACACTAGCATATTTTGTTTCTCTCAAACTGCTATGAGATCTATGACTCACAATCACTTGCGTGAAGATATGACGGTTGAGATTTGTTTTTCATCACTACGCCTTATCTTCTATTCTTGGCTTGATCTAACGGTTCTGATCTGTCTTCGGCCGATCCAACGATCAAGCACTTCTCCCCGGATCTATGGTGTAGATCCACTCTGAAACTTCAGAACTTTGGGTTTCGACCCCTTCTTCTTTATCACACATAAAGTTAGCCAAAGTCGCGAAGTCTGAAGTACTTAGGGGTTAAATTTCCTGCACCTTTTCTAAATCTAACGACCGTGAAGGGTCTACCTTCTCCCAAATAGATCCTACGGTCCAAATTCAAACCTCGCGGCCCAGCACAACAATTTTTGTGGCTTCCTTCATATGTAGGTTTTCTTGAACCGCTATACTTTCTGAGCTTATGAACACAGTCCAAGTGTTCACACAGTGCCTCCATGACACTCGGGGACACTCTGAACTTTGAATTTTGTCCCTTTCGACAACAATTCACTCTAAAATATTTGTTTCATTAACCACTACCATGGCCCATCAAGGATCAATGTCAAAACCTTGGATTTGATACCAATTTGTAACATCTCCAACCACCAACAGGCCGAGCAACGTCATGGAGTAAACATCTTTCTACTCTGATACCGATTTGTGACATCCTTGACCACCCAGGATGAGTCATGCTACTCCATAAAACTATCATGCTTGAATATACATAGTATATATATCTAATGCAATTTTTAACTAGAAATAAACATTATGCTCATACATAGATTAATGCAGAAGCGAAAAATACACATACAAATTAACAGTTGATTTACATTCTGCTATCACACAAGATAATGCAGAATTCACAGGAAAATTCCATAAATATAACAACATGTATAAATGCACAACATGTAACCAAACTTGGAAATGGTACTTATCTTTTAATTGAAGTACACCAACTACATGCAGACCTTCCATGAACCTCCCAGCCTTACACCACACTGTTCATCACTCTCAACAGTGGGTCACCCCCGAGCTGGGACTAAACTCCATCGGCAAGGGATTCCTAGTCTAGGCAGGGACAACATGAAGTTGGAAAATACAACATGAAGGATTTCCTCCAAGGAGCCACTTACTCCCACAACTCATATACTCTCATTCCCCACATGCCTGTTCCACTCCAGGAGTGTACACCTTCACTGTCACACAGTCCATCAGCTGCTACACCTCCCTTTCTAGGGCTTCAACAATAGTCTGGATCAAGAATTATCATAGTTCTGTAGCTGCTACTGGGTTTCCTCTAGGAGAGCTCACTTCCTCAACACTCTCTCTCTCACCTGGAGAGAGTTTCTCACAGTCTTGACAACCTACTTCTTCACTCTCACTCCTCAACACATGAGAATGGTGATGGAAGCAACAAAAACTAGACATGGGGAATGGTACTAACAGGACAATACACAGGAAACCCGCAGGTGCAGGTATAAAAAGGGCATCAAATTCGACTTGTAACAGAGGTTCAGGTGGTTGACGAATCCAAAACTGGCGGAAAAAATGACTAATTGCGTGCTTTCTCAGTGTCTGCGTGAATGGGGGAAAACCATGGCAAAAAAAAAATAGAATGGTGAGTATCGTCCGAATGGTGAGAATCCCCACCGAGACTGGTGAGAGCGCCCCCATAAAACTGCATGCGGTTTGGATGACACTTGGCTGTCCAAGAGCATGTTTCCCCCCCTCTTGGAACTTGTTTTTCTCCCTAAAGGAACTTAGGATAATTAATATCCTCTTTACAACTTTTAGAATAATAATTTTATATTATTCTCTTGGGTTTAAGCTCTTATTCTTAGCCCCTCTTTCCTAGACTCTCATCCCCATCCCTTTCCATACCCAGTGGAGCTTAGTCCCCCATAACTCTTTCTTCGTGGTCGGTCTACACGAAACACTGTTTTTATATTAATAATATGAATATTTACATGTACAAAACAGGCTCCTGGCCTATTCAACACATAATCCTACCAAATTATAAATACTTGGCTCACCCGCCTACAAAACATGTTACATTCATAATTACAACTGGGGCTCAACCTTGGGATACTACAAGTTCTCTTTTCTTTCACTGAGTTCTTTCTGCATAAATAATGACCTCATGGATAGGTGGGGAACTATCACCTTGGTGTGGTTCTTTCGAGTATAGGGCTTGAATACTTTATAAATAGTGAAGGTTTGTTTATCAATCACTGGATAGTTCAACTAGGCCCCTTGTATGCTAGTGCTTATAAATGAAATTGGGCTCTCATTCCCTTTCTCATCCTTGTGTCTGAGCATTGTTGCAAGGGAATGTAGGTGTATAGCAATAAGTCCTTATCGAAGTCTTGTATATGCAATGTAGGTGCTACAACTATGGAAGCAATAAGTCCTTATCGAAGTCTTGTATATGCAAAGTAGGTGCTACAACTATGGAAGAATTCACATTTTCAAAATATTCCTTTTCAACAAAATTCCATTTGGATTGTGATTCTTTTTAATCATACATTGAAGAGGCTGAACAATCTCAATGAAATCAACTATGAACCTTCATATAAAATTTATCTTTTCGAAGAAAGACTACATAGAATTCTTGTTGTTGGGCATGAGAATATACATTATGAATTTGGTTCTTTCTAGATCTACAGAAGTCCCATCCTTGGAGATGATGTGCCCAAGCAATTTTCCTTTTGAAACATGAAATATTCTTTTCTTGGGGTTCAAAGATATACCATAGTTTTGGCATATTTCAAAAATATGCTACATATGATGTAGATGATCTGACCTTTTCTTGGAATAGACTATGACATCATCGAGGTAGACCGTGACACTTTGACTGAATAATAATTTGAATGGTATATCCATGACACATTGTAACATCACACCTACATTTATCAGTCCAAAAGACATTATTCAGTATGCATACGTTCCCCACTTCATGGAAAAGGTAGTTTCTAATTGATTAGAAGCAATGAAAAATTGATTGTAGCAAAATAATTTTTCCAATAACAAGAACATATTAGAGCCATAAATGAGTTGTGGAATATATTCCATTTAAGGAACAATGTATTTATCTTGTTCATACGCTTGATTTAGATTTTGGAAGTCCACACATAGTTTGATCTCCCTTGACTTTTTCCTTATAGTTACCAGATTTTCCATGCATGTTGAATGGTGAATTTTAAAGATGATCTTGGTATCCAAAATTTTCTTCAACTCCTTCTATACTATGGTTTCAAAGTTGGATGAAACACACAAAGCTTCTGTTGAAAAATATTCACATATTCTTTGAGAGGGATAACATGTCATACAATTTTCATGTCATACATCTTCAAATCCTCATATGTATTTTGTAAATATCTAGATAAAAGATTTCTTCTCAACTTCTGAACAACATGTTCCCAAATTGATGTATTTGGGTTTTTCTTTGGTACCTAGGTTGACTAATTCATGACCCGTGGAAGAGTTGTTCATATTTACATTGATTGCTGGTAGAAACCTTATTTGTAGATCAAACAATTTTGCTAGATATAATACCCCTTTAGGTATCGAGTTACATTTGAGGTTATCTGAGTTGTCTTTGTAGTTTTGCATAGCCTTTTCATGTTCCTCATCATCTGTAATGACATCCTTGAAGGTACCTGCATTAGTGAGGAACTTAATAATCTATTCATCTTGTTTGAGAACTCTCCAGTTGGTGATGTTGTTTGGTACTAACGGATTGAAAAGCAATTCAACAGAGAAGCCATTATTCAAATGGGAAAATCTTGATACAAAATTAGCTATAGTGTTAGCAACAACATATTTGTTGTGGGGAATATAAGTGATGTTAAATTATTTGAAACTATCAATCAAATTCCAAATCTCCTATTGGCAACCTTTTGTGTGTGGGAATATACAATGCATGGAGTTTTTTTACCTATCTAACGATGATCTTTGAGTCACCAAAAACTTTTAAACATTTTACCTTAAGGTCAATAAATTTCCTCAAACCTTGAATTAGGGACTCATACTCAATGGTGTTGTAGGTGCACTCAAACTTTAATTGACATGAAATTAGAGTCTTTCGTTTACACGGGTCAATTAAAATAAAACCTACCCATGCTCCCTCTTATGAATTGGAGCCATAAAAAATGAAGACCAAATGTTAACTTCTAAAATATGTTAGTTGAACTCACACTAGATAATTTTGCTATTGTACAATCATTAACGTTAGTTCAAGTTCAATGAAGGAGTTCAAATTGTGTGTCTAATTCAAGGGGTGATTATTGAGTTGCATAACACCCACAATCATTTTCCATAAAATAATTGCCTAGAATTGAATGAGAGAAGTTGGCAGGTTTATTCTAACCTTCAAACTTCATAACAATGTGTTTCATGTGGGCTTCCTTGTCTACCTTGATTTGATTTTTCCTTCTCTTATATGGTATCCAAAAGTGAGATTAATTAGGGGAAAATTAACCTTGCAATTTCTATGACCAATCCCTACTCAACAATAAACCATAAGCTTTATGAATGTCAATGACAATAATTTCAATGACAGTAATGCCAATAATTTGGTAGACCTGAGGATCTAAAGCTAATATTATCATGACATCTTTTAGTTCACCCATGAATTTAATGTCATATCTATCTAACTAGATAATCATGGTTGTGCACTTAGATGGAATATCATTTATTCTTTGATAGACATAGTATGGAATTACATTAGATGATGCCTCTAATTATACTAGACAATTATGAACATTATAGTTGTATATTTCAAAATTAGTAAGAATGGGGGTGTTTGCAATTTCAAATGCATGCATATACTGGTCGCATTAATGGTAGCATTCCGTGCTTCTCTATCCTCCTATTTATTTCAATTTTCAGCCTGATTTCAATGGGTTTTCGTTGACCTTCACATATAGAAATGGTTTTCCATGGTGGATTGGGGAGAGACTTAAATTTATTTAGAAGTAAGTCCCTTTGTTCAGGAAGGGTACATATGTCATACATTGAAACATTGGCTTTGGTTTTATTCATGTCTTCAATGACACTATACTCCATAGGTTGCTTGATTGGACTATCTACTGAGGTATTACTACTTTGGGTTGCATTGGTAAAATTCTTGGATTGAAGGGAAGTAGTGTTACCTTGAGTCTGTGTGGGGGGTGTGACTTTCCTTTATGTTGAAGTTGTTCTAGCAGGAAGAGTAACATTAGGTATAGGCCCCTTAATCTTTAAATTGTAATTATTTGGGGTATGTTGGGTGGCCTATAAATATCCTACTAAGACTTCTTCTACTAAATCATTATCAAAATCTATTGCCTAGTCCCAAAGGAACATGGTAGCCTCTCCAATGGTGTCCCCTTAGTAGTTTCCTCAATATTACCTTCTTGGGTTGTCTTATGAGAAATATATTTTTGATCAAGAAGATGGTTTATGTTTAGGAAAGTGGTTTATATAAAATGGATCAAAAGTGGGTGCTTTCTATGGATCTATATGTTTAATACCCTGATCCATTGTTCCCACATATGCTCCTATATTTTCTCCACTTTGAATAATGGTATTTGTATTGATATACGCTTGACTCACGTCATTTCCATAGAGGATCCACAACTCCGAATTAACCATGTTTGCACCACATTTCCTCCTATTCCATACCTCCCACTTTTCAATTAGCTTTGGGAAATCCCCAGTGTTATTCCCAATCTTATATTAGTGGCTAAAACAATGTCGATGTGACTATGGAAAGTTTCACATAATGTGCCCCACCTTATTGCAGTTGTAACACCATGGATGAGTACAATTCACATCCTTCCTCTGTGCTTGATTATATTGGTTTTGATTCTAGCCTCTATTTCTATCACCCGTTGATTCCACTTTGAAAAAACAATTATTGAATCTCATGATGAGCTTGGTTAATGCATGAAAATCCTCTATATGATTAGTCTGGATAATTCATGTCAATCCTCTATATGATGAGTGTTTACCCTTCAAAATCCATAATGTACTACCATCAAAGTGTTGTTGTACTTCTATAACAATGAGTAACAATGGGGGTCATGTCCTAGCTTTCTACATATGTTACATAGCCCTACATCTTATTTTCCTAACATATTGTNCTTCCTTCATATGTAGGTTTTCTTGAACCGCTATACTTTCTGAGCTTATGAACACAGTCCAAGTGTTCACACAGTGCCTCCATGACACTCGGGGACACTCTGAACTTTGAATTTTGTCCCTTTCGACAACAATTCACTCTAAAATATTTGTTTCATTAACCACTACCATGGCCCATCAAGGATCAATGTCAAAACCTTGGATTTGATACCAATTTGTAACATCTCCAACCACCAACAGGCCGAGCAACGTCATGGAGTAAACATCTTTCTACTCTGATACCGATTTGTGACATCCTTGACCACCCAGGATGAGTCATGCTACTCCATAAAACTATCATGCTTGAATATACATAGTATATATATCTAATGCAATTTTTAACTAGAAATAAACATTATGCTCATACATAGATTAATGCAGAAGCGAAAAATACACATACAAATTAACAGTTGATTTACATTCTGCTATCACACAAGATAATGCAGAATTCACAGGAAAATTCCATAAATATAACAACATGTATAAATGCACAACATGTAACCAAACTTGGAAATGGTACTTATCTTTTAATTGAAGTACACCAACTACATGCAGACCTTCCATGAACCTCCCAGCCTTACACCACACTGTTCATCACTCTCAACAGTGGGTCACCCCCGAGCTGGGACTAAACTCCATCGGCAAGGGATTCCTAGTCTAGGCAGGGACAACATGAAGTTGGAAAATACAACATGAAGGATTTCCTCCAAGGAGCCACTTACTCCCACAACTCATATACTCTCATTCCCCACATGCCTGTTCCACTCCAGGAGTGTACACCTTCACTGTCACACAGTCCATCAGCTGCTACACCTCCCTTTCTAGGGCTTCAACAATAGTCTGGATCAAGAATTATCATAGTTCTGTAGCTGCTACTGGGTTTCCTCTAGGAGAGCTCACTTCCTCAACACTCTCTCTCTCACCTGGAGAGAGTTTCTCACAGTCTTGACAACCTACTTCTTCACTCTCACTCCTCAACACATGAGAATGGTGATGGAAGCAACAAAAACTAGACATGGGGAATGGTACTAACAGGACAATACACAGGAAACCCGCAGGTGCAGGTATAAAAAGGGCATCAAATTCGACTTGTAACAGAGGTTCAGGTGGTTGACGAATCCAAAACTGGCGGAAAAAATGACTAATTGCGTGCTTTCTCAGTGTCTGCGTGAATGGGGGAAAACCATGGCAAAAAAAAAATAGAATGGTGAGTATCGTCCGAATGGTGAGAATCCCCACCGAGACTGGTGAGAGCGCCCCCATAAAACTGCATGCGGTTTGGATGACACTTGGCTGTCCAAGAGCATGTTTCCCCCCCTCTTGGAACTTGTTTTTCTCCCTAAAGGAACTTAGGATAATTAATATCCTCTTTACAACTTTTAGAATAATAATTTTATATTATTCTCTTGGGTTTAAGCTCTTATTCTTAGCCCCTCTTTCCTAGACTCTCATCCCCATCCCTTTCCATACCCAGTGGAGCTTAGTCCCCCATAACTCTTTCTTCGTGGTCGGTCTACACGAAACACTGTTTTTATATTAATAATATGAATATTTACATGTACAAAACAGGCTCCTGGCCTATTCAACACATAATCCTACCAAATTATAAATACTTGGCTCACCCGCCTACAAAACATGTTACATTCATAATTACAACTGGGGCTCAACCTTGGGATACTACAAGTTCTCTTTTCTTTCACTGAGTTCTTTCTGCATAAATAATGACCTCATGGATAGGTGGGGAACTATCACCTTGGTGTGGTTCTTTCGAGTATAGGGCTTGAATACTTTATAAATAGTGAAGGTTTGTTTATCAATCACTGGATAGTTCAACTAGGCCCCTTGTATGCTAGTGCTTATAAATGAAATTGGGCTCTCATTCCCTTTCTCATCCTTGTGTCTGAGCATTGTTGCAAGGGAATGTAGGTGTATAGCAATAAGTCCTTATCGAAGTCTTGTATATGCAATGTAGGTGCTACAACTATGGAAGCAATAAGTCCTTATCGAAGTCTTGTATATGCAAAGTAGGTGCTACAACTATGGAAGAATTCACATTTTCAAAATATTCCTTTTCAACAAAATTCCATTTGGATTGTGATTCTTTTTAATCATACATTGAAGAGGCTGAACAATCTCAATGAAATCAACTATGAACCTTCATATAAAATTTATCTTTTCGAAGAAAGACTACATAGAATTCTTGTTGTTGGGCATGAGAATATACATTATGAATTTGGTTCTTTCTAGATCTACAGAAGTCCCATCCTTGGAGATGATGTGCCCAAGCAATTTTCCTTTTGAAACATGAAATATTCTTTTCTTGGGGTTCAAAGATATACCATAGTTTTGGCATATTTCAAAAATATGCTACATATGATGTAGATGATCTGACCTTTTCTTGGAATAGACTATGACATCATCGAGGTAGACCGTGACACTTTGACTGAATAATAATTTGAATGGTATATCCATGACACATTGTAACATCACACCTACATTTATCAGTCCAAAAGACATTATTCAGTATGCATACGTTCCCCACTTCATGGAAAAGGTAGTTTCTAATTGATTAGAAGCAATGAAAAATTGATTGTAGCAAAATAATTTTTCCAATAACAAGAACATATTAGAGCCATAAATGAGTTGTGGAATATATTCCATTTAAGGAACAATGTATTTATCTTGTTCATACGCTTGATTTAGATTTTGGAAGTCCACACATAGTTTGATCTCCCTTGACTTTTTCCTTATAGTTACCAGATTTTCCATGCATGTTGAATGGTGAATTTTAAAGATGATCTTGGTATCCAAAATTTTCTTCAACTCCTTCTATACTATGGTTTCAAAGTTGGATGAAACACACAAAGCTTCTGTTGAAAAATATTCACATATTCTTTGAGAGGGATAACATGTCATACAATTTTCATGTCATACATCTTCAAATCCTCATATGTATTTTGTAAATATCTAGATAAAAGATTTCTTCTCAACTTCTGAACAACATGTTCCCAAATTGATGTATTTGGGTTTTTCTTTGGTACCTAGGTTGACTAATTCATGACCCGTGGAAGAGTTGTTCATATTTACATTGATTGCTGGTAGAAACCTTATTTGTAGATCAAACAATTTTGCTAGATATAATACCCCTTTAGGTATCGAGTTACATTTGAGGTTATCTGAGTTGTCTTTGTAGTTTTGCATAGCCTTTTCATGTTCCTCATCATCTGTAATGACATCCTTGAAGGTACCTGCATTAGTGAGGAACTTAATAATCTATTCATCTTGTTTGAGAACTCTCCAGTTGGTGATGTTGTTTGGTACTAACGGATTGAAAAGCAATTCAACAGAGAAGCCATTATTCAAATGGGAAAATCTTGATACAAAATTAGCTATAGTGTTAGCAACAACATATTTGTTGTGGGGAATATAAGTGATGTTAAATTATTTGAAACTATCAATCAAATTCCAAATCTCCTATTGGCAACCTTTTGTGTGTGGGAATATACAATGCATGGAGTTTTTTTACCTATCTAACGATGATCTTTGAGTCACCAAAAACTTTTAAACATTTTACCTTAAGGTCAATAAATTTCCTCAAACCTTGAATTAGGGACTCATACTCAATGGTGTTGTAGGTGCACTCAAACTTTAATTGACATGAAATTAGAGTCTTTCGTTTACACGGGTCAATTAAAATAAAACCTACCCATGCTCCCTCTTATGAATTGGAGCCATAAAAAATGAAGACCAAATGTTAACTTCTAAAATATGTTAGTTGAACTCACACTAGATAATTTTGCTATTGTACAATCATTAACGTTAGTTCAAGTTCAATGAAGGAGTTCAAATTGTGTGTCTAATTCAAGGGGTGATTATTGAGTTGCATAACACCCACAATCATTTTCCATAAAATAATTGCCTAGAATTGAATGAGAGAAGTTGGCAGGTTTATTCTAACCTTCAAACTTCATAACAATGTGTTTCATGTGGGCTTCCTTGTCTACCTTGATTTGATTTTTCCTTCTCTTATATGGTATCCAAAAGTGAGATTAATTAGGGGAAAATTAACCTTGCAATTTCTATGACCAATCCCTACTCAACAATAAACCATAAGCTTTATGAATGTCAATGACAATAATTTCAATGACAGTAATGCCAATAATTTGGTAGACCTGAGGATCTAAAGCTAATATTATCATGACATCTTTTAGTTCACCCATGAATTTAATGTCATATCTATCTAACTAGATAATCATGGTTGTGCACTTAGATGGAATATCATTTATTCTTTGATAGACATAGTATGGAATTACATTAGATGATGCCTCTAATTATACTAGACAATTATGAACATTATAGTTGTATATTTCAAAATTAGTAAGAATGGGGGTGTTTGCAATTTCAAATGCATGCATATACTGGTCGCATTAATGGTAGCATTCCGTGCTTCTCTATCCTCCTATTTATTTCAATTTTCAGCCTGATTTCAATGGGTTTTCGTTGACCTTCACATATAGAAATGGTTTTCCATGGTGGATTGGGGAGAGACTTAAATTTATTTAGAAGTAAGTCCCTTTGTTCAGGAAGGGTACATATGTCATACATTGAAACATTGGCTTTGGTTTTATTCATGTCTTCAATGACACTATACTCCATAGGTTGCTTGATTGGACTATCTACTGAGGTATTACTACTTTGGGTTGCATTGGTAAAATTCTTGGATTGAAGGGAAGTAGTGTTACCTTGAGTCTGTGTGGGGGGTGTGACTTTCCTTTATGTTGAAGTTGTTCTAGCAGGAAGAGTAACATTAGGTATAGGCCCCTTAATCTTTAAATTGTAATTATTTGGGGTATGTTGGGTGGCCTATAAATATCCTACTAAGACTTCTTCTACTAAATCATTATCAAAATCTATTGCCTAGTCCCAAAGGAACATGGTAGCCTCTCCAATGGTGTCCCCTTAGTAGTTTCCTCAATATTACCTTCTTGGGTTGTCTTATGAGAAATATATTTTTGATCAAGAAGATGGTTTATGTTTAGGAAAGTGGTTTATATAAAATGGATCAAAAGTGGGTGCTTTCTATGGATCTATATGTTTAATACCCTGATCCATTGTTCCCACATATGCTCCTATATTTTCTCCACTTTGAATAATGGTATTTGTATTGATATACGCTTGACTCACGTCATTTCCATAGAGGATCCACAACTCCGAATTAACCATGTTTGCACCACATTTCCTCCTATTCCATACCTCCCACTTTTCAATTAGCTTTGGGAAATCCCCAATGTTATTCCCAATCTTATATTAATGGCTAAAACAATGTCGATGTGACTATGGAAAGTTTCACATAATGTGCCCCACCTTATTGCAGTTGTAAAACCATGGATGAGTACAATTCACATCCTTCCTCTGTGCTTGATTATATTGGTTTTGATTCTAGCCTCTATTTCTATCACCTGTTGATTCCACTTTGAAATTTTTTTTATTGAATCTCATGATGAGCTTGGTTAATGCATGAAAATCCTCTATATGATTAGTCTGGATAATGCATGTCAATCCTCTATATGATGAGTGTTTACCCTTCAAAATCCATAATGTACTACCATCAAAGCGTTGTTGTACTTCTATAACAATGAGTAACAATGGGGGTCATGTCCTAGCTTTCTACATATGTTACATAGCCCTACATCTTATTTTCCTAACATATTGTCCATAAAAAAATTAGCCACTACCATGACATATATCTGGGGAAATCATTCCATAAGTGAACTTCTAACTTGTACAACATACACAACAATGCCTCTCTTGCACTTATCTTATCCTTCACTAATTCCTAAATATACTTAGATGAAGCAGTCAACTAGTACTAGAAAAACACTAACCTTAGCGCTAACCCTATAATTATTTCTCTTTCCAATCCACTTATAATTTCTTATCTAATCCAAGTGGATATTGGTGGCCACCCACCTATTCTAACCGACTCCTCTTGAAAATTTTCATCTCAACACGTTCTTTTGCACTTCTTTGTAATTGTGGGTTCTACACTTTTGGGGTTGTCTGAATCCCTAGACATCTTCCAGGTGGAGATTGGTGGACACCCTGTTGTAGGAAAATCTCCCTACAGACAGGTAGATCACCTCTAGAGATTGACCTTAACCCTAGACAGAAAAGTGCTTATCATGGACACTAACTTCCTTTCAAATCTATCTAAACTAACACATGAGAAGGAAGGATGACAGAAGTACCTTTTTATCGACGTTT
>JZKD02S0289116.1:64215-80998 GCA_000966675.3 Picea glauca
TATTTATTACTGCTCATTATTGGATAATAATTCTACATTGATATAACATTTGAAGAAAAAGGATTATAATTACGTTATTACTGATTCACCCCCCCTCTCAGTAATCCAACATCAAGAAGACCTGGTGAAGGTAGAAGTAGCAAGCAAAATCGATGAAGGTTGATGCAACTCACACAAAGATATTAGTGTGTCTTGCTAAGTTGGTGCTTAGCAGTGGGGATTGGTGTCTAAAAATATCTATAAGAGTAGGTTGGTATCGCTCAGGAAAATATATTGGTGTCTCTTGTTAAGTTGATGCTTAGTGGTGGGGATTGGTGTCTCGAGTAGAATGGTGTCTATGAAAATCTGTAAGAGTAGGTTGGTTCCTACCAGTATTTGTACTAGTGGGGATTGGTGTCTCGAGTAGGTTGGTGCCTATAAATATTTGTAACAAATAGGTTGGTTTCTATAAATAATTATAAATATAAGTTTTGTGGCTTTCTCCTGAAAGGGTTTCCACGTAAATCTTGTGTTCCATGTTATGTAGTCAATAGATCTCATATGTGATTGTTTTCTTACGGTTGATGAATGTTTCAAAGAGAAAAAAATTGTCTTATATTGAGTCACACCCCCCTCTTAGTATAAGTGTGTGCTAAACAATTGGTGTTAGAGCGAGGTTCCTTTGTAAACATCCTAACCACTGGAAGGTAGATCTCAGGAGCAGACATGGCTGGTCAGGAATATTTCTATACAAATAAAGCTCCATTGTTTGACAATACAAAATATGCATTCTAGAGCATAAGGATGAAAACATATCTAATGGCCCTTGGGTTTGATATTTGGAAATCAGTCATGACTGGTTATATAGCACCAACAACTCCACCAACAGATGCAACTAAGAAGAATCCTAGTGAACATAATGCAAAATCCATGAACGCCATCTTGTGTGGTCTATCCGAATACAAATTTGTCAAGGTGATGCATTGTAGATAAACAAAATAAATTTTGGACAAGATTCAAAATATTTATGAAGGAGACAATTCGAGATCTAAAATATGAAAGACGAAGATAATGTTGCAGCTTATCTTTTACGAGTGGATAAAATTGTTAACACAATCAGAGGACTTGGTGAAAAGGTTGAAGAATCAATTATTGTACAAAAGGTGTTAATGTCACTCCCCTTAAGATTTGATTCCAAAGTTTCCTCCATTGAAAAAATGAAGGATCTTGATTCATTAACAATGGATTAATTGCATGTGATCCTCATGACGTATGAAATGATGATAGAGAAATAAAATCCATCAAAAAAAGAAACAACCTTTAACGCCTCAAAGAAGACAGAATGGAGAGAATGAATCAAGTGATAGATATTATAATGAATCAGATGCAATGGAAGCCCATTTTGTGAGGAAACTCAAGAAAGGATCTAGAAAATATAAAGGTAAGCTTCCATTTAAATGCTTTAATTGTGGAAAAGTAGGATATTTTGTTGATAAGTGTCCATATGAAAAGGATGAAAGTAGTGATGATGAAGAAGGCCATAATGTAAATAAAGGGAGAAAGCATAATAAACAAAAAAATAACCACAAAAAGGACAGGGAAACGAAGAAGAACTCTTATAAACAAAATGACAATGTGTACTCAAAAGGGGTTAGTGACTCATTTGAAGAAAACAATGAAAACAATTTATATAGTGATAGAGAATAAACTCTCTTTATGGAAATAAAAACAAATATTTATATAAAAAGGGATAAAAATGATGGACTTAGAAGAAGAGGAAAATGATGAAACTGATGGGGAAGTGAATCTTGAAGAAGAACACATTTGTGCCTTAAGAAAAATAAAGAAGCTTAGGAAAAAGAATTTGAAAGAAAAGGAACAGTTGCAAAAATATGAAGAAGAGGATCATGATTCAAAAGAAAAAATGTCACAAAGCCTTGAAGAAATAGAAAAGACCATCATGAACCTAAAGGTTCAATTAGAAGAAGCAAGAAGGATGGATGAAGTGGTGAGAATCCAACTGAAGAAAAAAGAAGAAAATTGCAAAGAGCTAGAATTTGAAATTGTTTCCTTAAGAAAGGAACTGGATAAAACAATGATCAAGTTGAATAGAAGTGATGCAGGAGCATCACAAGAAAGCACAAGTGGAGGACAACTGGATATGCACCAACACGCATTTTGAAGAAGTTTTGAATTTCAAATGAGGAGACATTAATGTAATAGCTAGGGGCATGTAATTGCATTTACGTTTTGGAGATGTAACGCAGATCTTGATTATTGCTCTCATCTGTTGGATACAGAGGCATTTAATTGTATTGAATGTAAAGTAGGTAGTCTTTAATTCTGATTAGATAGATTGAGACTGTAAGAGGGAAAACTCGTAAAAGACACCCTCGTATGTATTGTATTGAGGATTATTCTCATTGTAAGTTAGAAGCTATAGAGAAAGAGAGCAGAGAAGAACAAAGATTGTAGAATTTGTATAAGCAGATAGTTGTTTCTATAGAACCCATGTACAGATGCACTTGGATTAATATAAGAATGGTTTGATCCAATCTCATGGTGTTTTTATGAATTATGTTTACATCTATTGAATGGTATGTTCACAGTTAGCTTACATTCTTTGTTATGCATTTGTTTAAATGCTATGTGTGTATATATGCTCATGATATCATATCGAATGTATGAAGTCTGTGAGAAGAAGAGTATGCATTTTAATTGTTTCTCGTCCTGAGAATTCTTGCAAAGAGTGCAGTGAAAGTCTGCAAAGAGTGCATTGAAAGGTCTCTAAGTTTTATCTCAGAAAGCTTAGGAGAGATACCGTTGTTCTCATACCAACAGAAGTGCATGTACATTACAAAGCCATGCAAGGTGTGCGTAGGATGGTTGAAGTCTCAGATTTTCCCAACCAAGGAAAGAGATTGAAGAACTACTATCGCCAGGAGTGCGTAGGGTTTAAGTGTTGAATAACCATATGTTATTTGTGAGTGCCGCAATGAGTGCGCGCAAGAGTCCTTTTTGACCCTTGAGTTACAACATAGTGTAACCTTAGGAGGGATAGAGACTTCGAAGGATTTGAAGGAAGGACGAGGTCCAGAGTCACCTTGTAGAAGCCAAACTTAGAAGGAAGACATTGGGTTATACTGGCCAGAGAGTATCGAAGATCTGAACGGATGGTGGAAACCCTTAGAGGGAAGAGCGCCGATCAGCTGTGAGCCATCGAATTAAGAAGAGTTGTGAGGAGGATAAGGATGGGGTTCCTTCAACTTTCGAAGCTCAAGAGAGATAGGGACCATTGATCCAAATCAGATATGGACCGTTGGTTCATTTTAGAATATCGGGGATCACGAGTTAAGGGAATGAGGATCCTTGCGCTTCAAAACCCTGATACGTGAAATTCTGATTTCGCGAGGACATATCTAAACCGCCGGATCATGGGGAGTCAAAGCCGTTGATCTGACACCCAAGGATTTCAAGGATTCAAGGTTTTGAGAAGAGGGGAACTTGTTCGCGGATTTTCCGAAATGCGAAATCTCGAAATATTTGGGAGCTGGGACCCAGTTCCTAGCGAAAGGTCACATTGGTCGCATAGAGAAGAGGGATAGCGCTTGCCAGGCCCCACATCGTGTTTCAGGGTTTCAGGTGTTGGAGTGTTGGAGGTGTATCACTTCGAAATTCACGACGAAGTCGCGATACGTGAAAATACATTTTGGTGTGACCTGTGGTCGTAGCACCGTGGTCGTAGGGAGAAGGGCTCACACCTGGTGCTGGTTCACGCATGTGTGGATTTTCACAGAAGCACCTATGGTTTTGTATCGTGGAAGGTTGCAGTGGGGACCAAAGGAGCCATTTCGACTCGAGAATTAGAAGATCCAAAGACTAGGAGGTCAAGCGGACCTTGCTGAGGTAGGGGTCTGCATCATGTGGTATCTGAGCTTACAATCATTGTTTTCTGTAAGCAAAGGGAGGTAGAAGGCAATTTGTGATTTAAATTCTGCGTGGAATAGATTTAAACAATGCCGCCAAGAAGATGTCAAGAGAGACCCATGCTCGATCCAGCCGTGGAAAGGGAAATGAGAGAACTTCATGCTCGATTGGATGCCATGGAGACAACACAAAGGCAAACAACTGATAATGGAGATGTCAGTGAGGCCAAAAGTGAGAATGAAGCTGGATCTGAAGAAGAAGAAACTGTAGCCGAAGACACTGTAGATGAATGTCTATTCAAAGCGGTTGCAAGAATAGGTGCTAGAGAAAAAATAGATATTCCGATCTATGAAGGTAACTTAGATGTTGAAGAGGTGCTAGATTGGTTTAGAGCTTTGGATAAATACTTCGATTATGAGGATATCGAAGAATATAAGAAGGTTAAGCATGCTGTCACTATACTAAAAGGGCATGCAACATTGTGGTGGGATGAACTGCAGGCTGACAGGCGTTGCAAAGGAAAACAAAGAATCAAAAGATGGGATAGGATGGTTGCCAAGATGAAAGCCAAGTTTATACCCAGAGATTACCAAATTAATCTGTTCAGAAGAATGCAGAATTTGAGACAGAAAGGGATGACAGTGAAGGAATATACATAGGAGTTTTACAGACTCAACATCAGGGCAAGTCGTCATGAGAGTGATGATGAAAAGGTTGCCAGATATATGAATGGTCTGAGATATGAAATTCAGGATGAGATGAACACGGTGACGATTAGGACTGTAGAAGATTGCTTATAAAATTGCTTCAAAGACAAAAGATAAATTGACTCGAAAGTAAGGTCAAAGAGGCAGAGGTAGAAGTCAGAGCAGACGCAAAGAAGTTGCCCAGGATAGAGTACATAAGCCCAAGGATGAAGAAGAGAAACGTCATAACCACCCAGAAAGAGGAGGAAGTTCCCAAAGAGGACAATATGCTGATAGGAACACTTTTCCTCGAGCAAGAGGAAGAGGAAGAGACAGAGGAGGTGAAATAAAGTGTTTTGTCTGTGGAAATATCGGGCACAAATATTTTGAGTCTCCTGATAGAAAAAGAGATGGAGGTGGAGAATCTCACATTTCATAAGCACAAAGGAAAAATGTTGAGGTAGAAGATGCAGAAGGCGAAATATCCTTAATGATGAGGAAAATTCTCTTAAAGCCAGAGAAAGAGGTAGAGAATCGAGTCCATAGAAACAATTTATTTAGAACTGCTTGCAAGGCCAAAGATAGGGTATGCAAGGTGATAGTGGATAGTGGAAGTACAAACGATTTAGTATCCACAGAGATGGTGGAAAAGATGGAATTGGAGACAGTTGCACATCCAAGCCCATACAAGGTTTCATGGTTGCAAAAGGGACATCAGGTAATTGTCACTAAACAATGTTTAGTAGAATTTAAAATAGGTGGATACAAAGATGAGATCTTATGAGATGTTATTCCCATGGGTTGCTGTCATATTTTGTTGGGGAGACCGTGGCAATATGATAGAAATGTTGTTCATGACGGAAAAAATAACACATACACCTTGGAAAAGAATGGTAGGACACATATGTTGCTGCCAATTGAAGACAATAAGGTGAAAGCAGAAGAAAGCAATACTATACTTCTCATGAGTGGGAAGGAACTTCTAGAGGAAGTCAAGAAGGATGAAGAAATGCAGTTTGTTGTGGTGAGAAAACCTAGAGTCATCTTGACCAGTACTTCAATAGATGATCTACCTGAGGAAATTCAGGAACTGCTAGTGAATTTCGCTGATATATTGGTGGACGATTTACCTTGTTCGTTACCGCCCATTAGAAGTATAAGCGATCACATCGACCTTATAATAGGAGCAATTTTACCAAACAAAGCAGCGTATAGATTGACGCCGCAAGAGAATGAAGAGGTCAAGAAGAAAGTTCAGGATTTGATGAACAAAGGGTTGGTTCGAGAAAGCTTGAGTCCATGCGCTGTGCCAACAGTGTTAAGTCCGAAGAAATATGGTGGATGGAGGATGTGTACAGACTCGAGAGCTATAAACAAAATCACCATTGGGTATAGATTTCCTTTACCCAGGATGGTTTACTTGATGGATTGCTTGAGTGGAGCCAAGTTTTTTTCAAAAATTGATTTGAAAAGTGGATATGATTAAATTAGAATGAGGGAAGGTGATGAATGGAAAACATCATTAAAGACGAATGAAGGACTGTATGAATGGCTTGTCATGCCATTTGGCTTGACGAATGCACCAAGTACTTTTATGAGATTGATGAACGAAGTATTGAAAGATTTCATTGGGAAGTTTGTAATTGTGTATCTTGATGATATACTGATCTTCAGTAAGACTGAGGAAGAACATTTGAGACACCTAACTCTAGCGATGAGGAGGCTACAACAAGAGAAGTTGCTGATAAATATGAAGAAATCGTCTTTCATGAGGACGTAACTCATTTACTTGGGTTTCGTGATCTCTTCGAATGAGTTGAAGATGGATCCCGAAAAGGTAAAAGTGATCAAAGAGTTGTCGTCGCATAGGAATATCTTTGAAGTCATAAGCTTCCATGGACTAGTCAGTTTTTACAAGAATTTCATCAGAAATTTTAGTGGAATTTGTGCGCCAATGATGGGCATGGTCAAGAAGAGACATAAATCTTTTCATTGAACAAAATAAGCAGAGAAAAGTTTCAAATTGCTAAAGGAGAAGATAACTGGACAACCAGTTCTGGTTCTGCCAGATTTCAGCAAAACATTCCAAGTCAGATGTGACGCAAGTGGATTCACAGTTGGAGTAGTCTTAAGTCAAGAAAATAGGCCAGTTGCATACTTCATTGAGAAGCTGAACGAGACAAAGATGAAGTATTCAACGTATGACAAAGAGTTTTATGCAGTCATACAAGCACTGAAGAAATGGAGACATTACTTAGTTTTGAAAGAGTTTGTCTTGTAGAGCGACAACCTTGCTTTACAATTCATAACTCGACAGGAGAAATTGAACCAGAAACATGTGAAATGGGTTGAATTTATGTAGAACTTTAATTTTGTTATAAAACACAGTTCTGGAACTACTAACAAAGTTGTTGATGCGTTGAGCAGGAAATGTTTGACTTTGCAGGAGTTTCTTGTGAAGACCTTAGGTTTTGACAGCCTTAAGGATATGTACAGAGATGATTCAGATTTCAAGGACGCTTATGAAGCATGTGAGAATCCTATTTTGAGAGACATAAGCCAATGTACCAATTATTTGATTCAGGATGGATTGTTATTCAAAGGAAATCAGTTGTGTATCCCGAAGAGTTCTATGAGAGAAAACATTTTGAAGGAAAAGCATAGTGGGGGATTGGCTGGACATTTTGGCCACGACAAAACTTTTTCACAGCTGAACAATTTATATTATTGGTCAGGGATGAGGACGAATGCCAAGAAATTTGTCAAAATATGTAGAATTTACCAGCACGCGAAGGGGAAAAGACAAAATACAGGATTGTATTAATCGTTGCCGATACCAGAGAGACCGTGGGATGCCATAAGCATGGATTTTGTGTTAAGACTGCCAAGGACACAAAGAGGTTGTGATTCCATATTCGTGGTAGTCGACAGATTCTAAAAAATGGCACATTTTATTCCATGTCAGAAAACTAGTGATGCAACACACATTGCAAATCTGTTTTTCAAATAAGTTGTTAGACTTCATGGGTTACCCAAGAGTATTGTTTTGGATAGAGACACCAAATTTGTTGGTCATTTCTGGAGGACACTATGGAAGAAATTGGGAACAAACTTATCTTTTAGCTCAACATATCACCCTCAGAAGGATGGACGGACTGAGGTAGTCAACTGGAGTTTGGGAGACTTATTGAGGAGTTTAGTAGCTGAACATCACAGTCAGTGGGATCAGATTCTGCCACAAGCGAAATTTGCATATAACAACTCACCTAACAGGAGCAAAGGACAGAGCCCATTCCAGATAATGTATGGAATGCAGCCAAGTGGAGTATCTGAATTGCGAGACTTGGAGAAAAGTAAATTCAGAAGTGCTGGAGCGGAAGATTTCACAGCAGGAATGCAAGAGCTCCACAGAAGAATCAGAGAGCGGTTGCATAATTCCAACCAGGAATATAAGCGCAGAGCATATCAACACATAAGAGAACTTCAATTTGAAGTAGGAGATTTGGTTTTAGCACATCTCAGAAAAGAAAGGTTCTTGAGGGGAACATACAATAAGTTGAAGATGAATAAATTGGACCATGTAAAATCATAAGAAAGTTTGAGGCAAATGCTTATAAGATAGAATTGCCAGATGCCGTGGGAATATCACCCATATTCAACATAGCAAACCTGTATCCTTACAGAGCTGATGAACTAGGAACAAAGGAGGATCAACATGAATTCCAGTGGGTCAAACAAATGCCTGTAGCTGAAAAGCCACAGATAGAAAGGATCATTGACCAGAGAGTTGGAAAGAAGACTCGAAGAAAGATATATTTTGAATATTTGGTCAAATGGAAAGGACACCCGATTGAGGATGACCGTTGGGAAAGAAAAGAAGATATCCAAAGACATGGACAAACATTATAGGAGCTCATGAAAAGGAGTCCATGAATTTTATAGCCAGAGGAGTATGATGCAGGAGCATCACAAGCAAGCACAAGTGGAGGACAGCTGGATATGCACCAGCGTGCATTTTGAAGATGTTTTGAATTTTCAATGAGGAGACATTAATGTAATAGCTAGGGGGATGTAATTTCATTTACATTTTGGAGATTGTAATGCAGATCTTGAGCATTGCTCTCATCTATCGGATATGGAGGCATTTAATTGTATTGAATGTAAAGTAGGTAGTCTTTAATTCTGATTAGATAGCTTGAGACTGTAGGAGGGAAAACTCGTAAAAGACACCCTTGTATGTATTGTATTGAGGATTATTCTCATTGTAAGTTAGAAGCTGTAGAGAAAGAGAGCAGAGAAGAACAAAGATTGTAGAATTTGTACAAGCATATAGGTGTTGCTATAGAAACCATGCACAGATGCACTTGGATTAATATAAGAATGGTTCGATCCAATCTCATGGTGTTTTTATGAATTCTATTTACATCTATTGAATGGTATGTTCACAGTTTGCTTACATTCTCTTTTATGCATTTGTTTCAATGCTATGTGTGTATGTATGCTCGTGATTTCATGTTGAATGTATGAAGTCCGTGAGAAGAGGAGTATGATTTTTAATTGTTTCTCGTCCCGAGAATTCCTGCAAAGAGTGCAGTTAAAGTTCGCAAAGAGTGCATTGATAGGTCTCTGAGTTTTATCTCAGAAAGCTCAGGAGAGATACAGTGTTTCTCATACCAACAAAAGTGCAGGTATATCACAGAGTCGTGCAAGGTGTGCGCAGGCTGGTTGAAGTCTCATATTTTTCCAACCAAGGAAAGAGATTGAAGAACTGCTATCGCCAGGAGTGCGCAGGGTTTAAGTGTTGAATAACCAGAGGTTATTTGTGAGTGCCGCAAGGAGTGCGCGCAAGATTCCTTTTGGACCCTTGAGTTACAACATAGTGTAAGCTCAAGAGGGATAGAGACTTCAAATAATTCGAAGGAAGGACGAGGTCCAGAGTCACCTCGTAGAATCCAAGCTCATAAGGAAGATGTCAGGTTATACTGAACAGGGAGTATCGAAGATCTGAATGGACGGTGGAAACCCTTAGAGGGAAGAGCGTCAATCAGTCATGAGCCATCAGATTAAGTAGAGATGCGAGGAGGATAATACTGGGGTTCCTTCAACTTTCAAAGATCAGGAGAGATAGGGGCCATTGATCCAAATCAGATTTGGACCATTAGTTCATTTTTGAATATCGGGGATCATGAGTTAAGGGAACAAGGATCCTTGCATTTCAAAACCCTGATACGTGAAATTCCAATTTTGCGAGGACATATTTGAGCCACCTGATCACGGGGAGTCAGAGCCGTTGATCTGACACCCAAGGATTTCGGGGATCTGAGGTTTTGAGAAGAGGGGAACTTGTTCGCAGATTTGTCGAAACGTGAAATCCTGAAATATCTGGGAGCTGGGACCCGGTTCTTAGCGAAAGGTCACATTGGTCGCATAGAGAAGAGGGATAGTGCTTGCTAGGCCCCACGTTGGGTTTTGGGTGTTGGAGTGTTGAAGGTGTATCACTTCGACATTCACGAAGTCATGATATGAAAAAATAAGTTTTGGTGTGACCCGTGGTCGTAGTGTCGTGGTCGCGGGGGAGAAGGGCTCGCACCTGGTGTTGGTTCACGCAGGCGGGGATTTTCATAGAAGGACCTATGGTTTTTTATTGTGGAAGGTTCCAGTGGGGACCAAAGGAGCCATTTTGGCTTGAGAATTAGAAGATCCAAAGACCGGGAGGTCAAGCGGACCCTGTTGAGGTGGGGGTCTGCGTCGAGAAGCTTGAACTTTGAAAAGAGTACTGAAATATTACATAATATCGTCAATTGTCAAAGGTATCCATTCATTAAGAATGGTCTTGAATATGATGTTGTTGTTGCCTCCCTACGTACACTTGGCCTTGCTACAACCAAGGAATTTTTATTTTTTGTAGGTGGAGTTTAGACTGGTTTTCTAGATGAGAAACCTACTGTTGATTGTGCTAAACATATTGATGAGTTTCCTGTTCCTCACATGGAATAATTTGAGGATAGAAATGACACTATTATCGACATGCCAGGTGTTTATACTCCTGTAAGTGAACCTAACCATGAGCTTAGTTCCTCTGATTAGACATCACAAAAATATTTTCCCTATCATCATCCTCACCGTTAAAATCAAAGGAATGACAATCGTGCTTTCAAATATTTGTAGAAGAGACATGAAAGACATAATTGTGGACCAATGCTGACTACCAAGATAGATTGTGGTTGGATTGATGGATGGTCATGGAATCATTTGACTAGATGTTGGAGGACTTCATATTGTTGTGTATCATTGGATGTATAGTTGTGAAATGTTCCTCTTACTTATCGATGATTACGTTGGAAGTGGTCGATTGCGGATCGGCCTGACATGAATTCGAATGGAGTTTCAACTGAGTGCTTAAGGAGAAGAAAACATTCATAGGGAGCATCCCTTTGCCATTGATTTAAAAGGGGGGCAGTTGCAGATAGGGGGAGAATTCTTTCTATTCCTAGGAGAGTTGCAAACAGGGGGAAAGTTGCAAACATGGGGAGAATTCTTTCTATGCATGGTGGAATATGCGTTTCGTTGTAGAATTGCCATCAATGAAAAAAGGGGACATTGTTGGAATTATTGTCATTGATGTCAAACGATTAATGATGCCATTGATGCCATATTATGGCACTACAATACATACAACATTTCCAAGATTGATTTATATATATAGGTTTACAAGTATATTAAAAATTGGGTGCACGTGAAAAAGTAAAAAGTGAAATGGTGGTTTCAAACCCATGGGTTTGGGGTATTTTCTCGCAGTATTTGGGGTGTTTTTCCATGGTATTGGGAATTAATTATTTAATTAATGAACATGTACCTTCATGAAGGGTTATGAAAAACTATAAAAAGAGAAAGCATTGAGAGAAAGTGTGAGTGTGAAAAATGGATTAGCAAAGATTGAATTGCAAAATCAGTTTTAGGTCATCTTGGAATTTTCATGATAAATTTATTTTCTAGGATATTTCATACCTTGAAACTTTGCAAATATAGAGAAGATGTCTTGTTGTACATGTGATACAAATTTCAGATGCTGGTTCACTGTACTTTCAGAGATATGCTCTATGGAAGTTAGGGTTCCTGAATGCTCCTGAAATTAGTTTCAAACAGGTCATCTTGGAACTTTCCCTATAACTTATTTTTTGGGATGTTTCAGACCTTGAAACTTTTAATAGATAGAGTATATATCTTGGGGTACATGTGGTACAAATTTCAAATGTTTTTTTGCTAAATTTTTGGAGATATTCTTCCTGGAAGTTAGGGTTCCGAAATTCTATTGAAATTAGTTTCAAATAGGTCAGCTTGGAACTTTTTCTATAACTTATTTTCTGGGATGTTTCAAACCTTGAAACTTTTTAGAGACAGAGGAGAGATATTGGTGTACATGTGGTACAAATTTTATATGTTTGTTCTCTATAATTTCAGAGATATGCCCTATTCAAGTTGGAATGCTATTGAAATTAGTTTCAAACATACCAACTTGGCATTTTCAATATGACTTCTTTTATGGGACTCTTAAGACTGTGAAAATTTCAGAGAACGAAGGAGACATATAGAAGTACCTCATATAACAATTTCAGAATAATATTTACAAAATTGGATATGTGGCATGTTGTACAAGTTCATTCTTGGGAAGAGGCCCAAAACAACAAGCTTTGGGAAAGTTACCATTTGGAAATTCAAATTTTAATCATACCTGGTAAAGGTAGAAGTAGTGAGAAGACCTGGTGAAGGAGGAAGCATTGGGTAGACCTAGTGAAGGTAGAAGCAAACAACATACTTGGTGAAGGCATAAGCATCAAGTAGACTGGGTGAAGGTTGGTGCAGGTCACACAAAGAGATTGGTGTCTCTTGCTAAGTTGGTGCTTAGCTGTGGGGATAAGTGTCTCCAATAGATTGGTGTCTACGAAGATCTGTAAGATTAGTTTGGTGACGCTCAAACAAAGAGATTGGTGTCTCTTTCTAAGTTGGTGCTTAGCGATGGGGATTTGTGTCTCTAGTAGATTGGTTTCTATGATGATCTGTAAGAATAGGTTGGTGCCCACTAGAACTTGTACCAGTGGGGATTGGTGTCTCCAATAGGTTGGTTCCTACAAAGAATTATAAAGAGAAGCTTTGCGGTTTTCTCTCGAAAGGGTTTCCATGTAAATCTCATGTTCCAAGTTCTGTATTTAATAGATCTCATATGCGATTTTTTTCTTATGGTTGATGAATGTTTGAAAAATAATTTTTTTTTGTCTTATACAGATTCAACCTCCCTTCTCAGTATAAGTTTGTGCTTAACACAAAGGGATGAATATAGACCCATAATGATTCCACCAACAAAGGGCAGACTACAAATAACAAGAAAAATGGCAAGAGCATCACCTTCGGTTCTAGTGAAGACACACAAGACAAGAAAGAAGGAGCATATTACAATATTAGTCTAGTTGTAATAAATCTACAAAATGTCTTCATAGGGATAGTTAGGGTTTAAGTAAAGCCCTAACTTTCCCAAGAGAACCATATAGGTCACCCAAGTTAGACAAAATAACAACCTTCAAAAAGATCCACACAAGTGATAACCCTAAAATGCACAAACCCTGTTGTCTACTACCATTTCGTCTGATCAAGTGCATACATTGAAAACAAACCATGTAACACATAATTGGTAAACATCTAGTTTGTTATCCCAACTTAAAACACCATAGTTGTATCCACCATGAAATGCCCCAGTGTGCTTGGATATTCCCATGGTAGTGGCTAGTTGAATATAAGAGTTATTCCTTGTGGCATAATACATAGTAGCAGCAAGAACACCTACTGAGGTTTGCTTGTTCCTCCATATTATTACATTCATAGCTACACATTCGATTTAGGGTTTTAAACCATCTCAAGATGAAAATGGGCACTTCAACCTACTTAGAAAATAATATAAAAACTAAAAAATCTAAAATTTCTCAACAAAGTTTCAAAATAATCTTCCCTATTAACCTAAAAATTAGGATCAGAAACACATTTTCATTTGCAGTAGTATTCAAATTGAAAATCAAGAAAGGGTATTGTCTAAATATTTGAGGATTTCAACCTATTTTGGTCATATATTCCCCTCTTTTTGTCATGATTTGGTCCATTTTATTTGTATATGGGTTTAAATCATGGAATATTTAGGTAAGACCATCAAGAAAAGGGCATTGTTTAAATATTCAACGATTTCAACCTATTTTTGCCATATATTCCCCTCTTTTGTTGTGATTTGACCCTTTGTAGTCGTATGTGGGTCCAAATCTTTGAATATTTAGACAAGGCCATTAAGAAAGGGTGTTTTCTAAATATTCGATGATTTCAACCTATTTTGGTCATATATTCCCCTCTTTTGGTTGTGATTTGACCCATTTTAGTAGTACATGGGTTGAAATTGTCGAATGTTTACACAACGTCATCAAGAAAGGGAATTGTCTAAATATTATTCAACTTGTTTTGGTCATATATTCCCCTCTTTGGTCGTGATTTAACCCATTTTAGTCGTATATGGGTCAAAATTTTTGAATATTTAGACAACACCATCAAGACAAGGCATTGTCTAAATATTCAATGATTTCAACCTATGTTGGTCGTTTTTCCCCCTCTTTTGGTCATGATTTGACCCATTTTAGTTGTATGTGGGTCCAAATCATTGAATATCTAGAAAACACCATCAAGAAAGGGCATTGTTTAAATATTCGACGATTTCAACCTAAGTTGGTCATATATTCCCCTCTTTTGGTCATGATTTGACCCATTTTAGTTGTATATGGGTCCAAATAATCGAATATTTCGACAATGCCATCAAGAAAGGTCATTATCTAAATATTTGATGATTTCAACCTATTTTGGTCATATATTCCCCTCTTTTGGTTGTAAGTTGACCCATTTTAGTTGTATATATATCCAAAGCGTTGAATATTTAGACAATGCCATGAAGAAAGTGCATTGTCAATATATTTGACAATTTCAAACTATTACATTTGCCTCCTTGAAAAACATATGTATAGGCTTCTCATGGTTGAAGAGATGTTTAATCGAAGATGGAATTAAAGACATCTTAGGTTTCTTGTATTTCTCATCCTCCAAATTAAAATGGGATGAGTCATGCCTGGATTTTTTTTTGGTGACCTTCTCCATCACACTATCCATGAATAATGCTAGCTTATATAGATGCTCCTCCATTTTGACTAATAAACATGAGAGAAAAAGAAAAAACCATAGACACATGTTCAAAGCTTGCTACAAACTTAGATTTATTAGTAACAGAGCAACACAAATTGGTTGGAAAATGGATAATCAAAATGGAGAATCTGTGCACCACAGTAAATAGGAAGACAAAAACAATAATGAGCATCAAACCACAACACCTGCTAGGAGAAAAATATATGGACATAAAACTACAGTTGTGGTCTGTGTAGAGCCAACATCAACCCTACAAAAGTAGAAAGATTTCACCCAAACCCAAAACAAAAACACGTTTAGAAAACAATTTACCGACTTGCAAACAACTAACAACCAGACCAGAAGGACCAAGTAATGCAGAAAACCAACAACCAGCTCTCACCAATGGAATAATATGGGTATGAATGAGGGTATCAATGTGCCACAATTCCTGCATCTCCCTGATTCAATTCGCCACATCTCCCACAACTTCTGGATTCAATGTGGCATAGTTCCCATAGATCCCCCATTGAATGCGCCATAACTCTCGAAGTATTGACAACCAATGTGGGTGCAGTGTAAAGGCAATCTTGCACCATTTCCAAGGCTCCAACAAACAAGGTAGATGTCACCCAAATATTTTAGCAAAAACTAAAGTTGACTTTGCAAAGCCCACATCTCAGCTCCTATATGGACATGTTAATACAACATAGCTAATAAAATACGTCCCCTACTGCAACATAATAAAAGTAAATGGAATGGACTTTTCTAAATCTTAAAGGACTAAGCAAGTTGATAGACAATATTATAGAATCCAATATGTCACTTTTCCAAATGAATCTCTTTGTCATTTAAAAAAAAAATGATTAACTCATAGGTAACCTAAAGTAAGAAGGTTAGGGTAGGACCCTAACAAGGCCTCTTTAAGAAACAATAATTTATAATTATTTAAGTTTTTACATGGCTATGAACTTAAAATAAATAAACACATTCAATTTATCTAGAATATGTATTGGTACACATGATGCACAATTCCTACCATATCACCAGGCTTGATAGTTCTAAAGAGATGAGAGAGAGAGAGAGAGAGAGAGAGAGAGAGAGAGAGAGAGAGAGAGAATCTCAAGCACTTCCACTAATTATGATGTCTGACCTAATAAAGACATCAAGTGAGGCATGCAACAATGGGAATCAACCTAGGGAATTGACCCTAAGACCTTTTGCATAAAGATCAAAACACTCAACCGCTCGAGCTAGCCCACCAAACTATATATAATTAAAGGTTATATACCTATGATTTTAATTATTTATAAGAGTACTATCAATGCTCTTTCTCTTAATATTGAACACCACCACAAAATAAATGTGTTTCATATAGGGGACAATGACCTACTTATCTCACCTTTTTTTTATGCACATAGAAACCAATTTCCAATGAAGGTCACATCTTATAACCAAACATGGTCATGCCAATGCATGGATTAGATAAAGTTTGAAACAAATTAATACCCAAGCATAAACATAAACAAGATCATGTTTATCACCATAATTTTCTTGTGTGTTTGAGTAGGTCGCATCCTCTTACTAATAAATCTCAACCACAAAGTTTTGAATTAGCATTGTTTGTTAAAAGAAACTCTCCACATAATATGATTGTTGGATTAACAAAACCCTTCTTAGATGGAATGACCGTTGCATTATTTCACAATCCTCGTATAACACTTGCTTTCAAAATTGTTGCTCCATGTAGAGTTGTTGGGAAATCCATGGGAAGGGAAGGATGGTTAGAGTATGTTATAAAGAAATATATCTAAACAATTGACATACATAGAAAGAACTATAATATTTTCAAAGCCTTTGCATACAAATATTGTTAACATAAAATGCTTGTAGGACTCAATTAAAATTTATTCATAGAGGCCAATGCATAAGATGAGATATGAAATTATTGAAGCTTAAAAACTGTGGAGTAGTGGTACCTAGAATTG
>JZKD02S0289116.1:102950-114172 GCA_000966675.3 Picea glauca
TTCAGATAAATATGAAAACTTTCTCCATTGATAGATACTAGTATGAATACTATTGAAATAGATATCAAACCTTTGTCTTGGCCAATACTTAGCTAGTTATCTGGGCACCAGGCCCCAGGTTCGTGGTACCCAACACCTATGTCCCCTGTTTTGTCATACACATCTTGCAGCCAAAGAAATTCAATGATCTGCAGTTGATGCTCTTACTAGTGAGAATCCAGCTGCTTATCGTTCTGGTATATACATCTTGCACTCAAAACCTTCGTGATCCACAATTCCACCGCGGGTTCCTCATATACATTAACTTCGTTCAAAGTATCTGTTGTTGCTTTCCATCCCCAAAAACTTCGCATCCTTCCTGATATACATCAACAATGATATTACTAGTGACAAGTGGACACAGTGCTACGAAATATACTTTCGTGATCTGCAATTTATGCCTTGACTGGTGAGAACTCAATAGGGGTTCGAAAGCATTTGCATTAATAATCAAACACTAGATGTTCTTCCATGAGATACTTAGTTCTTTTTCCCTTGTCTTCTTCCCGTGTATTATCACTTTCTAGTTATATACTTAGTCGCGTTTCCATGATCATGGCGAACTGAACCGCCCACTGTTCCTTTTAATACTTAGTGAATTTTATGCTCGTGGTTGTCGAGTTGGCGCAATTGAACTCTGCTGCTTCTTGTTCCATCATATACATCTACCACTCAAAATTTCCATGATCTACAATTCCACTGCGAACTCCTCTGTCCTTTTTCTCTTATTTTCTTCCTGTGTATTATGGGACTATAAAATATGGGCATGATATTTTATAGAGCATGTACGAATTCTGCATTCCATACCTAACAACATTTTGGATCACGGATTCTCAGGCGGGCGGGCTCAAAATTGGGCCTCCATTGTTCCGTGCCCTACAAATAGCACCCAGAATTCCGCGATATACAAATTGACGAGCGGAACTGCGAACTGGTTGACTCAACATTGCACTTCTATTGTTCCGTGTCCTCCAAACAACACTTCCAATTCCGCGATATAAAAATTGACACATGAAATGCATGGCTGGCGGCATGGAGATTGCCATTGTTTACGCATGCTAATCCCTATGAAGTATTTAATAGTATCTAAAAAATTATTTTGAATACTAAATTAGCTCTTAGTAGTGACAATTAGACACAGAGGTACAAAATAGTTAGGATTGTACCCTCCGCAATATACAACTTGACTACCGGATTTCGACATCATCCGCTCTTCTGTGTTACAGATTATGCATTCAAATGTTCATAGCGATACAATTAGAACGTCGTGGCCTCACCTCCTCTGCAGACACCTTCTCAGCCTATTTTGGATCCTCCTGTTGTTGGGTTCACGAAATGTGCAACTCCAACGTTGGCAAGTTGACATATCTTTATCTCCATCTATATAATCAGACGACGAATCCGACCGATCACTGTTTCTTTCCATACTTGGCCAATTTTATGTCCACGGTTGTCGGGTTGGCGCCAATTTCATCTCCATCTATATTCTCGCATGGCGAATTGGACCGCCTGCTATTCCTTTTCATACTTAGTGAATTTTATGCCCGCGGTTGTCGAGTTGGCGCAATTGAACTCTGTTCCTTTTTGTTCCTTTATATACATCTTCCACTCAAACTTTCCGTGATCTACAATTCCACTGCTAACTACTCCATTCTTTTTCCCTTTTTTCCTTCCCATGTATTATGGGACTACAAAGTATGGACATGATATCTTATAGAGCATGTACGGATTTCGCATTCCATACCTAGGGACATTTTGGATCGCAGGTTCTCGGGCGGGCGGGCTCAAAATTGGGCCTCCATTGTTGGGTGTCTTACAAATAGCAACCAGATTTCCGCAATATACAAATTG
This sequence comes from Picea glauca, assembly GCA_000966675.3. Taxonomy (NCBI): domain Eukaryota; kingdom Viridiplantae; phylum Streptophyta; class Pinopsida; order Pinales; family Pinaceae; genus Picea; species Picea glauca. The sequence goes on from JZKD02S0289116.1 coordinate 104,841, forward strand.
ACAAGTGAACCCGCGGATTGGCTGACTCAACATTGCACTTCTATTGTTCCGTGTCCTCCAAACGACGCTTCCAGTTCCAGGATATACAAATTGACACACAGAATGCAGTGCTGGTGGGGTGGAGATTGCCATTGTTTACGGATGCTAATCCCTATGAAGTATTTAACAGTATCTAAAAAATTATTTTCAATACTAAATTAGCTCTTAGTAGTGACAACTGGACACAGGTATGAAACAGGTGGCATCGCACCCTGCGCAATATACATATTGACTATTGGATTCCGACATCGTACGCTCTTCCATGTTACAAATTATGCATTCAAATGTTCGGAACGATACAAGTTGAACATCGGGGACTTGCATCTTTTGCAGACACATTGTCATCCTGTTTTGGATCCTCCTGTTGCCGGGTTCACGAAATGTGCAACTCTTTGATACTATTTCAGGTTGGCATCAAGATTTGTTGTGCCATGGTTCACAAATGTTTCAAAGTATCTGTCGCTGCCTCAGTTGGCATCCAACCCTCTGCAATATACATATTGACTACTGGGTTCACATCTTGTACTCAAAATTTCCGTGATCTGCAATTCCACCGCGAACTCCTTTGTCATTTTTCCCTTTTCTTCTTCTCCTATATTATGGCTCTCGAGGAATCTGACCGACCGCTATTTCTTTCCATACTTACCCAATTTTATGGCCACGCCTGCTAGGTTGGCAGTCACGAACTCTGCTTCTTCTTGTTTCATGATGTACATCTTGCACTCAAAACTTCCATGATATACAATTCTACCGTGGACTCCTCGAACTTGCAAGCTTCACTGTACCATGATTCACAAATGTGCTTTCTAATATACATTGGTTATGCTCTTACTAGTGACTCTTACAAGTGACAGGTGCACACAGTAATACGAAACAGTTCGCATCTAGCCCTTCACAATATAGAAATTGACTACCGACCGTTGTTGCTTTCCATACTTGGCCAATTTTATGGCCACGGTTGGCGGATTCACGGTTTCAAACTCTGCTTCTTGTTGCATTGTGTACATCTTGCACTCAAAACTTCCGTGATCTACAATTCCAACGCGACCTCGTCGAACTCGCAAGCTTCACTCTACCACGGCTCACAAATGTTTCAAAGTATCTCTCGCTGCCTTCCATCCCCACTAACTTCCTGTCCTTCCGGCTGTCCTACCATACCCTCTTTGTTGTTAAGCGTATTGCACTCAAAAAGTTTCAAGACATACAATTTGACCCTCACACCCTCACCTTCAATGGTTGTACCTTGCAATCCTATTCTGTAGCTGTTTTTTTCCCGTGCCCGCAACCTCTGTACTTTCTTAATATGCAATTAGAAACCTTTCATGCTAACAACTGACCATGCAGGTACTGTCAACATTGTCATTAATGGGAGAAACGCTCGAGGATATCTCCCATTATTAGGCATTAAACCAAGATGTGCGGAGAGTTATTTTGTCCCTTCTGATTGTTCATCTCAAACACACGTCATCGTGTTGGGCCGCTCGACAGATATACAATGCTTAATCACTGATTGCAATATCCGCCATGTTCACATTTCTATGTATGCAATTACTAGTGTTTAATGTTAACAACACATCATGCAAAATCTGTTCAAATTGTCATTAATCAATGAAAGTTTCGAGGACATCTCCCGTTCACACGCTTTGGACCAAAATTTGCGTAGGGTTATATTATTCCTTCCAACTTTTCATTTCATTCATCGTCTGGAGCAAACAAACGTTCTTGTAGACTTATGGAAGCAGGTCGACAATAGTTTTGTGGAGATACAGTAAATATGTTCGCACACAAGGACCAGAACTTCCAATGGTCCATGGCATACTTATATTATTCGTCCCATTTCTCCCATAACGAAGTGATTTGGACCTCTAGAATCGCTCATGCAGGTTGCGTCCCTAAGGTTTTTGACTATAAGAAGGTGGTCTCTTGGTGTGCTGAAAAATATATTCCAGGACAAAGAATTATTCCACTGCACGACCATTCTCCTGTTTCTTTGTCACCTTAGGTCTTCCGCGAGATGTTAAAATTGTCGAAGCCAACATTGATGTTCAGAGGACAAGACTGCAAGCAGTTTCTAGAAAAACATGATAACGGGTTGGACATCTTAGCCGACTTCCTTGAAGACCCGACAATAGTTCTTGAAGATATCACAAGGTTGCAGGTAAGTTCCTTTAGAAATCCATTCCAGGAAATTGCTTGGTTGTTTACAAGAATAACGGGACAGGCATCCACGGCAAGCATTTCCCATATAATTATTTATATTTTGTATTTCATGGTCAAGGAACAATACATTTTCAATTGGGGGAAGGTAATTTCCATTGAGATCTGTTCTCAGTTGTCACGATTCAAATAATCAAATAAATTTTATATGTCATCCTACTTGATTTTCGCAATTGTGCATTGTTGCCCGTTTCCAAAACTTTCTCTTTCCAATAAAATAAATTGTGGATTCGACCCAGTAACATTCTGGTACAAGGCCCTTTGGAGGCACAAGGCATCCCATTGTTTTTATGAAGTTTTTAATGTCTTTGTATCCATTTTCAAAGATTTATTGTTAGGCAAGGATGCTCCGCGGATGTTTGGCCAAGCAACCAAGTTTTTGAACAGGAAGGGCACACTTGAGCAAGACGAAAATCACAGTGTCCTCATGGTCTTTGGCTCTAAGGAAAATCCTTCCTTCCTTCCATGCCACATCACGAAAAAGATGTTTGTTGCAGAAATAGCAAGGCAATACAACCACTAGTTGCATTTTTTCCATGACAAGAAAAACAAAAATAGTTCATTCCTCTGCCCTGGAAAGTCAAAGACTTCGTGTGCAGAAACATCAACAAGATTGACGAGTTTGTCGCCCATTTCAAGAAATTGAACCTAACATACGCTGAAATGCTAAATGGGTTCGACCCTAATGGCATTTTTCGAGAACATTTACTGGTTGTTGGCTTTAACACCTCTTTTATCCATAGACACCTGACCCAAGACAGGGACAGTGTCGACAACAATCCTGCTTCTTCCGATTGTGACGCAAAGATACTGCAAAGTGCAACTGAATTGTACAGACAACATGGAAAATTATCTGGTGAGAAGAGTACCTAGTCCCCCGCCAACACTCCCAAGAGAACGACATCACGGAGCATCGCTTCGACGGTCCACCCCAGTAAGAAAGCAACCCAGAAATCTCCAAACGGAGGAGGAGATAATAAACCTCCTCGCATAAATATTGATAGTTCTCACAAATATCCACTGACGAAGAAGAGAAAAAACAATGCAAGGCAGGCGGAGGAACCCGAAATTGAAAGTGGAAAACTGCAACTTGAAATTGAAATTGATCACATGCAAAAAATTGGGTCATCCGCGGTGGAAATATATGAGACTGACTTTTTTGACGTAGATGAATCCTTCGTAATCCATAGCGCTATTTTTGACAGCCAATATAAAAGTATGTTCATTGAAAAGAGATATGTAACAAACAGGAAAGGAAAATCTCGCACAGAGATTAACTTTAGGGAAATGCGATCGTCCCAAATCTCCTCATTTCACCAGGTAACCGGTGAAATTCTTCGTGATTCCATTGGAGGAATTGAGATGGAAAATGCCAATCTGGAAGATCGCCTCAATGAATTTGAACAGGCTTTCATTGAAACCCCATAATTTGCCAGTCCTTTGGCAAAAATCATGCCTGCTACCACTGTAGTCAAGATGAAAGTATCCTCTACCCTCACATTCTCTAGAGCTCTTGTAGAGAATAACATCAACAAAAGAATGCATATAGTTACTGAAACCTGGGAAACATCACAAAATTTAGTTTCCTATGGAAAGAAGGCCAATGATTTCCTGCAACATTTGGAGGTGAATTTAAAAAATGAACAACATTTATGTGATCAGGTACTGGCCCCTTTTCCCAACTATGTCGTCAACACATCAGAACTGAAAAGAAGACAAGAGAAAATCCCCTCCCCAAAGAGAACCAAAAAAGTAAAAGCATGCTGGCAAAAGAATGTTAACAACCTAGAGCTCATTATCAAATCATGTAAACAATTCATATCAGAAAAGGAAGATTTATTCACAATCCTGCTCCAGATGGACTTAGCCAGAGCTACCAACGAGGTTCAAGATCCAAACTTAATTCTCAAATCCTTGTCAATCACCAAAGAATCCTTCCAGGAACAAGTTGATATTTTAAAGGGGTTGTCTTTTGAAAAGTTTTACAACATACTTGAACATCGTCTAGATGAGAACGAGCACTGGGTACTGGACTATGCATCACACAATGAAGAAATTGAACAGAGTCTGCATAGTATTTCAATGGATCTAAGGAAATCAGAAAATGACCTTTACGACATAGAAATCCGGGATGAAATCAACAGAACCCCCATGAAAAGATACATCGAAGAATGTTTCCAACAGAGAATGGACAACCTCGTCCAAGAAGGGCAACAACCGGTCAACAGGTCTCCACTGACCATTGACGACAACAAAAAAAACACATTGGCTTCATAGTAAGTCTATACCGGCATCTTGTTTTCTTTATCAATCCAGTTTAAGTCTATGATGTCATCTTGTTTTCTTTGTCAATCCACTTATGTCCTCTTTAAATAGAAAACTGTAACCAAAGACTCATAACTTCCAATTTCTTCTTTTCATGTCTTCGTCTCTATCGTCGTGCACTTCTTCTTTCGACGTTCCTAATTCTTGTACTTATTTATTTTTATGGTCTGCGGGAGCCCCAATCCCAGTCTATATGACAAACACATTTAAATTTCCAGAAACATGTAACAAACATTATTAATTTTTGATAAATTCCAAAGAAAATTGATTCGACAATGCCTTTATTGCATACTAAATTTTGGGTTTCCAGGAACCTTTCTTGTTTGTTCCAAAGAAAACTAATTCGGATATGCTACCTTTCTTGTGTCCTATTGTATGCTAATTTTTTTTGTCTTGAATGACGTTGTTACTATTCTATTGTATGCTAAATTTTTGGGTGTCCAGGAACCTATATTCTGATAGATTTCGATTTCTCTTGTGTCCAGAATCCTTTGCTTTAAAGCAAACTAGTTCGGGAATGCTAATTTCTTTGTGTTTTCCTTCACGAAACTATGTAACAGACGTTACTACTATTCTATTGTATGCTTTTAAATGTTGATGTAATTTCCAGAGATATGTAACATACATTATTTATTTTATAATAAGTTTCTATAGTTCGCAAGTCCGCTTGTTAATTTGTATATTGCGGAACTCTCGGTTCTATTTGTAGGGCACGAAACAACATAGGCCCATTTTTCAGCCCGCCAGCCCAAGAACTCGCGATCCAAAAACTGGCTAAGTATGGAATGAGGGCTCCGTGCATGCTCTATAAAACGTGTGCAAAGAAAACTAATTCGACAATGCTATATTTTTTTTGTCCAAGAAAAGCCTTAGTTTTAAAGAAAACTAATTCAAGAATGCTAATTTTTTTGTGTTTTTCTCCACGAACCTATATAACAGACGTTATTTCTATTCTATTATATGCTTTTAAATTTTCATGTAATTTCCAGAGATATGTAACAAACATTCTTAATTTCTGCTCAATTTCTATAGTCCGCAACTCCGCCTGTCATTTTGTATATCGCGGAACTGTCGGTGCTATTTGCAGGGCACAGAACATCAGCTATGTAATAGACGTTATTACGATTCTATTGTATGATTTTAAATGTTGATGTAATTTCCAGACATATGTAACAGACATTATTTATTTTATAATAAGTTTCTGTAGTTCGCAAGTCTGCTTGTCAATTTGTATATCGTGGAACTCTCGGTGCTATTTGTAGGGCACAGAACAACAGAGGCCCATTTTTTAATCCGCCAGCCTGAGAAACCATGATCCAAAAAATGGCTAAGTATGGAATGAGGGCTTTGTGCATGCTCTATAAAAAGTGTGCAAAGAAAACTAATTCGACAATGTTATATTTTTTTTGTCCAAGAAAAGCCTTAGTTTTAAAGCAAACTAATTCGGGAATGCTATATTTTTTGTATTTTTCTCCACGAACCTATGTAACAGATGTTATTAATATTCTATTATATCCTTTTAAATGTTCATTTAATTTCCAGAGATATGCAACAAACATTCTTAATTTCTGGTAAATTTCTATAGTCTGCAACTCTGCCTGTCATTTTGTATATCACGGAACTGTTGGTGCTATTTGTAGGGCATGAAACACCGGAGGCCCAATTTTGAGCCCGCTAGCTCGAGAACCTGCGATAAAAAAACTGGCTAAGTATGCAATGAGGGCTTCGTGCATGCTCTATAAAATCTCATCCCCATACTTTATAAAAGTACAAATTTCGTATGTATAATTGATTAAATTTTGATAAATTTCTATAGTCTGCAACTTCGCTTCTCAATTTTTGTATCACAGAGAACATTAGAGGCCCAATTTTTGTATCATAGAACTGTCGGTGCTATTTGTAGGGCAAAGAACATCAGAGGCCCAATTTTGAGCCTGCTAGCCTGACAACCCGCGATCCATTATAAAAGTACATATTTTGTATGTATAAAACTAAATATCTACTTTATAAAATTACGTTTTTGGTATGTATAGTTTATGCTGTCCAGAAACCTATAATTTCATAAATTTCAATTTCTTTTGTGTCTAGAAGCCCTTGTTTTAAAGATAACTAATTTGATAATGCTAAATTTTTTGTGTCCAAAAACCTTTCAAATGTTGATAATTTTTTATATTTTTCAGGAAGAACTAATTCGAGAATACTATGTTCTACATGCAAATCACATGTATTTCAACTTTCTAGCCACGTGTCTGTACTAGGTCGCATTTACTCCCATCCCAAACTGGCAAGGACTACGCTGCCATGCAACACTTGTTTAGAAGAGGAGCTTTTACAAATGGGGTTGTTAATGAGAGTAACATAGATGAGGCTATAGCCAAAGAAATTGCCGCCAAGTGCAAAGGGTTATCGTTGGCCATAAATGCAGTAGCCACAGCTATGAGCTGGAAAGAGACAAATGTCGAATGGAGTCATGCTTTGATTATGATGAAAAATGCAAATCCTTCCTTTCCAATCACTCACAGGACTATTGATGCAGAGCTCTGTCAAAAGTTAAGAGGGACTTATAATGATTTGTCCGATCCTAATCTAAAGCTTTATTTTCTATATTGTGTTGTGTTTCCTGAGGATCAGTCCTTTCGTGTGGAGGATCTCATGCAAATGTGGAGTGGAGAAGGGTTGGTGAGTCCTATAGGGACAACTAACTTCATGGATATTGGGCGTGAGTACATAGATGTACTAGTAAGAAGGTGCTTGGTCGAGTATGATGATTATGGTGATATCAGAGATAGGCACACACAATTAAAGGTTCATGATATTGTGTGTGACATGGCCATATATGTGGGCCAAAAGGAGGAGAACTGGTTATTTGCAGCAGGTCAACATCTACATAATTTCCCTAGTGAAGATCAGACCAGGGATTGCAAAAGAATATCGATTTTTGGGAATGATATTCATGATCTACCAATGGATTTAAAATGCCCTGATCTTGTAAGTTTGATGTTAGAGGAGAATATAAATTTGGCAAAGGTTCCAGAAGGATTTCTTTCAAACCTTACGTGTCTTAGGGTCCTTGATCTGTCATTCACTTCAATAAGTTCATTTCCAACATCAGTGGGGAAACTTGGACAACTTGAGTTTCTTAACTTGAAATGTTGCAAAGATTTAAAGGATTTGCCTGATAGCATATGCAATTTGTCTCGTCTTCAATTTTTGAATCTTGAGTGGTGTGAAGTGCTACATTCATTGCCGAGTGGAATAGGAGAGCTTACAAATCTAAAGTATCTCAATTTAGAAGGTTTTTATAGATTAGTGACAATTCCACATGGAATAGGAGCACTTACAAATCTAAAGAATATCAATTTAAGAGGGTGTGACAACTTAGTGACAATTCCACATGGAATAGGAGCACTTACAAATCTAAAGCATCTCAATTTAGGAGGGTGTGATAGCTTAGTGAAAATTCCACATGGTATTTTTCAACTCACTTCATTGAACAAACTAGCCGTGCCACAGATTTGTATGGTTAGAGCAGAGGATCTCGCAAATCTCTCAAATCTGATGGAGCTATCTGCAAAGGTAAATCCATAAATTGACATAGGTACAATGGGTCCCTGGTTGGACATGAGAGCTTTGGAATTAACACACAACCATGATGCAGATACAAATGGAGATGATGTGGTAGAGGATATTCTTCCGGAGAGCATCAAGCATATGAATAAGTTGGAGAGATTAGTCCTACGTCATTATGAAGGCTTATCTTTACCAAATTGCATTTGTGAATTTCAAAATATGAAGAGTTTAATTTTGGACAACTGTCGCCAATTAAGGGAGCTTCCGGCCTTGGAGATTGGGAGTGAAAGCGCACATGCTAGCTTTCCAATGTTAGAGAGCTTGGAATTGAACTACCTAGACAAGTTAGAGAGTATTGTAGGACCATCTAATGTGTTGAATAAAAAAGCAATGCCCCAACTTGAATGCTTGCACATAGGTAATTGTCCATTTGTTAAGAACTTGATATCCGTAATGGAGAAGCTACCCAATTTAACACGAGTAGACATATGGCACTGCAATGAGTTGATGGAGTTGAACTTTGGGAGTGGGATTTTTCAAATGTTGAGGTATTTAAACTTGTATGATCTAAATAATATAGAGAGTATAGGGGGTCCTTAAATATATGGAATGAAGGAACACTGCCCAAACTTCAAAAATTGGGGATACTTATGTGTCCATTATTGAGGAAATTGCCATTAGAAATGGAGAAACTATCTAACTTGAAAATAATCTAAGAACCATTAAAGTGGTGGCAAAGTATCATTTGGGAAGATGATGAAATGAAAATTAACCTTTCTCAACTTTTTAGGAAATGATATTAATGTATCATCACCTATTCAAATGTATTTTAATATTTTCTATATAATATATTTTATTTSTACATTTTTTCTTCTTCTTTCAATGTAAAATATAATAAAATTATTATAATCTACAAAAGTTAATATATAATATATTTATTATAATTGTGTTGTGGTGAGAGGTGTTTTCTACATTTCCAGTGTGAGGGAAATGTGTAATTTCATATGTATTGAATGTAGAGTTCATATAGCAATTTAAAAAAGGTTTGCACCTTGAGAAATTTGATCTCTTTTATTACATTATAGATCTAAATTTAAGATGAATACGTGTTGATTAAACTTAATATATATATATATATATATATATATATATATATATCTTTATTTATTATATGCATAAAT
>JZKD02S0289116.1:137203-149474 GCA_000966675.3 Picea glauca
TATTTAGAGATCTTCACACTTTGAGATTGTAAATTTATTATGAAAACTAAAAATGCGTTGCCCTTTTATTAGAAAACTTAATTCTAAAGAACTTGTTAAATACCCAAGATCCAAAGGCTTTTCAACCAAACAAATGATCGAATACAGAGAGAATACCAGTCACTACATGAATTTTTTTCCCCTGCCATAGCTGTTGTGACATAAAACGACTCCGTCCACTTTGAAATCGGCCTGATTTGCATTTCTAAGTTGTCTCGCATGTCAAGGTTCAGGAACATTGCAAGGAAAGCACCTTAAACCCCAAATTTTCGACGACAGAGGGAAATCAATACTTAACAAAGAATGGAATATTGAATAAGTAGCCATTGCAAGCAGGCCATATCTGGAAGAGACAAGGTATTCAAAAAACTGGGATAGATGTACTTGGCAACACCGATTAAGTACCAAACCCAAAATTGATATTCAACTCATTTTTTTACGAATAAAGAGTTTGAACGCCAAGAAAACTGTCAAGAAGCTTCATCAATGTACATATTTTTTATTGGTTGATGGCAGGTGAAATCACAATCTTTGTCGCAAATAGCCTCAATTGTATTTTGTAACCCATCTTATTTGAATATAGAATAATTTTGGTTTATTTTTGAATAGTATTTTCCAATTTCTGGTATTTGTTTTAATTGTATTTTGTACCTTCTTCCCCTGTGTCATTAAACATGAATGACAAGATTTTCTTTCTGCTGCCCACTACTTCAATCTAAATAAAGCATGGTCTGTTCTTTCTTTACATTTTACATTTAAGAATACTTTTTCATAAGCCATACTTATGTGGCACCGACCCTGTATTTAAAGAAAGAAATTGGAGGACCAGTCCTGCTTCCATTCTTCGAGTTCCGTAAATAGAATGAATTAATGAGTTACAACAAGGTGATTGAACTGTTCACGCAATTTTCCTGTTCAATATGTTGGATATATTGCAACTTCTTCTATTTGATAATATCCGTGCATATATACTAATATCAGTACTATTGGAATAAATACAAAAAACTTTCTCTTCGACAAAGCTTAGAAAATTATGTTTGGGTGTGTGGTATTAAACAACTATGTTCCCTATTCCGTCATATACATCTTCCAGCCAAAGAAATTCCGTAGTCTGCAATTTATGTTTTAATTACTTAAGTCACACCAAATTTTGATTGCATTTAATTTAATTTAGATATTGATGTTTATGGAGAGTCGGCATTTTCTCATGTCATTGCAAGGAATACAAGATGAATAGATGATAAGGATTTTATCTCGTTGAGACCACAATGCAAATTCATGTTTCTTGTTGCGCTATGTACATCTTGCAGTGAAAATTTTCGTGGTTTCAATGAAATTTGCGAACCGAAGAGCATCTTGCAAATTGGGAGATCATTTTCATTTGAAACAGAAACAATCCATTAATATATATTAGTATGAATACTATTCAGATAAATATGAAAACTTTCTCCATTGATAGATACTAGTATGAATACTATTGAAATAGATATCAAACCTTTGTCTTGGCCAATACTTAGCTATTTATCTGGGCACCAGGCCCCGAGTTCGCGGTACCCAACACCTATGTCCCCTATTTCGTCATATACATATTGCAGCCAAAGAACTTCAATGATTTGCAGTTGATGCTCTTACTAGTGAGAATCCATCTGCTTATCGTTTCGGTATATACATCTTGCACTCAAAACCTCTGTGATCCACAATTCCACCGTGGGTTCCTCATATACATTAACTTTGTTCAAAGTATCTGTTGTTGCTTTCCATCCCCAACAACTTCGCGTCCTTCCTGATATACATCAACAATGATATTACTAGTGACAAGTGGACATAGTGGTACGAAATATACTTCCGTGATATGCAATTTATGCCTTGACTGGTGAGAACTCAACAGGGGTTCGAAAGCATTTGCATTAATAATCAAACACTAGATGTTCTTCTGTGAGATACTTAGTTCTCTTTCCCTTGTCTTCTTCCAATGTATTATCGCTTTCTAGTTATATACTTAGTCACGTTTCCATGATCGCGGGTTCCAATGTTGGCGTGTTGACATATCTTCATCTCCATCTATATCCTCACATGGCGAACTGGACCGCCCACTGTTCCTTTTAATACTTAGTGAATTTTATGCCCACGGTTGCCGAGTTGGCGCAATTGAACTCTGCTGCTTCTTGTTCCATCATATACATCTACCACTCAAAATTTCCATGATCTACAATTCCACTGTGAACTCCTCTGTCCTTTTTCCCTTATTTTCTTCCCGTGTATTATGGGACTATAAAATATGGGCATGATATTTTATAGAGCATGTACGAATTCTGCATTCCACACCTAACAACATTTTGGATCGCGGGTTCTCGGGCGGGCGTGCTCAAAATTGGGCCTCCATTGTTTCATGCCCTACAAATAACACCCATAATTCCGCGATATACAAATTGACAAGCGAAATTGCGAACTGGCTGACTCAACATTGCACTTCTATTGTTCCGTGTCCTCCAAACAACACTTCCAGTTTCACGATATAAAAATTGACACACGAAATGCATGGCTGGCGGCGTGGAGATTGCCATTGTTTACGCATGCTAATCCCTATGAAGTATTTAATAGTATCTAAAAAATTATTTTGAATACTAAATTAGCTCTTAGTAGTGACAATTGGACACAGAGGTACAAAATAGTTGGGATTGTACCCTCCACAATATACAACTTGACTACCGGATTTCAACATCGTCTGCTCTTTCGTGTTACAGATTATGCATTCAAATGTTCATAGCGATACAATTAGAACGTCGTGGCCTCACCTCCTCTGCAGACACCTTCTTAGCCTGTTTTGGATCCTCCTGTTGTTGGGTTCACGAAATGTGCAACTCCAACGTTGGCAGGTTGACATATCTTTATCTCCATCTATATAATTAGACGACGAATCCGACCGGTCAGTGTTGCTTTCCATACTTGGCCAATTTTATGTCCACGGTTGTCGGGTTGGTGCCAGTTTCATCTCCATCTATATTCTCGCATGGCGAATTGGACCGCCCGCTGTTCCTTTTCATACTTAGTGAATTTTATGGCCGCGGTTGCCGAGTTGGTGCAATTGAACTCTATTCCTTTTTGTTTCGTTTATACATCTTCCACTCAAACTTTCCGTGATCTACAATTCCACTGCTAACTACTCCATTCTTTTTCCCTTTTTTCCTTCCCATGTATTATGGGACTACAAAGTATGGACATGATATCTTATAGAGCATGTACGGATTCCGCATTCCATACCTAGGGACATTTTGGATCGCGGGTTCTTGGGCGGGCGGGCTCAAAATTGGGCCTCCATTGTTGGGTGTCTTACAAATAGCACCCAGATTTCCATGATATACAAATTGACAAGCGGACCTGCGGATTGGATGACTCAACATTGCACTTCTATTGTTCCGTGTCCACCAAACAACGCTTCCAGTTCCAGGATATACAAATTGACACACGGAATGCAGTGCTGGTGGGGTGGAGATTTCCATTGTTTACGGATGCTAATCCCTATGAAGTATTTAACAATATCTAAAAAGTTATTTTCAATACTAAATTAGCTCTTAGTAGTGACAACTGGACATAGGTATGAAACAAGTGGCATCACACCCTATGTAATATACATATTGACTATTGGATTTTGACATTGTACGCTCTTCCATGTTACAAATTATGCATTCAAATGTTTAGAACGATACAAGTTGAACATCAGGGACTTGCATCTTTTGCAGACACGTTGTCAGCCTGTTTTGGATCCTCCTGTTGCTGGGTTCACAAAATGTGCAACTCTTTGATACTATTTCGGGTTGGCATCAAGATTTGTTATGCCATGGTTCACAAATGTTTCAAAGTATCTGTCGCTGTCTCAGTTGAAATCCAACCCTCTGCAATATACAAATTGACTACTGGGTTCACATCTTGTATTCAAAATTTCCGTGACCTGCAATTCCACCGCAAACTCCTTTGTCATTTTTCCCTTTTCTTCTTCTCCTATATTATGTCTCTCGAGGAATCCGATCGACCGCTATTTCTTTCCATACTTACCCAATTTTATGGCCACGGTTGATGGGTTGGCAGTCACAAACTCTGCTTCTTCTTTTTTCGTGATGTACATCTTGCACTCAAAACTTCCGTGATCTACAATTCTATCGTGGACTCCTCGAACTTGCAAGCCTCACTGTACCAAGATTCACAAATGTGCTTCCTAATATACATTGGTTATGCTCTTACTAGTGACTCTTACAAGTGACAGGTGCACACAGTAATACGAAACAGTTCGCATCCAACCCTTCGCAATATAGAAATTGACTACCGACCACTGTTGCTTTCCATACTTGGCCAATTTTATGGCCACGGTTGGCGGATTCACGGTTTCGAACTCTGCTTCTTGTTGCGTCGTGTACATCTTGCACTCAAAACTTCCGTGATATACAATTCCAATGCGACCTCGTCGAACTCGCAAGCTTCACTCTACCACGACTCACAAATGTTTCAAAGTATCTCTCGCTGCCTTCCATCCCCACTAACTTCCTATCCTTCTGGCTGTCCTACCATACCCTCTTTGTTGTTACACGTATTGCACTCAAAAAGTTTCGAGACATACAATTTGACCCTCGCACCCTCACCTTCAATGGTTGTACCTTGCAATCGTATTCTGTAGATGTGTTTTTCCCGTGCCCGCAACCTCTGTAATTTCTTAATATGCAATTATAAACCTTTCATGCTAACAACTGACCATGTAGGTACCGTCAACATTGTCATTAATGGGAGAAATACTCGAGGAGATCTCCCATTATTACGCATTAAACCAAGATGTGCGGAGAGTTATTTTGTCCCTTCCGATTGTTCATCTCAAACACACGTCGTCGTGTTGGGCTGCTCGACAAATATACAATGCTTACTCATTGATTGCAATATCCTCCATGTTCACATTTCTATGTATGCAATTACTAGTGTTTAATGTTAACAACACATCATGCAAAATCCATTCAAATTGTCATTAATCAACGAAAGTCTCGAGGACATCTCCCATTCACATGCTTTGGACCAAAATTTGCGTAGGGTTATATTATCCCTTCCAACTTTTCATTTCATTCATCGTCTGGAGCAAACAAACGTTCTTGTAGACTTATGGAAGCAGGTCGACAACAGTTTTGTGGAGATACAGTAAATATGTTCGCACACGAGGACCAGAACTTCCAGTGGTCTAGGGCATACTTATATTATTCATCCCATTTCGCCCATAACGAAGTGATTTGGACCTCTGGAATCGCTCATGCAGGCTACGTCCCTGAGGTTTTTGACTATAAGGAGGTGGTCTCTTGGTGCGATGAAAAATATATTCCAGGACAAAGAATTATTCCACTGCGTGACCATTCTCCTGTTTCTTTGTCACCTCAGGTCTTCCATGAGATGTTAAAATTGTCGAAGCCAACATTGACGTTCAGAGGACAAGACTGCAAGCAGTTTCTAGAAAAACATGATAACGGGTTGGACATCTTAGCCGACTTCCTCGAAGACCCGACAACAGTTCTTGAAGATATCACAAGGTTGCAGGTAAGTTCCTTTAGAAATCCATTCCGGGAAATTGCTTGGCTGTTTACAAGAATAACGGGACAGGCATCCACGACAAGCATTTCCCATATAATTATTTATATTTTGTATTTCACAGTCAAGGAACAATACATTTTCGATTGGGGGAAGCTAATTTCCATTGAGATATGTTCCCAGTTGTCACGATTCAAATAATCAAATAAATTTTATATGTCATCCTACTTGATTTTCGCAATTGTGCATTGCTGCCCATTTCCAAAACTTTCTCTTTCCAATAAAATAAATTGTGGATTCAACCCAGTAACATTCTGGTACAAGGCCCTGTGGAGGCACAAGGCCTCCCATTGTTTTTATGAATTTTTTAATGTCTTTGTATCCGTTTTCAAAGATTTATTGTTAGGCAAGGATGCTCCGCGGATGTTTGGCTAGGCAACCAAGTTTTTGAACAGGAAGGGCACACTTGAGCAAGAGGAAAATCACAGTGTCCTCATGGTCTTTGGCTCTAAGGAAAATCCTTCCTTCCTTCCATGCCACATCACGAACAAGATGTTTGTTGCAGAAATAGCAAGGCAATACAACCACTGGTTGCATTTTTTCCATGACAAGAAAAAAAAAATAGTTCATTCCTCTGCCCTGGAAAGTCGAAGACTTCGTGTGCAGAAACATCAACAAGATTGACGAGTTTGCCGCCCATTTCAAGAAATTGAACCTAACATACGCTGAAATGCTAAACGGGTTCAACCCTAATGGCATTTTTCGAGAACATTTATTGGTTGTTGGCTTTAACACCTCTTTTATCCATAGACACCTGACCCAAGATAGGGACAGTGTCGACAACAATCCTGCTTCTTCCGATTGTGACGCAAAGATACTGCAAAGCGCAACAGAATTGTACAGACAACATGGAAAAGTATCCGGTGAGAAGAGTACCCAGTCCCTCGCCAACACTCCCAAGAGAACGACATCACGGAGCATCGCTTCAACGGTCCACCCCAGTAAGAAAGAAACCCAGAAATCTTCGACTGGAGGAGGAGATAATAAACCTCCTCACATAAATATTGATAGTTCTCACAAAATTCCACTGACAAAGAAGAGAAAAAACAATGCAGGGCAGGCGGAGGAACCCGAAATTGAAAGTGGAAAACTGCAACTTGAAATTGAAACTGAGCACATGCAAAAAATTGGGTCGTCCGCGGTGGAAATATCTGAGACTGAATTTTTTGACGTAGATGAATCCTTCGTAATCCAGAGCGCTATTTTTGATAGCCAATATAAAAGTATGGTCATTGAAAAGAGATATGTAACAAACAGGAAAGGAAAATCTCGCACAGAGATTAACTTTAGGGAAATGCGACCGTCCCAAATCTCCTCATTTCACCAGGTAACCGGTGAAATTCTTCGTGATTCCATTGGAGGAATTGAGACGGAAAATGCCAATCTGAAAGACCGCCTCAATGAATTTGAACAGGCTTTCATTGAAACCCCATAATTTGCCAGTCCTTTGGAAAAAATCGTGCCTGCTACCACTGTAGTCAAGATGAAAGTATCCTCTACCCTCCTTGCATTCTCTAGAGCTCTTGTAGAGAATAACATCAACAAAAGAATGCATATAGTTACTGAAGCCTGGGAAACATCACAAAATTTAGTTTCCTATGGAAAGAAGGCCAATGATTTCCTGCAACATTTGGAGGTGAATTTAAAAAATGAACAACATTTCTGTGATCAGGTACTGGCCCCTTTTGCCAACTATGCCGTCAACACATCAGAACTGAAAAGAAGACAAGAGAAACTCCCCTCCCCAAAGAGAACCAAAAAAGTAAAAGCATGCTGGCAAAAGAATGTTAACAACCTGGAGCTCATTATCAAATCATGTAAACAATTCATATTAGAAAATGAAGATTTATTCACAAGCCTGCTCCATATGGACTTAGCCAGAACTACCAATGAGGTTCAAGATCCAAACTTAATTCTCAAATCCTTGTCAATCACCAAAGAATCCTTCCAGGAACAAGTTGATATTTTAAAGGGGTTGTCTTTTGAAAATTTTTACGACATACTTGAACATTGTCTAGATGAGAACGAGCATTGGGTACTGGACTATGCGTCACACAATGAAGAAATTGAACAGAGTCTGCATAGTATTTCAATGGATCTAAGGAAATCAGAAAATGACCTTTACGACATAGAAATCCGGGATGAAATCAACACAACCCCCATGAAAAGCTACATCGAAGAATGTTTCCAACAGAGAATGGACAACCTCATCCAGGAAGGGCAACAACCGGTCAACAGGTCTCCACTGACCATCGACGACAAAAAAAAAAACACATTGGCTTCATAGTAAGTCTATACTGGCATCTTGTTTTCTTTATCAATCCAGTTTAAGTCTATGCTGTCATCTTGTTTTCTTTGTCAATCCACTTATGTCCTCTTTAAATAGAAAACTGTAACCAAAGACTCATAACTTCCAATTTCTTCTTTTCATCTCTTCATCTCTACCGTCGCGCACTTCTTCTTTCGACGTTCCTAATTCTTGTACTTATTTATTTTTATGGTCCGCAGGAGCCCCAATCCCAGTCTATATGACAAACACATTTAAATTTCCAGAAACATGTAACAAACATTATTAATTTTTGATAAATTCCAAGGAAAACTGATTCGACAATGCCTTTATTGTATACTAAATTTTGGGTTTCCAGAAACCTTTCTTGTTTGTTCCAAAGAAAACTAATTCGGATATGATACATTTCTTATGTCCTATTGTATGCTAATTTTTTTGTCTTGAACGACGTTGTTACTATTCTATTGTATGCTAAATTTTTGGGTGTCCAGGAACCTATACTCTGATAGATTTCGATTTCTCTTGTGTCTAGAATCCTTTGCTTTAAAGCAAACTAGTTCAGGAATGCTAATTTCTTTGTGTTTTCCTCCACGAAACTATGTAACAGATGTTACTACTATTCTATTGTATGCTTTTAAATGTTGATGTAATTTCCAGAGATATGCAACATACATTATTTATTTTATAATAAGTTTCTATAGTTCGCAAGTCCGCTTGTCAATTTGTATATCGCGGAACTCTCGGTTCTATTTGTAGGGCACGAAACAACATAGGCCCATTTTTCAGCCCGCCAGCCCAAGAACTCACCATCCAAAAACTGGCTAAGTATGGAATGAGGGCTCCATGCATGCTCTATAAAACGTGTGCAAAGAAAACTAATTCGACAATGCTATATTTTTTTTGTCCAAGAAAAGCCTTAGTTTTAAAGCAAACTAATTCGGGAATGCTAATTTTTTTGTGTTTTTCTCCACGAACCTATATAACATATGTTATTACTATTCTATTATATGCTTTTAAATGTTCATGTAATTTTCAGAGATATGTAACAAACATTCTTAATTTCTGCTCAATTTCTATAGTCCGCAACTCCGCCTGTCATTTTGTATATCGCGGAACTGTCGGTGCTATTTGCAGGGCACAAAACATCAGCTATGTAATAGACGTTATTACTATTCTATTGTATGCTTTTAAATGTTGATGTAATTTCCAGACATATGTAACATACATTATTTATTTTATAATAAGTTTCTATAGTTCGCAAGTCTGCTTGTCAATTTGTATATCGTGGAACTCTCGGTGCTATTTGTAGGGCACAGAACAACAGAGGCCCATTTTTGAGTCCGCCAGCCCGAGAAACTGTGATCCAAAAAATGGCTAAGTATGGAATGAGGGCTTCGTGCATGCTCTATAAAAAGTGTGCAAAGAAAACTAATTCGACAATGTTATATTTTTTTTTGTCCAAGAAAAGCCTTAGTTTTAAAGCAAACTAATTCGGGAATGCTATTTTTTTTTGGATTTTTCTCCACGAACCTATGTAACAGATGTTATTACTATTCTATTATATCCTTTTAAATGTTCATTTAATTTCCAGAGATATGTAACAAACATTCTTAATTTCTGGTAAATTTCTATAGTCCGCAACTCCGCCTATCACTTTGTATATCGCGGAACTATCGGTGCTATTTGTAGGGCATGAAACACCGGAGGCCCAATTTTGAGCCCGCTAGCCCGAGAACCTGCGATAAAAAAAATAGCTAAGTATGCAATGAGGGCTTCGTGCATGCTCTATAAAATCTCATCCCCATACTTTATAAAAGTACAAATTTCGTATGTATAATTGATTAAATTTTGATAAATTTCTATAGTCCACAACTTCGCTTCTCAATTTTTGTATCACAGAGAACATCAGAGGCCCAATTTTTGTATCGCAGAACTGTCGGTGCTATTTGTAGGGCAAAGAACATCAGAGGCCCAATTTTGAGCCCGCCAACCTGACAACCCGCGATCCATTATAAAAGTACATATTTTGTATGTATAAAACTAAATATCTACTTTATAAAATTACATTTTTGGTATGTATAGTTTATGCTGTCCAGGAACCTATAATTTCATAAATTTCAATTTATTTTGTGTCTAGGAGCCCTTGTTTTAAAGATAACTAATTTGATAATGCTAAATTTTTTGTGTCCAAAAACCTTTCAAATGTTGATATTTTTTTATATTTTTTAGGAAGAAGTAATTCGAGAATACTATGTTCTGCATGCAGACCACATGTATTTCAACTTTCTAGCCATGTGTCTGTACTAGGTTGCATTTACTCCCATCCCAAACTAGCAGGGACTACGCTGCCATGCAACACTTGTTTAGAAGAGGAGCTTTTACAAATGGGGTTGTTAATGAGAGTAACATAGATGAGGCTATAGCCAAAGAAATTGCCGCCGAGTGCAAAGGGTTACCGTTGGCCATAAATGCAGTAGCCACAACTATGAGCTGGAAAGAGATGAATGTTGAATGGAGTCATGCTCTAATTATGATGAAAAATGTCGATCCTTCCTTTCCAATCACTCACAGGACTATTGATGCAGAGCTCTATAAAAAGTTAAGATGGACTTATAATGATTTGTCCGATCCTAATCTAAAGCTTTATTTTCTATATTGTGTTGCGTTTCCCGAGGACCGGTCCTTTCGTGTGGAGGATCTCGTGCAAATGTGGAGTGGAGAAGGGTTGGTGAGTCCTAGAGGGACAACTAACTTCATGGATATTGGGCGTGAGTACATAGATGTACTAGTAAGAAGGTGCTTGGTCGAGTATGATGATTATGGTGATATCAGAGATAGGCACACACAATTAAAGGTTCATGATATTGTGTGTGACATGGCCATATATGTGGGCCAAAAGGAGGAGAACTAGTTATTTGCAGCAGGTCAACATGTACATAATTTCCCTAGTGAAGATCATACCAGGGATTGCAAAAGAATATCGATTTTTGGGAATGATATTCATGATCTACCAATGGATTTAAAATGCCCTGATCTTGTAAGTTTGATATTAGAGGAGAATATAAATTTGGCAAAGGTTCCAGAAGGATTTCTTTCAAACCTTACGTGTCTCAGGGTCCTTGATCTGTCATTCACTTCAATAAGTTCATTTCCAACATCAGTGGGGAAACTTGGACAACTTGAGTTTCTTAACTTGAAATGGTGCAGAGATTTAAAGGATTTGCCTAATAGCATATGCAATTTGTCTCGTCTTCAATTTTTGAATCTTGAGTGGTGTGAAGTGCTACATTCATTGCCGAGTGGAATAGGAGAGCTTACAAATCTAAAGTATCTTAATTTAGAGGGTTGTTATAGATTAGTGACAATTCTACATGGAATAGGAGCACTTACAAATCTAAAGGATATCAATTTAAGAGGGTGTGACAACTTAGTGACAATTCCACATGGAATAGGAGCGCTTACAAATCTAAAGCATCTCAATTTAGGAGGGTGTGATAGCTTAGTGAAAATTCCACATGGTATTTTTCAACTCACTTCATTGAACAAACTAGTTGTGCCACAGATTTATATGGTTAGAGCAGAGGATCTCGCAAATCTCTCAAATCTGATGGAGCTATCTGCAAAGGTAAATCCATAAATTGACGTAGGTACAATGGGTCCCTGGTTGGACATGAGAGCTTTGGAATTAACATACAACCATGATGCAGATACAAATGGAGATGATGTGGTAGAGGATATTCTTCCGGAGAGAATCAAGCATATGAAGAAGTTGGAGAGATTAGTCCTACGTCATTATGAAGGCTTATCTTTACCAAATTGCATTTGTGAATTTCAAAATATGAAGAGTTTAATTTTGGACAACTGTCGCCAATTAAGGGAGCTTCCGGCCTTGGAGATTGGGAGTGAAAGCGCACATGCTAGCTTTCCAATGTTAGAGAGCTTGGAATTGAACTACCTAGACAAGTTAGAGAGAATTGCAGGACCATCTAATGTGTTGAATGAAAAAGCAATGCCCCAACTTGAATGCTTGCACATAGGTAATTGTCCATTTGTTAAGAACTTGATATCCATAATGGAGAAGCTACTCAATTTAACAGGAGTAGACATATGGCACTGCAATGAGTTGATGGAGTTGGACTTTGGGAGTGGGATTTTTCAAATGTTGAGGTATTTAAACTTGTATGATCTAAATAATATAGAGAGTATAGGGGGGTCCTTAAATATATGGAATGAAGGAACATTGCCCAAACTTCAAAAATTGGGGATACTTATGTGTCCATTATTGAGGAAATTGCCATTAGGAATGGAGAAACTATCTAACTTGAAAAT
>JZKD02S0289116.1:206920-235721 GCA_000966675.3 Picea glauca
TTTTCTTCCTTTTGGAAGAGGTACAAGATCCCAAGTATCGTTTTCCATTAAAGATCGATACTCTTCATTCATTGTTGTATCCCAATTTGGATGACTTGAATCTTCTGCAAATGTCGCTGGATCATGAGTCTCTAAAAATTCAGCCAAAAGAGAAGAGGTTTGCTGGAACTATGAACGTGTTTGATGTTGATCTGAAGGATCACCGACAGGATCACGAGCTACTTCTCATGTTGAATGGACCCATCTAGGAAGTGGTGGAACTGGTGCGAGCTCAAGTTCAAAGGACTCATCTAGAGGAAGGTGAGCAGGCAGAGGTGGAGTTTCATCCTCAATGTCATCATCTAAAGAAGAAAACATAATAGGAACAGAAGAAGGCACAAACGCCGAAGATGGCTCGCAGGCTGAAGAAGGCACAACCGCCAAATTAGGCTCTTAGGACGAGATTTTCATCAAATTTAACATCTCTTCTAAGAATAATTTCATGACAATGTAGTTGAAGAAGTCTATAACCTTTGACATCTTCAGAATAACCAAAAAATATAGACTTCTCACTTTTAGGCTACAATGCTTTCTTTTTCTCATCATAAATATGAGCCCATGCTATACTGCCAAATACACGGAAGTGACTTACATTTGGTTTACTTTTAGTCCAAGCTTCTTTTGGTGTTATATTTTTAAGAGCCTTTGCGGGAGTGCGATTGACTATGTAATTTTCATAGTTGATTGCTTCTACCCAATACTTTAGACTTAATCCTTTAGATTGGATCATATAATTAGCCATTTCTTTTAATGTGTAGTTCTTTCTCTCAGCAACACCATTTTGTTGTGGTGTATATGGAATAGTGTGTTGAATTTGGATGCCCTGTGTAGTGCAGTAACTTGTAAAATTATTGTTCACATATTCGCCTCCATTATATGTTCTTAATTTTTGAATTTGATGTCCAGATTGTTTTTCTACAAGGGCTTTGTAGGCCAAAAACTTGTCAAAAACTTCGCTCTTAAGTTTTAAGAAGTAAAACCAAGTACGTCTGGAAAAATCATCAATGAAAGTTAAGAAATACTTGCACCCAGAAAAGGAAGGAGAACAAAGTGGACCACACAAATCACTGTGAACAAGCTGCAAAGGGCCCGAGGCGTGCCAAGAGGCACGTTTGTCAAAACTGTCCTGATGATGTTTTTTGAGAACACAACCGACACAAACACCATCTTTGCATGAAACGAGAGGAAGACCAGACACCATCCGTTGATTACATAGTTGTTGCAATGAGAGGAAGACTAGACACCAATCCGGTACAAGCCTTTACTTCTTAATAAATCTTCCATATGAGATTTCCATTGGAAATAGTTGGTGCTGGTAAGAAAAACATTACTTGTAGAAGTCATATTAAATATCCAAATAATATGGATTTAAAAACTGAAATCGATGATCTGGATGGAAAGAGGTCGAAAATTTATGCGGTTTAAAAAAAAAAACGACACTGAAAACAGACTTCGGATGTGAGAGTTATGCCCTTTTTAAAAAAAGGCATAAACGGTAACCAAATGACCACATGATAGTGTAAGTTGCTTTATGAAGTGACCCACTTTTATAAAGAGAAGTGGGGATCACTTTTATAATGAAGTTACTTTATAATAGAAAAGTTGTAGGCAAAATAAATAACTCTAAATAAAATATTAAAGCTACTTATAGTGATTCACTTGTATACTTGAAGTGAAATACACTTTACAATTTTAGCATGAACATTTCAAAAAAAAAAAGTAACAAAAGAGAGACTTGAACTCAAGACCTCTTACTTAATAAGGCAAATTTTAACCAAATTATCTAGAAAAACATATTTTAATGTTCAGAAGGAGGATTGGGGGTGTTGTTGTTGTTTTTGTTGTGGAAGACGGCCTTGGAGAGAGTGCTAAAAAAAAACTCTTTTCACGCAAGAAAAAAATTGCGCTTCTCGATGACAACAAGGGTTAGATCTTGGTTAGCTTACCCGGAAGATGCACCTTTTCCTATCTGTTTCTAATTTTCCGAGATCATACAGGGCATGGGGAAAAGAGAATACATAGATCTAAAAGGGTAGAAACCCGGAAATAAATAATACAAAACCGAAATAAAACCAAAACACTACTCTGCAAAAATTAAAAAAATGTGTATTCAAGCTTTATATCTCCAGATCTGACTATAATGGTCATATCTTTGGAAAACGAAAACCTTTTAGAGTGAAACAAAAAGTGTTCATGAATGAAACGAGTTCTCCAGACGCAATGTGATAGTCCTCTCAGCCCAGAAATATACGAAAATGATAGAAAATGGAGATGAGGAAACTTGGCTTCATGATCTCGATCTACAATAGGAGTGAGTCTTCAAATAGGCTTTGATACCATGTTCGAAAAAATAGGTATTCCAACAGAGGATGAACACCTTCAGTAACCACTCACATAACTAGATCAAATATCAACACACCGATGTTTTCACGTGGCAAAACCCCTACGGCGAAACATCCACGGCCCCAACCAACGCAACCACTTGGAGCAGTTTATTAATGCAAAAGAAAAAGATTACAGAGATATTTTACAAGATAGTTTCTCACAATCGATCATCAACAAATGACCCTCCATGCTCTTTATATAGATATCATGGACCAATTGGGTGTTAAGCCACATATGAATGGCCATTAATATTGAGGAGAGTATGAACCGTCAGATCACTCTATGTCGGGAACATATCGTGACTGTCGGATTTTCTAACTACAAATGCATACTAATGCATACTAAATAAACACACTATGAAACACACTTTTTCCTAACAACACATTAGACCAAGTAGATCTTAACTAACTCCTAAGTGTCTAAATATCCTAACATTTCGAAGTTTGGAAAGGTTACTAGATCAACGACTGAGATTCGTTTTCGGCTGTTGGGAGGTTGACGCTGATAAACGGTCATGATTTGTTTTCAGAGCTTGAAAGATAGAGAAAATTGACGGTCGAGACTCGCCAGTAGAGTTTGGCGAAGTTCAATGAAACAATAGTTAAGATCTTTTCGGATGGTAGATCAAAGGTCTAGATTCATTCGATTTTTTTTCAAAAATTTATAAGTGTGAGAGTTGGACAAGAGGATTCGTTGACAGTCGATGGTCAGGTCTGTTGAATTGGTGAAGCATTTTAGTTGCCAACAAATGTTGTCGACGACCGATGGTTAGATCTATCGATTTAGCAAAATGTTTTGATCAAACAATTGAAAGCATCGACGACTAATGATCGATGGTCGGGGGTCGGCCGAATTGGTGAAGTGTCGGTTCATGCAAGAGAAATGGACAACAACTGATGAAGGAAAAATGGTGATGATGTGTCATGCCACATCAACATCCATGTGTCGTGCCATGTTATCCAGAGTGCCATGTTAGAGTCTATGTGTCATGCCACATCAACATCCATGTGTCATTCCATGTCAACATTGTCATGTCAGTCAAGAAATGGACGATGGTCGATGGTCGGGTCGGTCAAGTTGGAGGAGTGTTTTTGTTAGCCAACATGAATGGTCGATGACCGATGGTCAGGTCGACCAAATTGGTAAGGAGTTTCATCCACTAGTGAAAATCATCAATGGTCAACGACCGATAGTTAGGTCGGCCAATTTAGCGATGTGTTGCAAGTGGTTGCCAAGAGGAATGACCGATGGTCAATGATCGGGCATCAAGGAGATTCACGAGCAAGCTTAGTCTGTCAAAGAGAATCGTCGATCGACTGATCATCGATGGAGTTCAGATCAACGGTTCAGATTGTTTTAAATTGTTGATTGACGGTGGAAATTGATCCATGGGATTTGAAAAGGATTAGTGTACCAACGAATTGTATTTCACTCAATTTAGAATCAATGACTTAGATTTAAAAGACCAGTGTAATGGTAAAACAATGAAATTTTCAGTTTTTGAAGGTCATGAAATTACGGGGCGATTTTGAGGACCTAAACAATGTTTTTATGCAATCAAAACCCACGAGAATAGAGTATATTGTTGGTACACAAAGGTACACTATGTTTCTGCATCTTACATAAAATAACTTGGAGAGATATATACAATGATCTACTCCAACGCAAAACAAAGTTTGTATGAGAAAGTTACAACTGAAACATTTAAGGTAAAATTTTGGCACTAGTTTACTTCTTGAGGGCATAACTTCTTTCCTAGAAGTTCGTTTGGGGCACATGAGTAGTTTATGAAAAACTTCTGAACCATAGAAGACAACCATGATGCCATATTTGGGATCTAGGTATGTAAAAATGTGCAAGAAGAGAAAGAAGATACCTGTAGCATACACGGATAAATTGAGACAACTAGTCAAAATTTCTCCGGACCATAACTTTCATCTTGGAGCTCAGATTTGAGAAAATGGATATTCTATGGAAAGGTAATGAAAAGGGGAAGGCATATATTGACCTATAATTTTGAATTGGGTTTTAAAATTTCCTCAGAAAGTAATGAAGTAATTTTGTAGTAGTAAGAAAATGGAAATTGTAGCATGTGAATGTTGTAACTTTCTTCCCAGAACTCAGAATGAGGCATGAATAAAGTCATTGGAGAGTTGTTTAGGAGAATAATGTGTTTAAGGAATCAGATTATGACTTGGTGCATTATGTTCTTCATAAATTGATGTGAAAATAACCTGTAATCAAGTTAATAAATAATATGCAATATACTTAATTCTAACAACAATTATTGCATGCACATTCTTACATAATTAGAGATACAAGAAATAAAATTTTAGTTATATATGAGGATTGGAGTTATGGAAGATGCACAAGGTTATTACAACCATGAATAAGAGATCATAGGTATGCATGTCAACATGGGAAATGTTGAGACATAATCTAATGGAAGAAGATACGGGAATGAAATTGTAACTATGAGAAGCCTACAAAGAGAAGTGCAGAGCTATAGGGATGATAATGTGTAATGTTCCCAAGCCAATTTTTTGCTTGGAAACACTAACTAACCATTGATTTGATTATTTGTTGTTGTGTATGCAGGTAGGCCATGAACATTTCGGCCTTGGGGTTTATTCAGTTATTCAGCCACAGTTTATACAATAAGCATTTCAACCTATGAATATCTCAACAATACACAAGATAGGAACCACAAAAAAAAATTGAACTTTATTATAAGAAAGCAAGCACCTGATACAATAGAGAAGAAGATATAGAATAACTTCATATGGCTTCAAGACAATAATATGAGATGCATACAAAATGCTCCCAGAGATATAAAGTAATCCTCCCAAAGGCTACAATATAAGATGAACGCTCCAATTCAAACTAGGGTTTATGCCTAATCCTCAAGCTACTGGTACGACCTGCTGAAGATGATGGAGACCAAGGGTTCAGCCCTACTAAATATGAAGACTCTCAAATGTTTCCACTCTCCTCCAAGTGATAGATCAGAACAATAATAACCTCCTCCTAAAGTATGGAGCCCAAATACTGATGCCTCCCCCTCCAACTGTAGAAACCCCAAACTGGTACAACCCTCCTGAAACCTTGAATATGGCCAATAATTCGGCCTGGCTTAATAAGGTCTTTGAATCAATTGAAACTCTCTAGGATGATAGAATGAGTAGTCAAAAACCCCTGAGAAGAGTCTCAAGGACTGATTTGAGGTATAACCTCCTAGATCTGAAAATCACTGAATCACCAAATCATCCTCTCTCTCCCAAAGCCGTCCCAACCTGCAGACAATGACAGGGATGTGATAACTCCTCAAGGAAGCCTCCAAAATGATGAGCAAGGGCCTACAAGCAAAACCCTACTGCTGAAATCTCCCAAAGCTTCCTTAATAGGCTGGATCGAACTGTTCTTCAACAAATGGTGTGCCCCTGCTGGAAAACCCTAACTGGTACGTCCCTGCTGATCCTCCTGAATAGATGATGAATGTAGAATGGTGTGGGTGGATTATTTCATCCTCGAGACCAATATTGGAACAAGGTGAGTGGGATATTTCACCATTGAGTTGTTCTCTAGGGTTTGTAATATCAAAACCCTCAAAACCGTATGCTCAAGAGCATCAACAAGAAAATACCAAATATTCAAGATGAAATGAGAGGTGTGCCCTCTCCTTCTCTTTATACTTATTTTTTGTTTCCTTGCTGAGTTAAGTTAACCTCTAGGGTTAACTTCTAACTCAACCTCCAACGCTCTAGTCCTTCATTGAGTTACCTTTTTAACCCTTTTTACCTTTTCACTAAGTCAATTTAAAAATATAACATTAGTTTGGTTGAATTTTTCCCCTTGTGTGAGACTATGGTCTAGTGGGGATGCCTAGACAACTAAGTCTTCCCAAACCTCTTCATCAAGAGGTGGGGGACATTATAGTCTCCCCTGCTAGAAATTGCTTGTCCTCAAGCAATTCCAAACCTGTCTCACTTACCACCTGTTCATTCTCCCACATGGCATCCTCAATGGGTAGATCCTTCCATTTGATTAGGTACTCTTTGATGCTTCTCTTCCTGAGTCTCTTCTCCCAAACCTCCAGTATCTCCTTCAGAGTCAAAGCCAGTTTCCCCTCTTCGTCTAAAGGAGGTAACACCTCAATGGGTGTGATGTGTTGGCCAATGGCCCTCTTAATGTAGGACACATGGAAGACATTGTGTATCCTACTGCCCTATGGAAACGCCAGCTCATAAGCTATGATCCCTACCTTCCTGATGATCCTGTAGGGTCTAAAGAAATGTGGTTGTAAATTCTCTGCTCCATTTCTTTTTATAGAATCCTGCCTGTATGGTTGGATCTTGAGATAGACTAAGTCACCAACCTCAAAGGTACACTCAACTCTGTGTTTATCTGCTTGGACCTTCTACTGGTTCTGTACTCTCTGTAAATGATCCTTCAGCTCTCTGAGGATGTCCCGACTCTGTTGCACCCAATCCTGTACCATTGGATCCCTATTGTCACCAAAAGCAATCTCCACGAAAGAGAGTGGATCATAGTTGTATAGTGACTTGAATGGTATCATGCCTATGGACATGTGATGGGTGGTGTTGTAGCAATATTCCCCCAAGTGTAACCACCTGACTCACACCTTATGCTTCCCTACCACATAATTCCTGAGATAGCCTTCCACCCATTTGTTTACTATTTTGGTCTGTCCATCTGTCTAAGGATGATAGTCTGAACAACTCCTGCCAGAATGTACTCATGAATCTGCTATCTCTATCATTGACAATGGTTTTGGGTAGGTCGTGCAGTCTGAATATCTCCTTGAAAAACAATTCGGCCACCTGTGTTGCACTAAAGTCTATGGCTATGGAGAAGAAGTGTGCAAACTTCGTCAACCTGTCCACCACTACGAAAATGTAGTCTTTTCCTTGCGCCCTTGGCAACCCTATGATGAAATCCATGGATATGATTTCCCACTTGTGCTCTAGGATGGGTAGGGGTTGCAGTAGTCCTGTTGGGTGAGTGTTCTCATGCTTTTTCTTCTGGCACGTAGTACATCCCTTGACATGCCTCATTACATCCTTCTTGAGGCCCTTCCATGAGAAACTCTCCCTCACCGGCATGTATGTCTTACCAATTCCTTGGTGCCCTACCATTGGTCATTCATGACATGCCTACAACACTTTGGCCTTGAAGGCCAATCCAGGAACCAAAAAGGTTTGGCCCTTGTAATAGATGAGGTCGTCAATGATCCTGAAGTTATCATTCTGTACTTGCCCATCCATTAGCTAACTAGTGAACCGATCCTTTGCATACTCCATCACCAAGTGGTCCTTCCAATCAACATACACATCTGTCATGGCATAAATGGATGGCCTCCTGGACAATGCATCAGCCACAACGTTGTTCTTCCCTTTGATAAATTCAATGTCAAAGGCATAGGCCTGTATTCTGCTTACCCATTTCTGCTACCTTTCATTGAATTCCTTCTGCTCCAATAGGTACTTAAGACTGTTATGATCTGATTTGACCATAAAACATGCACCTACCAAGTATTGCCTGAATTTGGACAGAGCGTGCATGATAGCCAACATTTCTTTGTCATAAATGTTGTATAGTAGCTCAGGTCCCCTAAGTTTTCGGCTCTCATAGGCAAGAGGGTGCCTATTTTGCATTAGTACGGCCCTTATACCTTCTCTTGAGGCATCACACTCCAAGGTAAAAGGTTGGTTGAAATATGGTAGGGCTAAGACTGGGCACGTGCTCATCACCTTTTTCATCTTGTCAAATGTAATTTGAGCCTCCTTAGTCCATTTGAAGGCTCCTTTCTTAGTCAAATCAGTCAAGGGTGCACAAAGTTGAGAGAACCCTTTGAAAAATTTCTTGTAGTAAGTGCACATGCCTAGAAATCCCCTTAATTCCATGAGTGTCTTAGGAGTAGGCCACTCCATAATGGCTTTAATTTTCTTCTGATGTACCTATACCCCCTTTGCTCTGATGATGTGTCCCAAGTAAAGAACCTCTGTCATTCCAAACTCACATTTGGACTCTTTATCATATAGTGACTACTTCTCCATGATAGACAAAATTTGATCCACATGCCGAAATTCTACATTTAGCTGCATAAACTATCTCTTCTCTCTTGAAGATGGCCTCCATCCTCTTGGATGTAACTACCTTGGCTGAGTTACCCACCATGCCTCGGAGAACTACCTTTCATCCACCCTCCTCTGTGAAAGACATCTCCATGGTCATGTAGTTGGTGGTGATAGGCCCCATTGTGCTGAGCCACTGAACCCTAAGGATTATGTTAGTATCCAGAAGGTCCATCACATAGACATCCTGTATCAACTCATGCCTACCCAATGTAAGCTTCATACCTGGGATGTACCTATCAAAAGGCATAGTGATTCCACCTTCTACCTCCACCTTGAATCCTTCAAATTCAATCATGGGTATATGCCTCCTCCGCAATAGTGTTGAGTCAATGAAGTTGTGAGAAGCTCCCCCATCAATCAACATTGATAGAGTTTTCCCCTCCAAGACTCCTCTCATCCTGAAATTTTTATATTTGGGCACTCCACTGATAGATGCCAAGGTGGATTTCTCCTCAGCCATATTGTCATGTCCTGTGGTCTCCTTCTCTGCTATCTCTATCATGTCTGCCTCTATGTTCTATATCTGGACGAAATCCTTCTTCCTCATTATCTGAAGTTACTTCTATGTAGTGCACTTGACCACAGCCCATGCATTTGTGTGATGGGTTCCATGGTTCTTTGAAAGTGAAGCAAAGTTGCTTCCTCCTCAATTCCCTTCTGGTGTTTTCATCCACTCTTCCACAACCCTTGTCAAACCCCCTTGGGTCACATCCTCCTTGGATCATTGGAAGTCTCTAATCTCTCCCTCATGTGTTAAGAGGTGGTCTAGGCAAAAATTTTGGCTTGGTCGCTGGCCCTAGGTCCCTCGTCCTCTAAATGGAATCCTGTAGGTTGGTAGGCTTAAAATCCTTTACCCAACCCTTCAAGGGTTTTATCAACCCTTCAGTAAATAGCATCATGAGTCTAGTTTGTGATATATCCTGCACCATGACTGCTAGCCTCTGGAATTCCTCAATGTATACCTCTATTGCTCCTGTCTTCCTAAGCTGTGTGAGCTTCCGAAAGTGCAACTCAGGATTCCCCTAATCAAATCTGTCAATGAGCCTCTGATTGAACTCTGTATAGGTCACTATCTGATTGTGGCCTAGTGTGGTAAGTCCATGATACCACCAATCATGAGATTTTCCATCTAAGTACATGGTTGAAAACTTGATGGCTTCTCCCTCATGGGATTAAGTTGTAGGTAAGTGTTCATCTTATGAACCCACACCTGTGCTGTCATCTTAGCCGTACCATCAAAGTATGGAATCTCCATCTTCCTTGCTCTACATTCAAACTCATAATTACTCATGTGGTTCGGCCTGGGCTTGTTTTTGATCTTGAGTTGCAGTATTGATCCAGGGACATCTGCCTCTGAATCATCATGTCCAAATCATGGTACTCCCTGGTACACTGTGCTATCTTCTCAACAAAATCATCCACCTATTCCTGTTGCACCTGTCCATCTGTGAACGTGGGAAAGTATGGTTTAGGGGTAGCTCTGCTACCCATCTGTCCATGTGGAGTGCCTCCCCCATGGCTTCCCTCGGACTAATGATAGGAAACATGTTTAGGATTATACTTGGGATCCCTTTCTGGATTATACTTGTTTCCACCATGTGATCCACCAGTCTCTCTATTTTCATATGCCTCTGGACCCTTCCCCTTGTGAGTCATCTGCATCAATAGCTCTCATATCCTAGTCTGGTTCTCATCCACCTTCCTTGGGTTGTTATCTACCTTCTTCAGGGTCTCATTTATTTCGGCTTCTCCTCTATGGGTTATATCATAGATTTCCTACAAGTGGACAACCAGTTTACCTTCTGATTGGTTTAGGGATTTATTAAACTCTCATGCTAAGAAATCCAAGCCTTGGGGCTCGCCATCATCACCTGAACCCTCCATCTTGTCCTCTATTTCACTTGCCTATTTCTTCCTTTGGCCCATAAAGATACCATTGTACCTCTCCATGTGCTAATCCTCACAGGATGGGAGGATCAGAGCTCTGATACCACTGTAATGTTCCCAAGCCAATTTTTCTCTTGGAAACACTAACTAACCACTTATTTGATTGTTTATTGTTGTGTATGCAGGTAGGCCATGAACATATCGGCCTTAGGGCTTATTCAGTTATTCAACCACAGTTTATACAATAAGCATTTCAACCTATGAAGATCTCAACAATACACAATATAGGAACCACAAACAAAATCTGAACTTTATTATAAGAAAGCAAGCACCAGAGATACAAAGTAAGCCTCCGAAAGGCTGCAATATAAGATGAACGCTGCAATACAAACTAGGGTTTATGCCTAACCCTCACATGGTTGGTACGGCCTGCTAAAGACAATGGAGACCAAGGGTTTGACTCTCTTGAAGATGAATTAAGTATTGGTTAGTTCAACTAACTACTGGAACTAAGAGAAGAATTAATAAGCTTGTTAAAGAATTCCCTATAAACATGAATGGAATCAACACTAAGACATATTTGAACATCATGTCACTTGTCTTATCACTGCTTGATTGGTATGGATTGGATAGAAAAGCATCATGCTATCCTATATTTTTATAACAAAGTGTTCACGTGTCTTGATGAGGAAGATAATTCAAGGACAATGTAAGGTATTCCAGGACCTATATCTTTCCGAGAGATTTCAACATTGCATCTAAAAAGAAATTTTAGAAAAGGGTGCTAGATAGATGCAACCCATATGGAAGAGACAATCAAGGATAAGGATCTAAGTCTTGAATATTATCCAGTCTTGAAATAATATGAAGATGTGTTTGGGGAGTTTCCAAGTTTTCCACCAAAAAGGGATATAGATTTCTCTATTGACTTAATGTCAAGAGCTTCCCCGGTGTCCAAAGCTCCCTACAAAATGAGCATGCCAAAGCTAAAAGAGTTTCAAATGCAACTAGAAGAGTTGTTAAATAAAGGGTACATACGCCCAAGTGTTTCTTCTTGGGGTGCTTTAGTTCATTTTGTCAAGAAAAAAGATGGAACATTGAGGTTATGTATTGACTTCATACAATTGAAAAATGTTACATTCAAGAATAAATATCCTTTGCCAGGGATTGATCATCTTTTTAATCAACTGAAGGGCTCAAAGATATTCTCCAAAATTGACTTGAGGTCAGGATATCATCAAGTGAGAATCAAAGGAGAAGAGACTAGAAAAAAAACCTTTCAGACAAGTTATGAACACTATGAATTTGTAGTGGTTCCTTTTGGGATGATAAATTCACCCGCTACATGTATGTGTCTAATTAATGGGGTGTTCATAGATTTCTAGGACAAGTTTGTCATTGTATTATTGGATGATATTCTTATCYATTCYAAKATAGAGGAGGAGCATKAGAAACATTTGAGGATGGTGCTACAAGTGTTGAGAGAGTGCCAATTGTGTGCCAAGTTAAKTAAATGCACTTTTTATCAAAAGGAGATCCATTATTTGGGTCACATTGTTTCATAACATGGCATAGCAGAGTGGATCCAAATAAGATTGAAACARTCAAGAGTTGGCTAGTGCCAACAAACATTTCAGAGGTTAGATCATTTATGGGTCTAGMTAATTATTACAAGAGATTCATTGKGGGATTATCCAAKATTKCACACCCAATAACATMTTTTCAAAAGAAAGGAGTAAAGTTTGAATGGAGTCCTACRTGTGAAGAAAGTTTCTAGTGCTTAAAGGATTTKCTAACCARTGCACCTATTTTAAAAGTTGYAGATAYAGATGAGKATTTTGTTGTGTGCACAAATGCCTGCAAGGAAGGGCTTGATGAATTCCTTACACAAAATAGACATGTAATTTGTTATGCATCCATAAAATTGAAGGAAAATGAAACAACTTATGCCACACATGAATTAAAGCTGACAACCATAGTAAATTCTTTAAATATGTGGAGACATTACCTTATGGGTAGAAATTTTGAGCTGAGGACAAGCCACAATGGTTTGAAATATTTATTTGACCAACCAACACTAAATGTTAAACAAACTAAATGGTTGGAGTTTCTTTGTGAATATGATTTTGACATCAAGGACATAACGGGAAAAGACAACAAGGTGGATGATGCACTCAATAGAAGGGTGCATAAAATGCATGCTATAGCCATTAGTATGTACACGACAGGTCTAAAAAATAGAATTCTAGAGGCTGTAATAACAGACCAACATTATGTGCAAGTCAAAGAAAGCTTACAGAAGAATAATGTACAGTAGAAATACAAGGATTATAAACTAAAATATGTTGAAATCCTCTTATTCCAAAATCGAGTTTATGTTTACAATTCTCAGGAATTGACAAATTTTATTTTAAAGGAGATGCACAATGTGCCATACACTGGACAACAAGGATATTAGAAAACTATTAGAGCGGTAAGGGGCCAATATTTTTGTCCTGGTATGAAGAGGGATGTCACTGATTATTTGGCCAGATGCATGGAATGTCAGAAGGTAAAGGCCGAGCACAAACATACAACAATATTGTTGCATCTATTTCCATGGAAATAGGAAGTTGTTACTATCAATTTGTAGATTCTAACCTTGTACAATATTTACTGCAAACAAATTTTGAGTAAAAGAACAAAAAATATACAATGGAAAATACAAACATTACATAGATATTTTTCCCCTGGAAACCCAAACAGGGAAAACCAACATATTCTATATTCATTCATAGTGATACATTGTTTACAATACAATATACATATAGGATCCATCGACATCCAAAACCCTAACCCAATGACCTAGATTAGTCCACAACCCTAACTCCTTAACCGGAAATAGAAAACCATCAACAATCCATGTGCTGAAAAACCACCTAAATATGTGACACGTTTCCCAAGGTAGGTGACACATTTCCCAAGGCAATTTTTTTTTTTATGGGGGTGCTTTGCCCAAACCCCCATGCAGGGGGCTTCACCCCCCTGAACCACCCCCTCTAACCCCAGAGAATGGTATCATAATCTACGGATGAATGTAACAGGAACAATTCCATCCCTTTGAACAATAGAGCCATTCTTTTTATTCGAGAAACAACCACTTCTCTAGAGTGTCTAAAGAGTGGGTACCTAGGAGAGAGAAAGGGAAGAATGATATTTGTATAATCAAGATTTTTTTGTGACATGCATGCTTGGCTTCTTCCTATACTTCTGAAACCATGGCCACTACAGAAACTGCCTCTACCCCGAGGAACCCCTGTGCTTTATTCGTTGCCCTTGCCTTTGACAATGTCTTTGTATTTTGAAGTCTGCAACATTTTTGTTGAAGAGAACGTCCTTCACGTGGGAGAAGCCCAATCTAGGGTATCTTTGAGCCATCAAAATGCCATGAAGCCACCATAGTTATGCACAAAGATGTATGAAAATACTAACTTCCATTTATGGTCATGTCAACCCCATGCGGCCCATTTGAAAAGGATGTTTATTTGAAGTAGTTGAAGTAGTTGAGTGAAGGAGCTCTGTGGCCACGGCTAGGGTTTACCCTAGTCGTGGGCCCCAACAATATATGATTCATCCTACCCATTGAAATATCCCTGATCCTAATGATCAAGATATTTTCTACTGATCTATTGTTTTGTCTTGCAGATCTGATACACTGGGGGTTTTCTGGATGTGTTTCAGTTGTATGTTTGAGATCTTGATGGTTATTGCATGTGCATGTGGGTTATTGCATGTTCATGTGGGTTATTGCATGTGCATGTGGGTTATTTCATGTGCATGTTGGTTATTTCATGTGCATGTTTCATATTTATGGTTTAAACAACATATAAAGGATGCATGCAGAAGTAAAGAACATCAACTACCCAACATCATGTATTATACGGTTCAAGCATGGAAATACAATAGCCTACTGGAGATATAGAATATAAACGTTAGCTAGATCTCATGGATCATCACTAGAATACAATCAAATAGAATAAAAATACATGTGATCAGAAGATAATAGCATATCTGATGCATGCACGGATAGATTGACAAAATATGCGATTCCGGAGAAGTACGGTAACCGCTACCTGCTGGAAAACTCGTCTGGAAGGATAGACCCTCAGAATGCACTGGAAACTACTCCAATAGAAGCACCCTAAGCTCTAAACTAAAATGGATGAGTGCTGAATCTCGTATCTGGTCTCTGAGGCACTGGATCTGGACCCTTGGGGGGTTTGCACACCTCTTGGGACACTAGATGCACCCCAAAGGATTCCACCAATGAAATCTGATGTTATATGGCTCAAAATGATCGTCTTGCCAAATTTGGAATTGGGTCAGAAGGATTCTCCCGGATATTCTCTAATACTCTGCTTGCAACCCCAAATGTTTTTCCAGAAGAGTTGTGCCCTAAATGGCTAGATGAGGCGATATGTAAGATTCCACCATCAGAATTTGACGATAGATTTCTCAATAGAAGTTCACTAGATGGCTCTCAAATGGGTTGGAAGGAAACTGCAATCTGTACACGGATCTCGTGCAACTCTCCAAACCCTCAAACTGACTTGCACCCTCACTGGCTGAGCTGCGCACTCTGTAATGGATACCCCTGAAAAGTATGGTGAAATACCTGGATGGTATCTTTGATGGGATAGGGTTTGTCTCTCAACATCAAAACCGGTCGATGGTGGTGGTTTCCTCTAGAAATCCAAAAAATAGTAAGGTCGACTCTCTTCCTCCTCTGAGAACTCTCAACATCAAATCATTACAATGCATAATGAGGAATTAGGTCAAATTCCTCCCTTTATACCTTTCCCAGCTAATTCACCATTGACCTCACTTAAGCTAGGTTATTTTCCTCCTAAGGTGAATAATTAATTAACTAATTCCCCCTTTAGCACCTTTTCATTCTAATTCTCCGTTGACTTAGGCTTAAGTGACTTTTCCTAAGTATTTTGGCTTAATTCATCGTTTAGCCATAAATTCCTCCTTATTTCTCCATATTGTTCCTTGTTGGTGCCTGACTATAGTCTACAGGAACACATAGACTACTAAGTCACTCCCTGTTGGCCTACTATTGGGGATGGGACATCACAGTCCTCCCTTCCCGAGATTGCTTGTCCTCAAGAAAAATCAATCCCGGGTGCTGTAAGATATGCTCTCCCTCCCATGTGGCACCCTCCACCGGAAGACCCCTCCATCTAACCAAGCACTCATTGATGATCCTGCTCCTCAATCTGCGCTCTCTCTGCTCTAGTACCTCCTCTAGCACTAGCTCCAACTGACCCTCCTCATCAAAGGGTGGAAACTCCTATGAAATGCTAACCTGTTGTCCCATGGCCTTTTTAAGGCAAGAGACGTGAAAGACGTTATGAATCTTACTACCTTCCGGTAGCTCTAGCTCATATGCCACCTCGCCTATCCAAGTGATGACTCTGTATGTCCCATAGAACTTTGGCTTCAGCTTATCTGCTCTGCTCCTCTTCAAGGAGGACTGTCTATATGGCTGTAACTGCAGAAAAACCAAATCCCTTACCTCAAAACTGCGCTCAACCTTGTGTCGATCTGCATATATCTTTTGTTGGTTTTGAGTTGACTGCAAGTTCTCTCTCATTGATTGAAGAATCCTCTGACTCTCCTCCACCCAGTCCTTTTCCCCCAGGACCCTGCTGACCCCAAACATAGTCTCCATAAAGGAGGGTGCATCGTATCCATACAATGCCCTGAATGGTGACATCCTGATAGACATATGGTAAGTTGTGTTGTAGAAATACTCACCCATATGTAACCATCTCACCCAAGTGCGTTTCTAGCCCCCTACGTAGTTCCTTAGATACCCCTCCACCCATTTGTTGATGATCTCTGTCTTCCCATCTGTCTGTGGGTGGTAGCTGGTACGCATGGCTAGCTCTGTGCCTATCAACCTGAAAATCTCCTGCCAAAATGCGTTGATGAAGCGCCCATCTCTATCACTGACTATCTGCCTGGGT
Source organism: Picea glauca (assembly GCA_000966675.3). Lineage (NCBI taxonomy): Eukaryota > Viridiplantae > Streptophyta > Pinopsida > Pinales > Pinaceae > Picea > Picea glauca. Next base: position 223,404 of record JZKD02S0289116.1, read on the forward strand.
AACCCGTGCAACCAGAATACCTCCCTGAAAAACAACTCTGCTACCTATATGGCCTTGTAGTCTGTGGGTATGGAAAATAAATGTGCAAATTTGGGTAGTCTGTCGACCACCACAAATATACAGTCCTTGCCCTACACTCTAAGAAGGCCTGTAATGAAATCCATGGAAATGCTCTCCCATTTCTGCTCTGGAATGGGTAGAGGTTGTAGTAGTCCTGCGGGGTGTGTTTGCTTGGACTTGTTCTACTAACAAGTCGTGCACTCTCGTATGTGTTTCATCACATCATCCTTGAGACCCTTCCAAGAGAATCTCTCCCTAATATGCCGATATGTCTTGAAGTACCCCTAATGCCCTGCTGTAGGCGAATCATGACATACCTTCAGAATTTTCCCTTTCAGGGTGGATTTTGGAACCAAGTAAATCTGGTCCTTGTAGAAAATGACGTCATCCAGAACCTGATATCTATCATCAATCACCTGTCCTTCCATCACCTCACAAGAAAATTTGTTTTTGGAGTATTCCACCAACAAATGAGCTTTCCAATCTGTACAATTGTCCATCATCGAACATCCTACGGGCCTCCTGGACAAGGCATATGCCACGATATTTATTTTTCCCTTGACATACTCAATGTCAAAGTCAAAGGTTTGGATCTTAGAGACACACTTCTTCTACCTCTCCCTGAGGTCTTTCTGATCAAGGAAATACTTGAGACTGTTATGATCAGTCTTCATTACAAATCTGCTACCAACCAAATACTACCTGAATTTGGTTAAGACATGCATGATCGCTAGCATATCCTTGTCGTAAATAGGATAGAGTCTCTCCAACTCATTGAGCTTTCTTCTCCAATCCCCACCCTTGATGCATCACACTCTAAGACAAACGGTCATGAGAAGTCTGGAAGGGCTAGAATAGGGCATGTGCTCATAACCTCCTTCATTTTTTCGAATGCCTGCTGTGACTCCTCTGTCCAATGGAAAGCACCCTTCTTGGTAAAGTCTATGAGTGGTGGTCCCAACTGTGAAAAACCCTTGATGAACCGCATGTAGTAACTGCATAACCCAAAGAATCCTTTTAGCTTCGTGAGGTTCTTGGGCATCGACCACTCCATTATGGCCCTAATCTTTTTCTGATGAACCTGTACTCCCTGCTCACTAATGATATGCCCCAAGTACAATAGTTCTTTCATGCCAAATTCACATTTGGATTCCTTGGCATATAGTGACTGTGTCTACATAATATCCAAGACCTCCCTCAAATGTGTCAGATGCTCATCCCATGTCTTGTTGTATATCAGTATATCATGGAATGTGTCTGTGTGGTGTAGTTGCCTCAAATGTGTCTGTTATGGTGTAGTTTCCTAGTTTGACCTCTAGGTCAAGGATCATGTCCAAGAAATTCATCGTGTATCCTTCTACCACTGCTACATGGAATCCCTCAAACTCCATTGTGCTTAACCCCCTCCTGGCTACTAAGGACGCATTTATGAAATTGTGGGTGGCCCCACCATCAACTAACATTGTCATGTGTTGCCCCTGTATAAGGCCCTTGAGCCTGAGAGTGTTGTACCTGGATACTCCTGAAAGGGTGGCTATGGTTCCCCCTTTCACCTCTCTACGAGGTTTTGCCTCCTCCTTGGGTTGTGCCCTTGTCGATAATTAAGGTTTCTTCGGTTACTGCTCTGGCTCATTAATGGTCTCAGCCTCTGAATCACTATCTATCGGTGCCTCAGTATCCTCATCCTCCTCCTCGCTTCCTGATTCCACTTCAATGTAGTGGATTTGTCCCTTTCCCATGCATCTATTCCCTGGGAGCCACGAGTCTCTGCATGAGAAGAAAAGCTTCTTCCTCATCAATTACCGTCTTGTATCATCATCTAACTTGGGCTTTCCCTTCCATTCCCTCTATGGATTCTTTTGATCCCTATCTCTCTGTGGTACAAAGGGTTTGGTAAATGGTTTAATTTTTGGCACGGAGTCCGCCAAGTCTCTAGTGCGTCTGATGGCATCCTGCAAGGTATGAGGCCGGTAGGCCTTCACCCATCCTATCAAGGGTTCTGTGAGCCCTTCTGTGAATAGAATGACTAATCGGGGCTCAGAAATGTCTGTCACTGCCATTGCTACCCTCTTAAACTCTAAGATGAATTTCTCTGCTATGCCAGTTTGTCTCAACTAGGCTAGATCTTTGAAATGGATCTTTGGATCCCTCCTGTCAAATTTGTCCATGAGTCTCTCTGTGAAATCTTGGTAGGAGGTGATATGACTGTGGCCCAATGTCACCAATCCATGATACCACCACTTGTGTGCTTCACCCTCTAAGTGTAAGGTGTTGAAACTGATGGCTTCTGTCTCTGTCATCTGGTTGAGCTTGTAGCAGGTGTCAAGCTTCTATACCCAAGCTCTGGTGGTGCATTTGGATGATCCATCTAAAGAAGGTATAGTGAGTTTACCAACTTTCTAGATGACTTCAATGTTATGTCCCTACTGTTGCTACTGCTACTGCTACGGCTGCGGCCCTCCGCTCTGTGGCTCTCTGGGGTGGTTCTTGAGTCTGAGTCCACAATACTCGACTAGGGTCATATCCTGATGGAAGTCATGACCCAATGATGCATACTCTCTCTGATACTTTGCAATGTCCTCTGCATGAGTGGGCAGTCTCTGTGCTATCGGTGTCTGTGCTGCTACCTGGGGTGCCATCTGGAAAGTGGGAAACAATGGGCATGGAATCCTACTCACAGGGGTGTATGTGCGAGTGGGTGACTGGGGTCTACTTCCTGCTCCTGAGTTCCCCTGTGTTGCATGTGGGGCTTGTGTGCCCTAGATATCTTCCATAGCCAATCTATCAACTACCTGAGCCAAGGACTGTAACATGGTCCACTGACTAGCTAACATATCACTGATAACTTGTATGAAGGTTCCATCTGGATCCATGGTGGCCTTACCACTTCCCTCTGGTCGCTCATATCTGTCACCTAGCCTTCTCTCTGCATCACGCTTAGCCTCACACTATGCTCTTCTCTCTACTTCTCTGTGTGTCTCTTCCTCTTCCTCTGAACTGGGAGGGAAGGGAGGAAAGTTAGGCCTATCCCTTCTTTCCCTGCACCTGTTGTAAGTGACATATTCATCACCTACGTGCTCACAACCATCTGGTTCTTCTACTGTATTCATTGTCTTTAGTCACAGGCTGACAGGACTAAAGCTCTGATACCATTGAAATATCCCTGATCCCGCTGATCAAGATACTTGCTATTGATCTATTATTTCATCTTGCAGATCTGATACAATGGGGGGTTTCTGGATGTGTTTCAGTTGTATGTTTGAGATCTTGATGGTTATTACGTGTGCATGTGGGTTATTACATGTGCATGTTGGTTGTTTCATGTGCATGTTGCATATTTATGGTTTAAACAACATATAAAGGATGCATGCAGAAGTAAAGAACATAAACTACCCAACATCATGTATTATACGGTTCAAGCATGGAAATACAATAGCCTACTGAAAATATAGAATATAAACGTTAGCTAGATCTCATGGATCATCAATGGAATACAATCAAATAGCATAAAAATACCCGTGATCAGAAGATAATAGCAGATTTGATGCATGCACGGATATATCAGCAAAATATGTGATTCTGAAGAAGTACGATAACCGATACCAGCGAGAAAACTCGTCCGGAAGGATAGACTGTCAGAATGCACTGGAAACTGCTCCAATAGAAGTGCCCTGGCCTCTAGACTAAAATGGATGAGTGCCAGATCTCATATATGGTCTCTGAGGCACTAGATCTGGACCCCTGGGGGGTTTGTGCACCTCTTGGGACACTAGATGTGCCCCAAAGGATTCCACCAATGGAATCTGATGCTATATGGCTCAGAACGATCATCTCACCAAATGCGGAACTGGGTTAGAAGGATTCGCCTGAATCTTCTCTAATACTTTGCATGCAACCCCAAATGTCTGCCCGGAAGAGCTGCGCCCTAAATGGTTGGATGAGGCGATATGTAATATTCCACCGTTAGAATCTGATGATAGATGGATCAATAGAAGCACCCTGGCTGGATCTCAAATGGGTTGGAAGGAAACTACAATCTGGACACGAATCTCGTGCAGCTCTCCAAACCCTCAAACTGACTTACCCCCTCACCGGCTGAGTTGCGCACTCTACAATGGATACCCCTGAAAAGTACAGTGAAATACTTGGATGGTATCTCTGATGGGCTAGGGTGTGCCTCTCAACACCGAAACTGATCAATGGTGGTGGTTTCCTCCAGAAATCCACAAAATAGTAAGGTCGACTCTCTTCCTCCTTTGGGAACTCTCAACATCAAATCATAACAATGCATAATGAGGAATTAGGTCAAATTCCTCCCTTTATACCTTTCCCAATATATTTCACCATTGACCTCACTTAAGCTAGGAATTTTTCCTCCTAAGGTGAATAATTAATTAATTAAGTCCCCCTTTAGCACCTTTTCATTCTAATTCTTCATTGACTTAGGCTTAAGTGACTTTTCCTAAGTATTTTGGCTTAATTCATCGTTTAGCCATCAATTCCTCCTTATTTCTCCATCTTGTTCCCTGTTGGTGCCTGACTATAGTCTACGGGAACACATAGACTACTAATCCACTCTCTATTGGCCTACTCTTGGGGATGGGACATCACACCCGTCTTCCTATGGTGTGGCCTTGGGCCTGACACAAATGTCCTATGATATGCTGGTTGTGATATCTCGGTTGCGAGAGTATGTGGTATTCTCTCGTTGTTTATCCACGTTGCCTAAGACAAATGTCCTATGTTATCTTGGTTGGGAGAGTCCGTGGTATTCTCCCCGTGTTTGGCCGCATTGTCCTCGCCTCTGGTTTCTCTTTTGGGTTCACTTTTGGTTGTTGATGCGACAGTCCCTTGGAGATCCTTTTACTTGTTTGCACTATCCCTTGGAGATCCTTTTACTTGTTTGCAGTAGTCTAGATACTAGTCTAGAAGTGATGGGTTTTCTTGGAGATTCAAGTCGTTTACTCTGATCCTCCGGTGGATGGGCTTGGTTGTTTTGTTGGAAGAGGCAACCTGTTTTTGTGCCTTTTATCTTCCACATTTCAGAAGAGGTTTTGGGCCAGAGTTTTGAGGTCCTCACTCAGGGCGTGTTGTGTTGGGTAACACTTTGAGGTCATTTTCAGGATGTGCAGTGTTGGGTAACACTTTCAGGTGCTTGCTGGGGTGTGCAACTGTCTGGTTTTTTCCATTCTTTTTTTTGAGGTTATGGTGTGGTTGATGAGGGTTACAGAGTTATATCTACCTCTTTCAGGTAGTTTCTTTTTTGAACCCTGCGTGCTTCTGTTTGTTTGGTTTTATTTGGACTTTAGTACCTCCAAGTCGTTGGGATGGATTTACCTTCGAGTTGTATCAGACAAGAAAAAAATTATATATCAATATAATGAGTAATTTTCTATTGGAAAAAAAACAATGCAACCCGAAGTAAACTCGTGGCATCATCAACAACTCTGATCTCAATTTAAAACATGGACATTATCACTAATAAAAATATATTAGCTTGTCAGCCAAAACATAGCCAGTCCGAACGCCAGAAAATAGTGGAATTCAGAGCTCTACCTATCTATCAGTTAACATTGAATGATTTGAATGATCTAGATAAGATTTATTCTGGCATACACACTTACCAAAGCGTCAAACATATTAGTAATTGGGTAAATAAACATTAGAGATTTTGGTTTCTCTGCATCAATATTAAAGACACTCGTTGGAATAATCACAAATGCAAGTCAATGTCTTCAAATCAATTTTCCGAACACGGTGCACTAGCTATACTTCAAAATTATTTTATGTTTTGTATAACTACTAGCAATTCGTTAATATTTTGGCCGGTCATATCTAGGAGTAAGGTATTATATGCAGATGGTGCATATTTTTATAAAATATAATACATAAAAAGTTATGTTTATAAAACGTTAAAAACCAAACATATAATTTTTTTATTTTCATGGATTCCACATCTTGTCTCATATTTAATTGAGCATAATTTCATTTTTTTTAAGTGTACCTAAACTATATTGAATTTTTACAAAAATCAATTATATATGTTATATAAAATATTTTATAAAATTTTATATATAAGTATTTATTATATTGTTTTGTAAATTTATTGTGTTAATATATAACTGGTTTATTTCTAGATTTTCTAAATTTGATTTTTAAGATTAATAAATGCATCACTTAATTAAAGAAACATGAAAGATACATATACCAATCAATCAAATAAAAGTTCAAAACAACGAAAAGTAGGTATTTAAATAAGGTGAAATTTGAAAAGATATATTTTATTTTATTTTTTTAATATATTTAAATTTCTATGATATAGCCCCCGGATGGGGTGATGGTGCGGGACACATGGCAGGCAACAGAAGAGCATACGGGCTAGCGTGGCAAGGGCCATGTGTCAGACCCGTGCCCAACTTAGCCATCATCCCCATGCATTTATACCCCCCTACGACGCCCGAGGCACCATTAAGTCTGGTGCGTCTCCTTTCTCCTGTTGTCCCCTTGATGGTAGCTCCCATTGAAGGCGTCATTACTCTCTGCATTAAGCTCGTCCTTCATCTCCTCCAGTCGTGCAACAATTGATCATTTCAGCTTTTATCCTTGGCGCTCTCCTGTAGCTGGTTCCTCTCCAGTCCTTCTTTGTTCACCTGGAGCTTGCTCCTCAACCCAACCATCTCCCCCGATCCACCAGGATGCCTAGGCAAAGAGGCAAACCAAGAAGAGGCTCAACCTGGTTTCCCTTTCGACCTCACATGCTTTCTTCATCCCTGCCTCGTCCCCATCACACTCTTCACTCTCCTCACACTCCTCGCACTCCTCGTAGCCTACACCTGAACCACTCGCCACCTCTCCTCCGCCTGCCTCCCATCTTAACAACTTGGTTCTCGCAGACAGGCCATCGGATTTACCCTTAGAACCTCTTCGGTACAGGGCCTCCACCTCCAGGGAACCTCCTGAAGAACCTCCCTTCTCCCCAACTTGTGAACTAGTGTTGGCACCAACAACCTTTCCCTCTTGCCCACCCTTGGAGGCGATACCTCTTCTATGGGGAACCTAGCACAGACCACACTCTTTCTCTGACTCCATCCCATACTCGCAGCTGCAGGATAGCCTGGCCATCATTTACGAGCTGGTCTTCGAGCTCTGACAAGGCATGGAGGACCTTCAATTCCACCTGTAGCAACTGGATAGGAAGAAATCTGCACTCCTCCAAATCCTTTCCACCTTTCAGGGAGCAGCTGAGCAAGCAGAGCACACCCACGCAAATACTTTCGGAAGGGGCGAACAAGTGCCTCTAATAGAGGGTGGCGACATGGAGAAAGCCTTGCACTTGGACAGAGAGATGGTAGTAGCAGGGGGAATGCAAGCGCGTAGCCTAGAGAAAGACACTTGTTCGGACGCCAAATTGGACCAGGGTAACTTGGAGGCTGACACGCAATTAGAATGGAGAGGAACACCTATTGAAGAGGATCCCTAGAATGAGGCAACTCACACCACCTGGCCAGGTTACAAGCCATATGAATGACCATTATTGGGTTTCCACACTCATGTTTTTAGTTTACTTCTCTTTGATCTATGAACAGTTTTACTAGGATGAAAAAACTAGTTTTTACCGGCTGGCTAAACTGGTTTCCCCTTAGGGCAGTTCAGTTATTATAGTACGACATCTTGAACAATCTATAACTCTGTTTCGGTTTTTGAAGGACCTTTATATATAAAATCAAAATTCTTACTTACAAAAAAAAATAAAAATTCTATGATATAGAATTTTTTATAAGAAATAAGGAGATATATCTTTAGTAAGAATAGGGAGGAGATATTGGACAGAGCTTATTACACCATGAACAAGTTTTGTTCATCATCTTTTTCAATATTTACTTTACTATGAACAGGTTTGGTTCACTATCTTTTTGATCTTTCTGGATACTCATCCTCAACTTCTTACATTATGAACCAATTTTTCAGGATATTTTTCTTCATCTTCATTTTTATCTTAATCTCACCCTAGTATTTTTATTCTTATCTTTATTTTTAACTCGTTCTCATATCTTCCTCCATGTCTACATGTCTAATCTTATCTTTAACCTCATCCTCATAATATAGAATCATATCTTCCTCCATGTCTCCATGTCTAATCTTATCTTTAACCTCATCCTCATAATATAGCAGATCTTTTTACTTGTTTGCAATAGTTTGGATAGTCTTCTAGATGTGATGGGTTTTCTTGGAGGTTCAAGCCATTTCCTCTGATCCTCCAGTGGTTGGGCTTGGTTGTTTTGCAGGAAGAAGCAACTTGTTTTTGTCCCTTTTATCTTCCACATTTCAGAAGAGGTTTTGGGATAGAGTTTTGAGGTCCTCGCTCAAGGCGTGCTACGTTGGGTAACACTTTGAGGTCCTTTTCGGGGTGTGTAGTGTTGGGTAAGACTTTCAGGTCCTTACTGGGGAGTGCAACTGTTTGGTTTTTCCATTCTTTTTTTTTTTGTGTATGTTTTGTTTTTTTTCTTCTGTTTTTTATTGGTTTTTGTTTTTTTTGTTGGTGTGTCTGGTTTTGATCTTCCTCTTTCTGGTTTTTTTTTTTTTTTTGCCGCCTTTATTTGGTCTTTGGTACCTCCAAGTCGTTGGTCCGGATTTACCTTCGAGTTGTATCAGACAAGAAAAAAATTATATATCAATATAATGAGTAATTTTTTGTTGGAAAAGAAACCCATGCAGCTTGAAGTAGACTCGTGGCATCAACAACTACTCTGATCTCAATTTAAAACATGGACATTATCACTAATAAAAATATATTAGCTTGTCAACCAAAACGCAGCCATTCCGAATGCTAGAAAATAGTGGAATTCAGAGCCCTAACTGTCTATTAGTTAACATTGAATGATTTGAATGATTTGGATAAGATGTATTTTGGCATCCAAACTTACCAAAGCGTCAAACATATTCGTAACTGGGTAAATAAACGTCAGAGATTTTGGTTTCTCTGCATCAATACTAAAGACACTTGTTGGAACAAGAGCCACTGCAGTGGCGATGTCCCTGCCAAAAAGGTCATGTGCATGGATATTGGTTCCAAAGATTGGAATGCTATTTGGATTGGTATGGTATTAATATACCATCTGGATTTGAGTATATTTTACTTTTGGTATGTCATAGTCGTATGATACTATTTGGATGCCATAGACTTATGATACCATTTGGATTTGAGTATATAGTAGCAGTCGTATGTTGAGTAGATTGTAGCTTAAACCATTTGGGACACTTGTACCACATGTGAGTACATTCTGAAAAATGTATTAAAGACAGAGAAAGATAATTGAGGAATCCAAGTATTAAAAAGACAGAGAAAGCTAGTTGAGAGCAGGGTTGGAATTTCAATTCATTTTTACACATCAAACCATTTTTTTTTTACGTTTTGAGTCTACATATTACCCTTCAAAAAACGTTATGTCTAAAAGTCTACCCTTCAACAATAAAGTTTTGATAACAAGTTAAATCTTCAACACTAAAGATTATGTTAAATATTTTAGTTAGTGATCCCATTTTTTGCAAGGATGTACCTATTTCTAGAGATGTAGGGAGTATGAGATGCCTCCTCTCTACTCTTGTAATTATAAGTTGCTTCCTACACTACTACACAACTTTCACACCAAAGAGTCCATCAACTATTTGAAAATTAATGTTTACAGTCATTTCTAGTCTTCCTAAACTATCTAACAAAACATGATTATACATGATTTATTTCCATTCCATTTAATGGAACTAGAAAGGTGGATCATATGAAAAAAAAAAAAAAAATATCACATCAACAAACGAACAAAAAAGAGTGACGACTAAAGTCCACTCCCAAATTTAAAATCCTACTTGTCTTCCCTTGCCTCTGTTAGGGAGCTATATTCAAAGATGAATTAAAGAGCAAGGCCTCTTATATTCAAAATTAAAAAAAGGAAATAGAGAGACACTGGGGAAAGTTCAATTTGACAAACTTAAAATCTACAATGAAATAATTCTTAGTTCTTTTCAAGGTTCAAGGAAGAAAAGGCCTTTAAAATGAATAAAATTCTAGTGCTTTCATGCAATCATGTGGATATGGAAAGATATGATTTTGAGAGTTTGATGGAAATATATTATTTTGAGCATTGGTTTAACTTGAAGAATTTTGAGGTGCCCTCAAAATTTAAGGAAGAAAAGGCCTCCAATGTTTAAGAGTAGACATAGGGCTTTTATGCTACTAAGAATTTATAAGTTACATAAAAATATTATTTTTTGGGTCTAGTTTCAACTATATTCAAGGTTAAAGGAAGGAAAGGCCCCCTGCATAAAAATACACATCAACTGGTTGATGAAGTTTTAGTTGTATTCCAAGTTAAAAAAGAGTTGTATTTGAAGTTAAAAAAGAAAAGTCTGCTAAATACACAAAAATGATTACATAAAAATACACATCAATGTTTTCAACAGCTGGTTAATAATATTTCTTCAATCTCATTTTTGAGAATTTTTAGTAATTGTTTGAGATTTTTCAGTAATAGTGATTGAGGAAAATGTTTCTAAATGAATAATAATATTATTACGAGAGTTTTACACATTATTTATATCAATTCACAAGTAAACAAAACAAGTAAATAAAATAGACTAAATAAATTAAGAGGTCATTCTATTTACCAATTCAACTGCACTAGTGTGATAGCTCTTACTAGATATTTAGATATTATTTATGTCAATGCCACATAATTTTGTTTGACTAGAAAACAAAATGGATGAAATAAATTAAGAGGTAGTGATATTTAAGAATTAGTTTTCCAATTCGACTGTAGCTATGTGATAGCTCCATTTTTTTATCGAGCTGTAGCAAAAAACTCGGATGATCTTGAATCTAAATGCCCTTTCTTCAAACCATGTCTCGGTCTTTCTCTCTTCTTTTTCTGGCTCGTAAAATTTCGATCAAATCAATACACAAAATCTACCCACCTCTGAAGTTTGAAAAAAACCCAAGGATACTCTATATCTAAATCTCTCAATCATTTTAGCTCACACCATCTACAAATTTGTGGGTAGCTTAGAGGAGTTATTCCTCACTACCTAAACCCGTAGAGTTATTCCTCATTACCTAAACCCGTACCAAACTGCCAAACCTAAACCCGTAGAGTTATTCCTCACTTTATCTCAGTTTGGATGCCTGTTCCGGGAGACGGTTGGGATAAAAAATTAAATGTCAAATACGGGCAAACGGTCTCATGATGATCATTTTTCCCATCAAATTCCAACCCTGGTTGAGAGTACATTCTGAAAAATGTGTGAATACATTCTGAAAAATGTATTAAAGATAGAGAAAAATAATTGAGGAATCCAAGTATTAAAAAGATAGAGAAAACTAGTGAGAAATCCAAATAGTAATTACTTACACTTTCACTCCATAATTACTGTTTTCCTTTCCCAAAATATCTGTAACGAATCTATCATCATTACATAATATAATTTCACACTGCTCATGAAATTGAATTTCTGACTTTGGGAGTCGATATCAACTTCAAGCAGTCCAAGTATTATCATTGCACCCGTCATGTCCAGGATAATTATTATCATTATGCCTAAGCAATGTTATATCCATGCATACGAGAATCAATACATAGATTAATTATTTAATAATATAAATTTATCATAGGAAGTAAGAAGTAATATAATTTCACACTGCTCATCGAATTGAATTTCTGACTTTGGGAGTCGATATCAACTTCGAGCAGTCCAAGTATTATCATTGTACCCATCATGTCCATGATAATTATTATCATTATGCCTAAGCAATGTTATATCCATGCATATGAGAGTCAATACATAGATTAATTATTTAATAATATAAATTTATCGTAGGAACTAAAAAGTAAGGACATGTGTGAAGAGAGCCAATACATATATTAATTATTTAATAATATAAATTTATCGTATGAGCTAAGAAGTAAGGACATGTGTGAAGAGTTGGATTTTATGGTAAGGAAAATCCTTCATGTTCTAATTTCTTATGTTCACGAAGAAAGAAAATAGTGAGGTAAAAGAATCAAGAAGTGAGAATGGATTCAAGACCTTACATGTAAAAGAAAGCAAGCGAAAAAGAAAATAAAAAAAAGCAAACGAGAGAAAAAGCTTACTTGACTATATATAGATAAACTTCTTTAACCTTATCGAAACAGAGAGAGACTAAATCAAAAGATTGGTATGTTACATAAAAGAATGGTGGTCATAACTTACCAATCAAAATAATCATGC
>JZKD02S0289116.1:250025-268832 GCA_000966675.3 Picea glauca
AAATGAGACTTTTGACACCACAGGGTTTATTCCCGAGTGTACCTGTCTTCCAACTATTGTTTTATTCAAGCCCTTTCTTCTTGAAGTTTCTCAATGTTCCCTTGGACGATGATCTCTTGTGGAATATTTATCATTTGTTGTTCAAGATTCTGTTGGGCTTGGAAGATGTTCCCAAAGGTGTTCTTATTCCATTCCTTCAAGTGCTTCTCGAAGTTCTTTAGTTTCTTTTGAAATTTATACAACAATGATCCATGAGATATGGTTGCATTTGACCACCATTGACGAATGTTTTCATGAAAGTCTTGATGGGTCAACCAAAATGTTTCGAAGTGGAATGGCTTATGACACAGAGTGCTAGTGATATCGATATGTAGCTATATGGGCCAATTGTCTGATCCTGCCATAATTAAAATGTCGGCTTTCATTAGGATTCCATCCATAATTAAGGGTTCTGAAATGAGGAATCTGTCCAAGCAATAGATATGTTGGGTTCTTGGTCTGCGGTTGGACTAGGTGAAGATTCCATTGATGTTATCCATATATATCATCCTAAGAGCATCGACAAGGGCTTGAAAAACTTCACTCTCTCCCTCCAACCAGTGGATACCTCCTCTTTTCTCCTCTAGAGAGAGGATTGTGTTGAAATCGCCCTCGAGAATCCATCTCCAACCTCTAACAATATATCCCACGCTCTCCAATCTCTTCATGAAAGAATGCTTTTCTGTAATGTCCCCAAGGGCGAGCCCTGTTGTAAATCATGTCTATGAAGTATAAAGCTTGCATTATGAATTGTAATTATGTTTTATAGGCTGATGAGCCAAGTTTATATAAGCTGATGGGCTTATGTGTTATTAGGTCGGAGAGCCTAAGTGTTAAGGCCAGGAGCCTGCTTTTGCATATGTAATCATGCAGAACATTAATAAAAATATAAACATCGTTGCATGCAAACCGACCACGATGAATGAGTGATGGGGGACTAAGATTCCACAGAGTGGGTAAGGGATTGGGGGCCTGGAAGGTTGGAAAAAGAGGCTAAGTGTTGAGCCTAGGGGGTTAAGTCCTTGGGAATAATATTTTTAATATTATTCCAAAAAGCCATGTGAAATATATGTTTTGTCCTAAGTTCCTGGGGAGAAACGCATGCTGAGGGAACACATGCAGCTTCATGGGCGACATGTGTGGACCCAGGCACATGCGATTTAACCCAGGAAATGAGCCGTGTTGGGGGTTCGCTTCCCATCCTTTCCGGGGACGGTTGCATCTGAGTGGGTTCATTCTCCATGCTGCCGTTCATTGTCTAAATTGTGTGACCTCTGCATCTGAGCTTGGCATATCACACACAACACTAAAAACCGAAACCATGAGACCTTTGTGATTATTCGGTGTATTCCCGTAAATTCCGTCCGATCTTTATGTTTGGCCTCCATCCTCGACCTCTGCATAATTTCCTGTCACGTATCCTGTAACCGATAAACCGTGAGCTGATTTGTGTCTTTTGTAGAAACCCTACACCTGGATAATTGCCTGAGCATGTTGTGTTTTAGCATATGGTTGTTTCCATTTGCGGGACTATGCCCATTTTCTGTTGTGGTCCTCATCCTGGCATCAACTGAGTGCTTGATGTTGTTGCAGTTTTCCTCACCCGGTTGGAATTGAGTCGAAGGCTGTGGTAGAAGAAGTAGGTTGTCAGGCCTGTGAGAAACTCCCTCCAGGTGAGAGAGTCTTCTGAGAAGTGGTTTTCTCCTAGAGAGAGTCCAACACTAGCTTCAGAGCTCTGAGAATTCCTAATCCGGCCTATTGTCGAGGCCTAGAGAGGGAGTTGAAGCACCAATGGACTGTGCTTGTGAAGGTGTATACTTCGGGGCGGAACATGCATGTGGGGAATGAGAGTCTGTTAGTAGTGGGCATAAGAAGTCATCCTGGGAAGAATCCTTCTGGTTATTCTGTGTAGTTTTCCTTATAACCTCAGCCTAGACTAGGATTCCTTGCCTTGGGTGGATATTAGTCCCAGCTCGGGGGTGACCTACTGCTGAGAGTGATGAGCAGTGTGGTCTAAGGCTAGGAGGTTCGTGGAAGGCCTGCACGTAGTTGGTGGAATTACCACAGTTTCAAAGATAAGTATCAACTTATGCTTAATATTATGTTTTGCATGCCTGTGATGCTTATATGTATCATGTATTCTGTTGTGCATATGAATTACTATTAATGCCAGGGATTATTTATGTTAGCAGTAATCTTGTGTTTACTCTGAGTTAAATGTGTTTAATTTGATTTAAGTGCATGTTATTAATTAAGTATGAGAATGATGTTGTTCTGCACAGTAGCATTTTCCCAGCCAGTGGGGTTGATGGCCGGGGGGGCGTTACAGTTTGGTATCAGAGTCTAGTTTCAACGCTGATCCTGGATGGGCCAGATAAGTGGTCTTTGGACTGAAGTTTTGAGAAGAAATTGTGTCTGGAGAACTAATTTCAGACCTCAGAATGTATTTGAGGGCCAAGGAGTTACTTGTCTATGTTAAGAAGCTCAGGAGGAGTACCAGTGGATTAAACTGCAGCCAGTGTGGTAATTGACCATGGAGAGAGAGAAATCCACACTAGAAGTGTTGGATCCATTGGATCTGTTCAGGAGGAAAGGAGAACCCTCATGACCATCAGATCTGGAGAATGTGCACAAGGCTTAAAACCCTTTGGAGTTGCATAGGAGTGTGGAAATCGCGATACGCAAAATCCAGAATTCGTCAGGACTATCCATCGGAAAGGACGCATGGAGAGAGATCATCCTTTCGCTGACTCATAAATTGAAAAGGCCAAAGGGAAAGTTCATGAGAATTCACAAAAACATGAATTCATGATTAGATCACAACCATATCAAGGAGAGATCTGGACCATTAATTGTCCAAGAAGAATTTCGGCATTTTGGGAGTTCGATATTGGGAGAAGTCGATTGTGCTGATGCACAAACTCTCGAAGCCTGAAATCATGAAATCCTGAAGAGCTGAAGTAGTGGGTCGAGTTGACGTCACTGAGATGGAAGTCTACACATGGGTGTGTACCATGTGCCAGTGGGTCAAAAATAAAAGTGAGCATAGTGGGACCTGATGATGTCATTGAAGGTAACGTGGACCTTCTTAAGTACACCGCATGTCACCACTATGGTTAGCAACATCTATGCTATGGTCCCAAGGGGAGAGAGGTCGAAAGTTCGGGAGTTGGGAGTTGGAGAGGGAAGCAAGTGCGAGAACCTCTGGGACCAAAACACCGAAACCCCAAAATCCCGAAATCCCAAAAACCTTGATGAGAGAAAGACCACAGTGGATTTCATCCTTTGGAGGATGAGTAAATGTGGACTGTTGATAAACCCGATTTCATGAATTCAATAATCGGAACTCCGGGACATAGTTCTATGTGCCTTAAAAATTTCTGAAGGTTGAAAATCCGGGTAGCACCTAGTGGTCTAGCGTTTGGTCACGATCCATGATCGCATGCGTTAGGGACTAAGAAAGAGGGGGCTATCATTCGAAACTTACAGAGCCAAATAGAGCTCAAAAAATTCATGGAATCAAAACATTTTCTTATTCGCGTTGGTTTATGAATGTTGTAGTTTTATTAAGGGGTTAAGGCCTGACAAACTTCGGTTGACTACACGTTGTGTGTGCAGAGGTCAACAAGTGTCAGGACAACCACGAATCGACGCCGAGTATAGAAATGGAAGAGGTGATGATTGCCTCTAATTCAAAGAACGAAAGAGAAGGAAGGGATGTCAACTTGAGAGTCGAAGGATCGAACTCTAATGGGCACAGAAAAGAGATGGATAAGGAAGGACATATGATGAAAATCATCGAAGGATTGCAGAGAGAAGCCCAGGATTACCGAGTCGATAGTCGAAAGCTCATGAGGATCAGGGATCGACAGGGTGAATTCAACTTAAATATGTTGAAGAACCTGGAAAGAATAGAAAGGAAATTGGAAAAGGAGAGTGGCACAAGAAAAACAGGAATTCGTAGGACCCCTGAGAGAAAAAGAAGACCGAGGAGTGGTAGCAGACATTGTCCTCTCTCCCCAAAGCATTTCAATAAGGAAGCACATAGTAGTTCAAGCCCATCCCCTACCAGAAAACACCGAAGATCTGGAGTGGATGAATTGAAAGGGGAGATGAACAAGATTAAGACTCCTACATTTGATGGAGAACATAAGGAGGAAGATGCCGAAACATGGTTGTTTGGCATGAGGAAATATTTCCAACTACAGAATTATTCCTCTCAGGTAGAAGGAATAATTGCGATGTATCAACTAAGAGGAAAAGCATCCATGTGGTCGGATCAACTTATGCAGGTGCAACACATTAGAGAGAAAGATATCACATGGAAGGAATTCAAGAGGTATTTCAAGAGGAAATACCTGACTAAAAGATACTATGACAGAAAGATGAAGGAGTTCTTCGAACTCAAGATGGGCAGCATGACCATTGATGAATACTAACGAAGATTTTTGGAATTACTGAAGTATGTTCCATTTATCAAAGATGAGGCTGTCAAGATTCAAAGGTATCTAAGTGGACTACCATCTCCCATTGGTGACAAGATTCAGTATGATGATCCTAAGACTATGGAAGAAACAATAAGAAGAGAGAAATGCTTATATGAACAACAAAGAGAAAAGCCTTCCTTTCAGAAGGCTTGGGATGACCATAAGAAGTTTAAGAAAGAACAGAGGTAGAAGGGAAACAAACCTCCCTTTTTTAGAAATAGTCCGCAAGGACATCCATTGTTTAGAGAGCCAAGAATGGATGAAGTGGGTGAACAAAGACTGAGACAGACGCCTATTCAGTGTTGGGGCTGTAAAGAGAACCACAAGTACATAGATTGTCCCCATAAAAATGGAAAAGCAAGAACTGTCCATAATGTTCAACAAGCTGAAACAGTGGAGGACATGGGCAATAGAATGCCAAGGATCTATGCAGCCCTAGACAACAAGCAAGCTAAATTTCAGGCGCACATGATTGAAGTGGAAGGTATGATTAGCAACCAACCATTTACTATTTTAATTGATTCAGGGGCTAGCAATAGTTATGTAGATCCTAGGGTGGTGGAAAGTTTGCATTTATCAAGAAGCAAACATGAAAAGTCTTGGTTAGTGTAGTTGGCTACAGGGACCAAGAGGAAAGTCACTGAGTTGGTTAAGTCCTGTCCGGTGGACATGAAGGGATTGAGCACGAAGGCTGAATTGAATATTCTGTCGTTAGGCTCTTATGACTGTTTAATTGGGATGGACTGGTTGGACTAGCACCATGCCCTCTTGGACTGTCGTAATAAGGAATTTACATGCTTGGATGAGGAGGGGAATTGGAAAATAGTCCAAGGAATTCCTAGAGCTATTGCTATAAGAGAAATCTTAGCAATGCAGCTAAAGAAGTGCTACAGAAAAGGCTGTCAATTATTTGGAGCCCATGTGGGGGAAATTCCTAAGGATAAGGTTTCAAGTATTGAGGATCATGAGGTACTTAAAGAGTTCGAAGATGTATTCCAGGAAGTACCTGGACTACCTCCGAAAAGGGATAGCGATTTCTCTGTGAATTTGATGCCTGGAGTAGCTCCAGTTTTGAAATCTCCTTATAGAATGAGTACGCTAGAGCTGAAAGAGTTGCAATTGCAGCTTGAAGAGCTTCTAAAGAAGGGGTACATTCACCCAAGCATGTCACCTTGGGGTGCCCTATTCCTGTTCGTGAAGAAGAAGGATGGGACGTTGAGGTTGTGTATTGATTTTAGACAGTTGAACAAAGTAACTATCAAGAACAAGTATCCTCTGCCAAGGATCGACGATCTTCTTGATCAGTTGAAAGGTGTGAAAATATTTTCGAAGATAGATCTCGGATCGGGATATCACCAGGTAAGAATAAAAGATGAAGACATAAAAAAGACTACCTTTAGAACAAGGTATGGGCATTACGAGTTCACAGTGGTACCATTTGGGCTGTCGAACACAACTGTTGTTTTTATGTGCTTGATGAATGGTGTATTTGGGGACTATCTAGACAAGTTTTTCATAGTCTTCATGGATGAAATTTTGGTGTATTCCAAGTCAGAGGAAGAGCATGAAAAACACCTGAGGATGGTGCTGCAAGTGTTGAGAGAACACCAACTGTATGCTAAGTTGAGAAAATGCTCATTTTATCAAAGGCAGGTCCATTACTTGGGGCACATTATTTCAGAAGAAGGGATCACCATGGATCCTAAGAAGGTTGAGGCCATCAGAGAATGGTCAACGCTAAGGAATGTGGCGAAAGTTAGATCCTTTATGGGTCTAGCAGGATATTACAGAAGGTTTATCATAGGGTTCTCAAAGATAGCTCACCCTATCACTTCCTTCCAAAGGAAGGAGGAAAAGTTTTAGTGGACTAAAGAGTGTGAGAAAAGTTTCCATCAATTGAAGTAGATATTAACCAACGCTCCAATCTTGAGAATTTCAAATCCAAATGTGGATTTCATGGTGTGCACAAATGCATCTAAAGAAGGGTTGGGTGGAGTTCTCAGTCAGAATGGATTTGTAATCTGTTATGAGTCCAGGAAGCTGAAAGAGCACGAAAAGAATTATGCCACTCACAATTTGGAGTTGGCAGCAATCGTTCACACTCTGAGGAAATGGAGACATTACCTCATGGGAAGGAGATTTGAATTGAGAAAAGACCAAAATGGTCTGAAATATTTGTTTGATCAGCCAACCTTAAATGCTAGACAAAGTAGGTGGCTGGAATTTCTATGTGAGTACAACTTTGAGATCAAGCATATCAAAGGAAAGGAGAATAAAGTGGGTGATGCACTCAGTAGGAGGGTGCATGAATTACATGCTATAGCCATTAGCATGTATTAGAATGATATTAAAAGAAGAATTATGGAGGCTGCAAATGTAGATCTGCAGTACAGAGAATTGGTAGCCAAGCTATAATAGGGTAAGATGCCATAGAAGATGGAAGTTTATAAATTGGAAACAGATGGAATACTGTTGTAAAAGAACATAATTTTTGTACACAATGTCCAGTGCTTGAAACAAATGATTTTGTAGGAGATGCATAATGTACCTTATGTAGAGCACCCTGGATATCATAAAACAATAGCAATGGTCAAGAGGCATTACTTTTGGCTGGGTATGAAGAGAGAGATTGTTGAATACATCACCAGATGTATGGAGTGCTAGAAAGTGAAAGCTGAGCATAGGCACCCAATAGGATTGCTACAACCTTTACCCATTCCTGAGTGGAAGTGGGAAGTAGTAACGATGGATTTTATTATGGGATTTCCCAGAACAACCAAGCTACATGATTCGATCATGGTAGTGGTGGACAAGCTTACAAAAGATGCCCATTTTATTCCATTGAAAACTACTCACAAGGCAGCAGAGGTTGCTGATATTTTCATAAAGGAAGTGGCACAATTGCATGGAATTCCTAAAATGATTGTGTCTGATAGAGACCTGAAATTCACCTCAAATTTCTGGAAAGGATTGCTCAAAGGATTTGGAACGAATATGAACTTTAGTACAACTTATCATCCTGAGTCTGATGGACAGACAGAGAGGGTGAACAGAGTAATAGAAGACATACTAAGAATGTATGTGATGGACAAACCATCATGGGAAGACTACCTGCACTTGGTAGAATTTGCCTACAACAATGGGTATCATGCATTGTTGAAGATGAGTCCATTTGAAGCACTTTATGGAAGAAAGTGCAATACTCTAGTGAGCTGGGATAATCCAGCTGATAGAGCAGTAGTTGGGCTAGAGTTGCTCAAGGAGATGGAGGACCAAATGATAAAAGTTAAGAAGAATTTGAAAGCTGCCCAGGATAGGCAGAAAAGTTATGCTGATAAGAACATAAACCACAGAGAGTTCAAAGTGGGTGATCATGTTTTCCTGAAAGTGAAAGCTAACAGGAGTTCCGAAGCTGGGAAGTTGCGCCAAGTTGGCAGCCAGATTTTGTAGGCCATTTGAAATCCTGGAAAGGATTGGGCTAGTTACATATATGCTTGCATTACCTACATCCATGACTGTACATAATGTGTTTCATGTTTCATTGTTTAAGAAATATATACCAGATGCTAATCATGTTATCGATTGGAATGTGATTCAGGTGGAACAAGAAGGTGTCCTGCAAGTGCATCCAGTGCGCATATTGGACAGGAAAGACAAACAGCTCTGGAGTTAAGCTATAGGGATTGTAAAGGTCCATTGGACCTGGTACGGTCCTAAGGACGGGACATGGGAGCATGAATATGTTATGCGGGCAGAGTACCCGCATCTTTTTGAAAATTTTGAAAAGCTTGCAGATGCAGTGTAAAGTTGCACTGAGGACAGTGAAAAAATAAGGGGAGGGGATTGTAATGTCCCCAAGGCCGAGCCCTATTGTAAATCATGTCTATGAAGTATAAATCTTGCATTATGAATTGTAACTATGTTTTATAGGCTGGTGAGCCAAGTTTATATAAGCTGGTGGGCTTATGTGTTATTAGGCCGGAGAGCCTAAGTGGTAAGGTCGAGAGCCTTCTTTTGTATATATAATCATGTAGAACATTAATAAAAATATAAAAACTACTGTTTGTGATCTATATGGATATCGGTGGCCACCCACCTTTTCCAACTGGCTCAAAACAATTTTCTGACATTTTTGGCAATTTACTATTTTTAGCAGTTTTAACTTTCGGGGCCATTTTGAGGGCCTAAATGAAGGTTTTTCGGTATCAAGCTCCTAAATGATATCTAAAGGAATTATTGAGCCCCCAAAATGAATCTCCTTGATGATACCTTTCCAATGGGCTATCACACGCCTAAAACGGAGATCGTATGCAAAAGTTATGACCCCAGGAAGTTGATGTACTAACTTACCCAAACAGGGCCCACATGACTTTTGGCGCTTCATCTCCTAGGGTTAGGTTTTTGGATGTCTAGGGTTTTGTGGATTCTTTATTATTGTAAAAAAGCCTTCAGATCCTCATTGTAATGTTCTTCTTGTGAATGCGCATTGCCGTCACATCTCTTCTCAGAGATAAGCCGCCACCATTCCAGCAAGCTTGTTTCCGCTGCATTTTACAGTTTTAGCTTATTTCGTTATTGAATTGAAAACTAGTTGTACTGTATCTCTATTATTTTGTGTTAAGAACCTATTAATAATCTATATTCATTTTGTTCTGCTCATAAAATTTGGATCAGCATGCAGACCAAACATGATGAATGAGTGATGGGGGACTAAGCTTCCACAGAGTGGGTAAGGGATTGGGGGGCTGGAAGGTTGGAAAGAGAGGCTAAGTGTTGAGCCTAGGGGATAAGCCTAGGGGATTAAGTCCTTGGGAATAATATTTTTAATATTATTCCAAAAATACATGTGAAATCTATGTTTTGTCTTAAGTTCCTGGGGAGGAACGCATGCTGAGGGAACACATGCAGCTTCATGGGTGACATGTGTCGACCCAGTCGCATGCGATTTAACCTAGGAAATGAGCCATGTTAGGGGTTCACTTCCCATCCTTTCTGGGGACGGTTGTGCTTGAGTGGGTTCATTCTCCATTTTGTCGTTCGTTGTCTAAACTGTGTGACCTCTGTGTCTGAGCTCGGCATATCACACACAACATTGAAAACCAAAACCATGAGACCTCTATGACTTTCCGGTGTATTCCTGTAAATTCCATCTGGTCTCTACGTTTGGCCTCCATCCTCGACCTCTGTATAATTTCCTATCACGCATCCTGTAACCGATAAACCGTGAGTCGATTTGTGTCTTCTGTAGAACCTGACACCTGGATAATCGCCAAAGCATGATGTGTTTAAGTGTCTGGTCATTACCATTTGTGGGACTATGCCCATTTTCTATTTTGGTCATCATCCTAGCGTCAACTGAGTGCTTGATGTTGTTGCAGTTTCCCTCACCTGGTTGGAATTGAGTCGAAGGGTGTGGTAGAAGAAGTAGGTTGTCAGGCCTGTGAGCAACTCCCTCCAAGTGAGAGAGTTTACTGAGAATTGGTTTTCTCCCAGAGAGAGTCCAGCACCAGCTTCAGAGCTCTGAGAATTCTTGATCCGTCCTATTGCCGAGGCCCAGAGAGGAAGGTGAAGCAACGATGGACTGTGCTTGTGAAGGTGTATACTTCGGGGAGGAACATGCATGTGGGGAATGAGATTCTGTTAGTAGTGGGCATAAGAAGGCATCCTGGGAAGAATCCTTCCGGTTATTCTGTGCATTTTTCCCTATAACCTCAGCCTAGACCAGGATTCCTTGCCTTGGGTGGAGCTTAGTCCTAGCTCAGGGGTGACCTACTGCTGAGAGTGATGAGCAGTGTGGTCTAAGGCTGGGAGGTTCGTGGAAGGCCTGCACATAGTTGGTGGAATTACCATGGTTTCAAAGATAAGTATCAGCTTATGCTTAATATTATGTTTTGCATGCTTGTGATGCTTATATGTATCATGTATTCTGTTGTGCATATGAATTACTATTAATGCCAGGGATTATTTATGTTAGCAGTAATCTTGTGTTTACTCTGAGTTAAATGTGTTTAATTTGATTTAAATGCATGTTATTAATTAAGTATGAGAATGATGTTGTTTCACACAGTAGCGTTTTCCCGACTAGTGGGGTTGATGGCTGGGGGAGCATTACATTTTTTGATTGGAGATGGGGACCTTATACATTTGTTACCACCCCCCTTTTATCTGATCCTATGGCTCAATATTCTACAGAGATTGTCCATCTAGTGGTAAAAACATTATCTAATATTATAGTGCTTGGATTCCATAGGATGGCAAGGCTGCCAGTGGACCCTCTGGAGTCGATATGAATAGAGTATGCTTGTCTCCAACATTGGGCCAGAATGTGATCTACTTCGATCCTAAACATATGGTTTCTTGTACGAAAAAGAATTTCCATATTCTCCTCTATTATATGATTCTGAAGAAGTATTTTCTTACTTGTTCCATTTAATCCCTTCATATTCCAAGAGATGATATTCATGAGGTATTATATTATTATTTTTCCATGTTTATGTAGTGCCCCACCTCAGCAGGAACTGCTTGACCTCCCAGTTGATGGATCTTTCACAGGACTGAACAAAAATGGTTCTTCGGGTCCCCAAGAGACCTCAATTCCAACTATAACTCACATAGGTCCAACTCCTGTACTCGCGCGAAATGATTTTTGGCACAAGCTTCTCCTCACTTGACCACTATATGTGACCAAGCGCTTACCCAAAGGTACTTTGTCACTATGGAGTTTAGGTGATTTTATGCAGACCTCTATTGATTCTCCCAACTCTTGATTTGTGAATTTAAAATCCAATGGGTGCTAGCTCTTCTCCTCTAGCCCCTTCAATGCAACGTTGGGCTATGACCTGGGGCCCAACTACCAAGAGCTTCGGGACTTCTCCCTTCACATCTCTCGAAGATATCTTACCTCTTTTCTTCTGAAGTATGAACTACGAACTCTCCTCGCATCAGATCGACAGTCCATGTTTCCTCTGCAACCAACGTCTCAGATCACACTTCGTGCTTCACGAAGTTGATGCTTCACTCCTCGAGATTTTCCCAAACTATGAATTCTCTTCTCCTAATCTGACGGTTGTCAACGCGTTAAGATCTCCCCAAAGGGGTCTCCACCATTCCTTTGACACTCCCTTGTTAACTCTTTCCTCTGGAATATTTCTACGCCGCTAACTTCCTGAGCTTTGACTTTTTCATGCTAAAGATTATACACCCTGCCTTCGAATTCTTCGAAATCTCCACCCTTGGGAAACTTTCCCAAGTGTTTTCGACTACCAATCTAAAAGGCTACTCTCCCTCCTGAGTTTTTTGAAACTCGAGGGTGACTCAACCTCTTGAGTTCCTTCCTGAGCAATTGTAAAACCTCTATCCTTCATGAGCGTAACTTCTCCTCTGGACAAAAGTACTCGCTCTCCCTCCTGATCTTAACCTTCACTGAAAACTTAGATATTCTTTGGGTTTCATCCCACTCACACCTTGCAGACTTCTCAAAACGTCCTTTCTCTCTGAGAGAAATCTATCCACCTCTATGCACTCCTTGCAACAGAGAATTTTCCACTCTCTCCTTAAGTGAACGATCCCAACAAACGACTCGGCCTATGTGCCTCTTGCGTAGCTTCTGTGCAAACCTTACACCCTTACTGATAGCAAAACCCTGGTATCCCTCCTGAGCTTTTCTGAGATTAACTCAGAAGCCTGTCAACGCACTTATTGTGGACTAATACTGCACTCCTTGCATATTTTCTCAGGAATAGAAACAATTGAAACTTATTGTTTCCTCTCAGAATCATTCACTCAACATTCATAAGCATAAACACATAACAAAGACTAAAAGCAAATAGCAAAACATACCATTCATAAAATGAACACAATGAACACAACACACCATGAAATTGGATCAAAGCCTTCTATGTTATATTAAATTGAGTGCTTTGTACATAAGGGTTTTCAACAAATTCCATAATACTCTCTACATCATCTTCTTCTTACCATCACTATGATAATAATCAGACATATAGTTTACATATATTTTACAAAGAGGAGCTCATCGAGATTTCACTCCAACTATCTAAGTGTTATCTTATCAAATTAAGATTATTAACTACTAAGACCTCATACAATTAATGAAAGGAACATACAGATAAGAGAAAAATGCTACAGATTTGTATTGTCCATAAATACATTGAAAGAATTGCAATCCTTCTCGATATTGCATTAAGGTTTCGCCTTCTTGTTCTTTTAATGATGCTTTAATTACATTCACATCAAAACTTTTGAACTTGCCACGTCCTTCAAGATTTTGAATTCTTCAAAATTTGCGTTGGTCGTTGCCTTTTCCTCCTCGAGCACCTTTGATATGGTTGCTTCTGCATCATACTCCTCTGGACAAAAATTCATGGACTCTTGTCCATGAGTTCCTGCACTGTTCTTCCATATTTCTGGATATCTTCTTCACTAATCCAACTGGCATCCTCCATGGGTTGTCCTTTCCATTTGACCAGATATTGATAGTAAGTCTTTCTTCCGGTCTTCTTAATGATCCTTTGATCAATAATCTTCTCCATCTATGGCTTTTCTGCTATAGGCATCTGTTTTTCCCACTGAATCCCTTGCTGATATTTGGGTCCTCCTACCTCATCTTTCCTGTAAGGATATAGGTCGGTTGTGTTGAATATGGGTGAGATACCCACATCATCGGGCAACTCTAATTCATAAGCATTAGCCTCAAACTTTCTCAATATTTTGCATGGCCGAATATTTTTCATCTTTAATTTGTTGTATGTTCCCCTTGGGAACCTCTCCTTTCCGAGATGTGCTAAAACTAAATCCCCCACTTCAAATTTAAGCTCTCTTATGTGTTGATCAACTCTATGCTTGTAATCTTGGCTAGAGTTATGCAACTGTTCTCTGATCTGGATATGGAGTTTCTACATTTTTGCAGTGAAATCCTCTACTCCAACACTCATGAACTCGCTTTGTTCCATGTCTCTCAACTCAGACACTCCTCTTGGCTGCATTCCATATAGAATTTGGAATGGAATTTTTTGAGTGCTTCTATTCGATGAATCATTGTAAGCAAACTCTGCTTATGGAAGAATTTGATCCCACTGAGTACGGTGTTCAGTGACTAGACTCCTCAGCAAATTCCCTAAGATTCTATTCACTACCTCAGTCTATCCATCTGTTTGAGGATGATAAGCTGATATGAAGGACAAATCTGTCCCCAATTTCTTCCACAGTGTTCTCCAAAAATGCCCAAGAAACTTGGTGTCTCTATCTTATACAATGCTCTTTGGCAATCCATGAAGTCTAACAACTTCTTTAAAAAACAGATTTGCAATGTGTGTTGCATCATTTGTCTTTTGGCATGGGATAAAGTGTGCCATTTTTGAAAATATGTCCACTACCACAAATATGGAATCACAACCTCTTTCGGTTCTCGGTAATCCCAATACAAAATCCATACTTATTGCATCCCAAGGCCTTTCTGGTAATGGCAATGGTTGATATAATCACGTGTTCTGTATTTTTCCTTGTGCATGCTGGTAAATTCTACACCTATTAATGAACCTTTTTACATATGTTCTCATACCTGGCCAATAATATGAACAATTCAACTATGAAAATGTTTTTTTGTGGCTGAAATGTCCAGCCAAACCTCCACTATGCTTCTCTTTCAGAAGATTGTCCCTCATGGGACACTTTGGGATACACAATTGATTACCTTTAAACAACAACCCATCTTGAATCAAATATTCTACCCACTGGATTTTGTCTCTGAAGACAGGATTCACACATGCTTCATACACTTCCTTGAAATCCAAATCATCATTGTACATCTCCTTAAGGTGTTCAAACCCCAAGGTCTTCACCTGAAATTATTACAGAATCAAGCATCTCTTTCTTAATGCATCAACAACCTTGTTCACATTTCCAAAGATATGTTTAATTACAAAAGTAAAATTCTGCATAAATTCAACCCATTTGGCATATCTTTGATTCAATTTTTCTTGTCGAGTTATGGATTGTAAGGCTTGTTTATCATTGTACAAAACAAACTCTTTAGGAATCAAATAGTGTCTCCATTTCTTTAAAGCTTGTATTACTGCATAAAAGTCTTTGTCATATGTGGAGTGCTTCTTCTTTGTACCATTCATCTTTTCACTGAAATAAGCAACAGGTTTGTTATCTTGACTTAAAAAAGCTCTAATTGCAGCTCCACTCGCATCACACCTTACTTGAAAAGTCTTACCAAAGTCTGGAAAAACTAGAATTGGTTGTCCAGTTATCTTCTCCTTTAACAATATGAATCTCTTCTCTGCTTCTTCTGTCCAATTAAAAGACATATGTCTCTTCTTGACTGTGTATAAAATTGGTGCACATATCCCATTGAAATTCCTGATAAACTTCCTCTAGAAACTTTCTAAACCATGGAAGCTTCTCACCTCAAAGATGTTTCTCGACGATTGCCATTCTATGATTGTTTTTACCTTCTCAAGATCCATCTTTAACTCATTGGTTGAAATTACAAAACCCAAATAAATGAGCTCTGTCTACATGAAAGAATATTTCTTCAAATTTATTAGTAGCTTCTCTCGTTGTAACCTCCTCATCACTAGAGTCAAATGTATTAGATGTTCTTCTCTAGTCTTACTAAATATTA
Source organism: Picea glauca (assembly GCA_000966675.3). Taxonomy (NCBI): domain Eukaryota; kingdom Viridiplantae; phylum Streptophyta; class Pinopsida; order Pinales; family Pinaceae; genus Picea; species Picea glauca. The sequence continues at coordinate 265,203 of JZKD02S0289116.1, forward strand.
GTATATCATCAAGATACACAATCACAAACTTGCCAATGAAATCTTTCAACACTTAGTTCATCAATCTCATAAAAGTACTTGGATCATTTGTTAACCCAAATGGTATGACGAGCCATTCATACAACCCTTCATTTGTCTTGAATGTTGTTTTCCACTCATTACCTTCCATCATTTTTATCTACTCATATCCACTCTTTAAGTCAATCATGGAAAAACAAATTGCTCTGCTCAAGGAATCCATTAAGTCATCCATTCTCGGTAAATGGAATATGTACCTGATGGTGATTTTGTTGATATCTCTTGAATCCGTGCACATTCTCCATCCTCCATCTTTTTTTGGACTTAGTATTGTTGATACAACACATGGACTCAAGCTTTCTCTTACCAAACATTTATCCATCAAATCTTGAACTTGATTTTTGACCTCTTCATTCTCCTGAGGCGTCAACCTATATGCATCTTTGTTTGGTAGACTTGCTCCTGGTATAAGATCTATATGATGGCTTATACTCTTTATAGGTAGTAATGAACAAGGCAACTCATCCACAACTATATCAGCAAAATTATCCAACAGTTCCTGAATTTCTTCAGGCAAATTCTCCATTGAAGTACTTGTCAAAATGACTTTCGGTTTCCTTACTAAGGAAAAATGCATTTTTTGTTCTTTCTTGACTTCATTCAGTAGTTCCTTCCCACTCATTAGACATATGCTTGTGTTGGCTTCTCCCTTCACTTTCTTGTCTACAATTGGAAACAACATGTGCATCCTACCATTCTTTTCCAAAGTATAGGTGTTCTTCCTCTCGTCATGAATGAAATTTCTGTCATATTTCCACGACCTTCCCAAAAAAAGAAGACAAACATCCATAGGAATCACATCGCACAAGATATCATCCCTATATCCTCCTATCTTGAATTCAACTTGGCACTGTTTAGTAACCATTACCTGATGCCCTTTTTGCAACAATGAAACTCTATATGGGCTGGGATGCACAACTGTTTCCAGCTCCAGCTTCTCCACCATCTCTATGGATACTAGATTGCCAGTGCTTCCACTATCAATTATCACTTTGTAGACCCTGTCCTTGGCCTTGCAAGCAGTTTTGAACAAGTTGTTCCTTTGGACTGGCTCCTACACTTCCTTCTCTGGTTTCAAGAGAACCTTTCTCATCATCAAATACTTTCCACTTTATGTGCCTTCTACTTCAACATTTCCCTTTTGAGCTTCTGAAATGTGAGCCTGGCCTCCTCCTTCTTTATTCCTCTCGGGACATTCCCAATACATGTTTCCTACCTTTCCACAGGAAAAACATTTTACTTCACCTCCTCTGCCTCTTCCTCTTCCATGAGGAAAAGTATTTCTTCCACCAGCATACTATCTTCCTCTGGAACTTCCTCCTCTTTCTGGGGGACTATGAGGCTTCCTTACATCATATTTGGGCTTCTGAACTCCATCATGAGTAATTTCCTTGCCTCTATTTAGACTCCTACCTATGCCCTTTCGGCTTTGTTTCCTTGCCAAATTCTCCTCTGCCTTCGGATCAATCTGATAAGCATCTTCCACATTTCTAATGGTCACCATGTTGATCTCATACTAAATTTCATACCTCCGGTCGTTAATGTACCTGGCTACCTTTTCATCATCAATTTCCTTGTGACCTGCTGTAATATTCAACCTGAAAAACCCTTTAGTATACTTTTTTATTGTCATCCCTTTATACCTCAAATTCTACAGTCCTTTGAACAAATTAATCTGATAATCCCTGGGTATGAATTTGGCCTTCATCTTGGCTACCATTCTGTCCCAACTATTTATCTTCTGCTTTCCTTTGCATCTCCTGTCAACCTGCAGTTCATCCCACCACGGTGTCACATTCCCTTTCAGTCTTGTGACTGCATGTTTGACCTTCTTTTCTTCTTCAACGTCTTCATAATCAAAATATTTATCAAGAGCCTTGAACCAGTCAAGCAACTCTTCTACATCCAGATTACTTTCATATATCAGGATGTCCATTTTCGCTCTTGCTCCCATATGTGCAACAACTTTTAGTAATCATTCCTCTGCAACATCCTCTGCAGCAACTTCTTCATTTCCTCCTTCTTCACTTTCAGCCTCACTGATGTCTCCAGCATCAGGTGCCCTTCTCTATGTTGTCTCCATGGCATCTAACTGAGCACGAAGTTCCCTCATCTCTCTTTCCGTGGCTGGGTTTGGAATAGGTCTCTCTGCACGTCTCCTTGGAGGCATTGTTCCAAGCTTCTTCTTCCTCAGATTTAAATTTATTTTATGTCCCGTGTCTTCTTCAACCTACAAAAAATTTATGTCTTGTGGCTCTGATACCACTTGATGTAGCACCCCACCTCAGTGGGAACTACTTGACCTCTCAGTCGATGGATATTTCACATGATTGAACCAAAATGGTTCTTTGGGTCCCCAAGAGACCTCAATTCCAACTATAACTCACACAGGTCCAACTCTTGTACTCACGTGAATTGATTTTGGGTGAAAGCTTATCCTCACTTGACCATTATCTATGACCAAGTGCTTACCCAAAGGTACTTCGGGACTAAGAAGTTTGGGTGATTTTATGTGGGCCTCTACTGATTCTCCTGACTCCCGATTCACGAATTTAAAATCCAGCAGGCACTATCTCCTCTCCTCTAGCCCCTTCAATGCAATGTTGAGCTATGACTTGGGGCTCAACTACCAAGTGCTTCAGGACTTTGCCCTTTGTGTCTCCTAAAGATAGCTTACCTCTTTTCTCCCGAAGTCTGAACTACGAACTCTCCTCACGTCAGATTGACAGTCCACGTTTCCTTCGCAACCAATGTCTCAGATCACACTTCGCGCTTCGTGAAGTTGATGCTTCACTCCTCATGATTTTCCTGAACCGTGAAGTCTCTTCTCCTAATATGATGGTTGTCAATGTGTCAAGATCTCCCCAAAGGGGTCTCCATCGTTCCTTTGACACTCCCTTGTTAACTCTTTCCTCTGGAAGAGTTCTACATCACTAACTCTCCCGAGCTTCAACTTTTGCACGCTGAAGATTCTACACCTTGCCTTCGAATTCTTTGAAAGATTCACCCTGAGGAAACTTTCCCAAGTGTTTTCGACTACCAATCTAAAAAACCACTCTCCCTCCTGAGTTTTGTGAAACTTGAGGGTGACTCAACCTCTTGAGTTCCATCCTGAGCAATTGTAAAACCTCTATCCTTCTTGAGCTTAACTTCTTCTCTAGACAAAAGTACTCGCTCTCCCTCTTGAGCTTAACCTTCATTGAAAACTTAGAGATTCTATGGGTTTCATCCCACTCACACCTTGCAAACTTCTCCAAACGTCCTTTCTCTCTCAAAGAAATCTATCCACCTTTGTGCACTCCTTGCAACAGAGAATTTTCCATTCTCTCCTCAAGTGAATGAGCCCAACTATTATTGGATAAATCGTTGAATGCAGACATAAAATAATCTCCCTAGATCCACCTGGATCTAGAACAAAACAGGATAGGACATGACACTTGTTAGAAAAACAGGACCGCAGAGCAATAAAATAAAACAAATGCAGAAACAAAACACAGAAGACACACAATACAAGAGAGACACAGATTTACATGGTTCACCTAGTGTGGGCTA
>JZKD02S0289116.1:275936-289805 GCA_000966675.3 Picea glauca
ACAACATTAAAGCACATTCTAACATTCCCCCTTAATGTTGACTAGAGGAATGAACACCTGAGCAGAGGAGGGAGCTGAGTTACATAAGAATAATAGGCCAATAATGTGAGATATTTAAGATCTCACAAGTCTAATGATGCCTCGATGTGTGTACAAATGCCTCAAAATGATGTTCTCACAACCATCATAATGATAGGCTATACAATGAGAAATGTGGCCACTAGACAATCATTACATCAGGGGATGTAATGAGCCGGGTAATTGAAAGAAAGTGAAGAAATTGGTTGCGATGGACACAAAAGTGGAATGAGTCCCGGTAGGTTGTTCAAGATACCACTTCGCGATCGGTGAGGGTGCATTGAAATAAGTGTAATCAAATCGAATCGTTAGTGATGATATTGGAGGAACACCATAGATGAAAAGACATAACATGGTTACATGGGTCCTCACCCGCACGACTTTCAAATTTAGGGATGTATGAAGGGAGTTTGGTAGGCATGGCAGGCTAGGTGCATCGTGCTGGATAAGATCATTTGTAAGCTTAGTAAAATCGAGAAGGTTAATACTAGCCATAAATGGTAGGTGAGGTCTACGATTCGCTTTGGTGTTCACATTAGCCGTTACATTGGTGTTCACATGCTGGATTATTGGTGTTTTATTTATTGGTATTAGTATCCATATTGGAGTGTGGACTAGTCGGGGGAGTAGTCACATGAGAACTGGACGAGGACGAAATGGGGCTGAACTCGCCTCAGAAGAGCTCGAAGGGGATGAAATCAACGGTGAGCTAGGAGGGGATGGGGGTTTATGTTGTTTTATTCTCACATGGTGAGCGGGAGAAATAACATGGCCGGGGATACCAAGGTATGGGCGAAGCCCCTGGAGCCCACGAGAACACCCAATGGAAAGCGGTCGCACAATCTTTACTAAATGTGATAGTTCTCGTCTCTAAGCAGTAGCTCCTAATGAGAGTGAGGGTTAAACAATAAAGTACTTTTATATTGAAAGGTACTAAATTGGAATAAAGTGCAAAGTGGGTGCAAGGTGTTCCAATAAAGTGGACTTCCAAAGAAAGAAAAGTCACCCTAAAAAAAGAAAAGAATCACTACCCTACAAGGTACCATTACGAAAAAAGAAAGTGAGGATAAAAGAAAGACTTTTCCAAACGTTTCTCAACAAATGGGAGCTAAGGTCCACTTGTTATAAAGCATGGTTAAAAGTCACATCGCCTCATGTCGCATCGCCTCCAAGCTGCCTCTCACGGATCAAGAACCCTTATCAAGTCGCATCACCTCACGGATCAAGACAAAGTTTTACTCTCAAGTGTTACTCTTTAGGAAAAACAATACATCTTCTAACGTATCAAGTCGACTTTGTCCTCTCACGGATCAAGTCGCATCACATCAAGTAAGTGGTTACCCCACCTTCATTCTATTTCTTACGTTACTTGGATTTTTTCTCTGCGTAGACATCAAGCTCTAGCTTGGTCGAAGACTCCATCTGCACACTCTAATTATCATACTGGCGTCAGTAATAGTCTATCATGGTTGGGTTTCTTAAGCACTTAACTCCAATCAAAGCAATGCGCTAGGGTTAGTGCCTAGTCTAGCAAAGAAGCTATCAGCGCCTGGCTATGCACCAATCCCGAAGCCCAGGCCTAGGCCTACCTCCACGGACCCTTTGACCCTCCACTTAGAGGTGCTCACTAGACAAAGGTAATCCGGTGTGGGCATCTCACGGGACCTCCACACTTGCTCGCATATCAAGTCAGAGGATGTTGAGACACCGAGTAAGCCTCTTTAGGAGGCATGGAGCTAGGGTTGGTGCTTAGCTTGGTTAAGAGGCTCTCAGTGTAAGGCTAGGCTTCAATATGGGCTTCTGTTCTTGTAGTCATGGGGCCGGAACGCTCATCCCTATTATTCGAGTAGTTTCCTAACGGAACGCCCAACAACATTCTTCTTGAAGGGTTAATTCCTCTTAGAAGTAATAAATTATAACGGCTAGAGCTTTCCAAGAGGAGGATCTGAAGTCTCCTCTCGAGGTCGCATCACCTCAAGTAGCCTTCGCATAGCCTCATGAGACCTTCACATTGCCTAAAGTTGCCTTTGCATCGCCTCACGAATCAAGTTTCCTTTAGATTTGTTTTAAATGTAAAACTTTAGGGTATATTGCACCTCCCTGCCTCCCACTCTAGCGAGATTTCTGAGTTTCGACTCTTAAACAGAGCTACTCTTAAACAAAGCTTAGGTGATTGGCAGCTTGCCGGTAATCTGGAGAGACATAAGTGGTCTCTCCAACAACGTACATATTGAGGGTTAAGAAGTCCTGACCTTCTCAGTATTTTTAGCTATCCAAAATGGTTGGCCTTTTAGAGGGGTCAAGAAGTCCTTCCCTTCACAATTGTTTAGCTTTCCTAAATGGCTTTCATTCTCAGTAGTTATCACTAGTTTTTACTTTGCCAGCTATAAATGGATTTAATCTTTGTTGCATTGTCCTGCCTTCCCTGCTTTGTTTTAGCTGCTGTCACTCAGCAGTATCTCAGGATTTAATCAGTTAAGGTTTAGCTCATTTATGCCTCTGAGCCCTCTTAGGTTATAAGAGTAGGAACACCCTATGGAGTCCATTAGGTCATGTGAGTATGAGATTTAGCTCTATGGAGTGCCTCTTGAGATGTGAGTAGGGTAGTTCACCTATGGGGTAATTATAAGGGGTTCATTGGCGCCAAAGCTTTTATTAATACCTTAGCTGACCTTTTAGCTCCCTAAATTGTCATCCTTTTTGTGTAGCGCTGGAGTAGTGCCTTGCAAGGAAAAGATGCTCTCAGCGCAAGTCTAGGAGCCAATCAGGGCTTCAGTACTTATATCTCTCATCATGGTATGCTCGTACCTATTATTCCATCAGTCATGGCATGGTATGCTCTTCCGTATTATTCCATCAGTCATGGCATGGTACGCTCTCCTTTCAGTTTCCCTTTCGATTTTCGCTCTTCAGACCGTTGATGCTATGTTAGTGCCTAGTCAAGCAAAGAAGCGATCATCGCAAGACTAGGCACCAATCCTGGTACCAGTTCTTGTAGTCATGGGGCTGGAACGCTCATCCCTATAATAGTCATGAAGTCAGGAACCTCAGATTCCCTCAAGTATGCCCTGTCAGATGTTACTCAAAGTAACAGTCTGTCAGATGTGACTCAAAGTAACAGCCTGTCACTCACAGTTACTCAATGTAAACCTTTTGGGTGTTCATAAAGGACTAAAAATCAAGTGTTACTCTCGAGTGTTACTCTTTAGGGCAAAACAATACATCTTCTAACGGATCAAGTCAAAGTGTTACTCTCAAGTGTTACTCTTTAGGGATAAAGCCTAATTACATTATAACGTACACAATCACTTATAAAGGTCATGGGGGCTCCTCCCTCTCCTCCCCTCAGGGGAGGGGCCCCTCTGCTTTCTCTTACTGCTATTTAGACCATCAAGCTTTCGGCACCTTCAAGCCTTCAAGCCAGAATCTATCAATTTTCACTCTTCAGACCGCTAATGCTATCTACACTACTCGGATTCAGCTATTGTCACTCAGCAGCCCCTCAGGATTAAATCAGTTAATGTTTTGCTCATGTATGCCCCCCCCTGAGCCCTCTTAGGCGATAAGAGTAGGAACACCATATGGAGTCCATTAGGAGATGTTAGTATGTTCTTTTAGCTCTATCGAGTCCCTCTAGACATGTTAGTAGGGTTGTTCACCTATGGGTCTCTATATGGGCTTTAGGAGGCTAAAATATTTTATTACAACCTTTCCCTTGTCCCATGCCATCAACACTCGTCATGAAGTCAGGAACCTCAGATTCCACACTCTTTAGCTCTTTATTACAACCTTTTGACCGCTTCAACGTAGGTCAAGGCTTCAGGGACCTATCAAGCCGTCAACGGTCCCTCAATGCTCATTTAGCTCACCTTGTAGGATAGAACGAAGGTATTTGATCATAAATATTAATTGCCGTGTCTTTCATAATTGATATGTCTTTCATAATTGCCATGTCTTTGATCACACACACTGATGATCATTCAAATGGAAAAAAAGAAGGAACAAATGACTATGATTTTTATAAATCAGCTAGGGAGGGCTTCAAGCTCCCAGCTAGGGAGGGCTTCAAGCTCCCAGCCTTGCACTTTGGTGAAAAACATGTGGCCAGCTATGGCATACAATACATATTATGTTAGTCCCTTCTTGGTCTCTTTCAGAAATACTTATCCCTTCTCATCTGGCATCAATACTTATCCCTTCTCATCTGGCATCAATACTTATCCCTTCTCATCTGGTTTCAGAAATACTTATCCCTTCTCATCTGGTTTCATAAATACTTATCCCTTCTCATCTGGTAATGTTAGTTCTGGTAGTGGTAGAGGGTATGATGGTATCAAGATGCAGGAGGCTAAGGAACAAATCATCAATCTTTTCTGGATTAAATTCTACCAAAAGATTGATGATTCCATCTCTAGTTCTAAATCAAGTAATGTTTCTCTCGATAACCATGCTGTTATCCAGGAGTTGATGAAATCCAAGAAATTGATGGTTCCATATCCATTTATAGAATTGAGTCAAAAGGAGTTTGAACAAATGAGAAGCAATATGTTGTTTGAGTTACAAGAGAAAATTGAGGCATTGATTATGCGTTTTGATGAAAAAAATGTCTTTCAAAGTGTTCCTAGCTTGATGAGATGATTTATTTCTCTAGAAATGATTACTTCTCAAGAATATCTATGGCAAAAGGTTGGTCTATCCGAACAAGATTTAACCTTTATTAATATATTTGGTCCATATACTCTGGAGGCTATAATGATTCATGTACTTGGGGAAATGTTAAACCCTTTACAGGATTTATCTGTATTGAGGGTATCTACTTTGATCCATCATCTTGATTCTGTTCTACGAGTTCAAGCAGTGAATACTGGAAATATGAAATTTACTGGTAATCAGGACGGCAGTGTTAAGTTATTTTTCAAATGAAAAAAAAAAACAAGGAGAGTGACTAGGAGTCATTATGCAATCGGGGTTGGGTTGGTAGAGTTCCTGGTTGAACACGGATTGATTACTCTCAAAACAGAGAAAAGCTATACGAAGGATTTATCTTTTTCTAAATGAAAGGGTTATCTAGAATTGAATTATTACGTAATGTTGAATTTCGACTTAAGTCCCCTTCCGATCAAACTAAATCTACCCATGGTTTCCAAGACATTACCTTGGAGATCTAAGGTAGATGTACCTTCAACTTTAGCTGATATTGAAGGGGGTTACTTAACTGGACTAACGAGTGATGTATTTAACAGGTTTCGTCTCTTAACTTCTAAGAACTTAGACAATTTCTATCTCCAGTTGAAGGATCCTAAGTGTCTTTGCGATGTATTGAATACACTTCAGTCTCAAGAGTTTGAGATCAACCAAAAAGCCTGGAAGTTCATTGTATCAAATCGTGATACCCTTGAAGAGGTTGGTCTTCTTATGGATAGAAGACTAGCTAAGGTTAGTCTACCAAAGGGGTTAGACCTATTGATGGATTTTTACTACAATGATTTATATGGTATTTAGGAGGCTTGTACCTCTCACGGGTTGTGTTCAGAATTAGTTAGGCGGGTACAACGATCTAGGTATGAAGATTTCGTATTAGTTCTAGCGGAGGCTTATTCTGGTTATCGATTTTATCTCCCAGCGTTCCTTGACTTCCGGGGTCGAATCTACCGTGCAGGCGTCTTGCATTTTCACGAAATGGATTTGGCGAGAAGTTTGATTGTATTTTCTGCAAAAGCCCCTGAAGAGCCAAGCAAATCTGATGAGGATTCTCTTAGATTTACATTAGCATGTGCTGTTGCCTTTAAGTATAAGAAATTTGTATCGTTAGATCAAGCTTATTGCTGGTATATGTAGAACATTTCATCAATTATTGAGTCGGACAAAAGTTTAATTCACTTTGCACAGAAAGCTAGTGATCCATTTCAGTTCCTAGCAAAGGTTGTGTCTAATGACAGAGGGAGTTATATCGAAAGAGTTTGTGGATTTAATAGCGATCCAGTAACTCAAGATGCTTCCGCTAGTGCTTATCAAATAATGAGTTACCTTTTGATGAACGAAGAAATGGCTAGGCAAACAAATCTTATTCCGTCTCCTGATAAGGAAATACAAGATATGTATGAGTGTTTGAAAAATGATCTACTTAAGTACTTGCGGGAAGTGATTGATAAATGTAAGATATCTATCATAGAATCTCGGTTAACGAGAAAGGTTGTCAAACAACTATTTATGCCTTTGATCTACGGGAAGACTGTTTTAGCTATGGGTGGTGGTATTAGTGAGGTTTATGGTTCATTGCTAAGGAAAAAGGAATTATATTCCCTCGCTAAATCTTGTTATGCCTTTTGGGTATTGAAATATCCAGACATCATCAATTTAATGAGGTTTCTTAACCTCATTGGTTGGTTTTGTTCGGAAATGGATCTACTAGTACTATATGGTATACCGTACTTCACTACCGTGCAAGATTATATGCGTTCTAATAAAGAATAAGTATGGGTCTATGATAGAGTATGCAAGAATAGACGTCGGGTTACTCTCCGAGTGCCTACGTTGGATAGGGATAAGCGAAAGAGTCAAGTGGCTACCTGCGTCAACTTTATTCATTAGAAGGATGCCTTTATAGCTATGAAAGTGGTGGAGGAATTGAGTTTACAGAAAGTGCCAGTATACACTGTACACGATAATTTCATTACAACAGCGGTTTCCACAGCAGGGGTTTCCAAAATTTATACTAATGTGTTCATGGAAATGGGTCCTCCACTTCGAATCATTAATGAATTCATTACGCTTAATCTGATTCGATCCTCAAAAGGATATATCCCTTTGAACTTTGACTGGGTTAATGATCCTATTCCAGGTGATGAACTTCAAACTCTCTTAATCTCTCTGGAGCCTAAGGAGAAAAAAATTGATAAGAAAAACAGGAATAAAAAGATCCAGGAGGCCGTGAGTTGTTACGAGAAATATATCAATACTGTGTGCGGTGGTCAGCGTCATGCTGATAAGTGGAATTCATTTCATTCACTTCTCAATAGCTGTGAGTCTCTCGGGTTTAACTACAACGTGCACTACTGAGTATGAAAAAATATGATAGAAAAAACCGTATGAAAAAACATGAAATAAAAGAGCGTATGAAAAAATTATATAATTTAACCGCTTAAGGTAGTTTATTTGGTTATTCTATTGAGGAGTTCAATGGGTATTTGAATCGGTTAAAGCCGTTAATCGAGGAAGAAAGATGCCTTAATCCATATCAAGGGTTGAGAATAGCTGAATTGGTATTCCAATATCCTTACCTTCGCTGTGCCGACTATCATGTTATAGCATTGGCTATTATGCGACTATTAATGAAATACGGTTACAGTACAGTGTTTGACCGTGGGAAGTTTACTATCAGTTATAGATTGAAGCTACCAACTGGAGGTGTTAACTTTACAATAGGTCCAACTATTTCTTTAAATGATCCTAGTGGTAATGTTGTTCCTAACAGGCAAGTATATGTTAATATTATGAGATTAGTTGCTCAAAAGGCTGACGAGTACAATAAAGAAGTGCTATCAGGTTTATGCGTTCGCATGTATATGGTTGGTATGCAGGACAAAGATGTAACTCTGACCTACAAGGAGATTGATACCAAAATTTGGGAATTAATTAATGCCAACATAGGTGATGGTGATGGTGATGCTGAACCACAAGAAGTTCCTGCTATGGGTGGTAGTAAGCGTCGTTATCCCGATCATGTAACAACACTCAAACCTAAGGGTCAGGATAGGAAGCCTTTCATAGTTGTTGATACAGAGACTGTTCTAGTAAACGATGTTCATGTCCCTTACGCTGCTAGTTTCTTATTTGTTTACCCGGGCAAAGATATTAATACCCATAATATATACACAAAGTTCAGTGAAGATGCATTATTAGTCCTACCAGAATTTGAAGACAGGAGTAATAAACTGTTGTTTGGCTTACTAGAGAGTTTAGCATGGGCTGCATTATGGAGTGTGAAAAGAGTTTAAATGATACTCCATGTGTGTCACTTTTCGTGTTACCAAGATGAGTACGAAAGGATGACAAAAGTATACTTCGTTGTGTTCTCATAAATTTTCGAGCACAAGAACGAACGAAGAGTGAACTCGAGGTTTTACTAAAAAAACCCTAAAAAGTATCGATATGTGTAACGAAGAGAAAACAAATTATGGAACAAAGATCCATACTTCGTTAATTAGGACTCTAATCTTCTTCCTGCAAGAAACAAGACACTCATGAGACTATTAGTTTGGAGGGTTTATAACCCAACACATTTTTATGATATAAAATATTATGAAAATGGGTAAAAAATGAAATAAATAAGAGTAATAGTTCTTTTTTACCATTTCATTTGTATTTGGTCAAGAACTTGTCTAAAACCCCCTTTTTCACCCCCTATTTTGGCGATCGATTGTGAGGAGCACAGGCGATCAATCGACGAACGGTTTCCGTGAAAGTAGTAAGTTATTCATCTTTTTCCTTTTCAATGGTTTAAAATTTGTTTTTGGTGGTCTAAAAATGATTTTTTGGGTGATTTTTGGGCCAGTGGGCATGCGCTGGGGCTACCGCAAGTGGCCAATATCGGGCCCTGTGGAAATCAAGGATTTTCACAGGTGCCCAATGGCTCACCTGTGGAAATCCTGCACTGTAACTGAAGCTCAGTTGCGGTGGCCAAAAACTAAAAAGGAAAAGCAAGCGTTGAACCAAAAAAATTCCAAAAAGGTTGGACAAAGGTGTTAATTGTCCTCTCTTACTTCTATGCAGGTGTTTGATTACAACTCATTACAACTCATGACAACTCATAGAGCTCGTCGTCAACTTTCCAATGATGCAAACAATAAGTCAAACATAGTTTGTATGCAAAATTTATAAACAATCAAAGTTCTAGTCAAACCTGGAAAAAGGGTCAAAGGGAAAAGTAAGGAGGTGACACATGTCACCAATGAAAGGGTGACACATGGCATGTGATTATTGACAGATGACTGAGTAGATTGTACCTCCAAGTGGACGAATTATAGGTTGACAAGTGGTGCACAAGTAGACCACTCCTATGATGACAAGTGGTAAGGTCAGCCAATGAGAGGTCGCCACATGGAAACCTCCCATTGGCCAATATTGGTTAGTGTATGTTAAAATTATCGAGCCAATGGGGGTCAAACCCATGACCTACATAACCTCCATGACTTAACATAGCCCCCACTACCAAAGCGCCATACTTTAGGTCTTAACCTACATATCGTTGCAATTATATTTAAAATTGTAATAAAGTTCAAATGGGCGGCCAAAGGGCCGAGAGCCTAAGCCCTCAACCCTTGGCTCTTGGTCTATATGTATACCATGTAACCACACTTAATCTGTGGGAAGCTTAACATGCGACGAGTTTTAAACCATAGTATATGGTTTTATTATATGTCATATATATCCAATGAATATTTCAACGGATTAATATCTATATCTATATCTATATATATATATATGTATATATCTATCTATCTATCTATCTATATATCTATATATATATATATATATATAATTAGAAAAAATTAACAAAGATTCTAACCACCGAATATAATGCATGGAAAACAATAGTTGGTGGGGCTTGAACCCCTAACCATATATATATATATATATATATATATATATATATATATATATATATATATATATATAAATAGAAAAATTTAAAAATGATTCTAACCACAGAATATAATGCATGGAAAACAATAGTTGGTGGGGCTTGAACCCCTGACCCGCCAACTATTCCAATAGCCTCAACAATCTTCGCTAACCAACTTTCCGCTAACTATTAGTTGGTTACAACTACACCCTAATAATAGTTAAAGGGTAACATGAGTTTCAGAGGACAATTAAGGGTCTACACCCTATTTAATGGGTGCGTAGGCCAAGGCTGGGGACATTAATTAATGTGGAGTTTAGTCTCATGACTCATGCCCGAGGGTACTAAAGTTGTGAGGCTACATCATAAAGTGTGCCAAGGGTGCCTTGATGGATTTTTGAGAACTTTATACTCATTTTGCATGATTTTTTGCCAGGAATCCAATGGTGCACTTCATTAATGATTTTGGGAAACATATGAAAAGGTCATTGTAAAATGCAAGTATTTGAGCATTAATAAAAGAAGACCTCTATTGGAAGTGGAACCCGAGAGGTAGTCCAAATTGGGTGAACTTCTTTTTTCCAACTTGTGTATGTGATTACATTATTGTTGTTCATTTCAAGTTCAATTATTTGCAAGTTATTTTATCATTAAAGTGGAGTTGGTCAGATAAGTTTTTCACATGTAATTTGCATATATTCAAGCGATCATTTTATTTCGAAGATCAAGTAGATGATTTTTATGTATTAAAAGGTTAATAAACATCTAAGGATTTTTCTGCTCAATGTCAAAGAAGAAAAAACTCCTACAGTCTCTGGAGAAAAGACTATGTTGTGGCATCAAAGACTGGGGCATATTAGAGAGAAGGGCCTTTGACTACTACATGGTAAAGGTATGGTTGAAGGTATGCCTAACCTCTCTCTGAATTTTGTTTTTTGTGAACATTGGGTATATGGGAAGTAGAATCAAGTAAGATTCCCCGATGGTGCAATGAGGGCAGAGGGAATTTATAGTTGGTGTACATTGATGTCTTTGGACCTGTGTTGGTTCCATCAATAGGAAAATATGTGTACTATGTCTCATTTATAGATGAATTCTTGAGGAATACATGGATTTTCTTCCTAAATATTTGATAAATTCAAAGAGTTTAAGGCTCTTGTGGAGAATCAAATAGATAAAATAATTAAGGTGTCAAGGGCGGATAATGGTGGAGAGTTTTGTGAAAATAAATTCAAATAATTTTATAATAAGTATGGTATAGCAAGGTATAAGACTACTCGATATACACCTCAACATAATGGAGTTGCAGAAAGGATGAATAGGACACCGATGGAAAAATCAAGGTGCATGCTCAGTGGTGCCAGGTTAGGACAGGAATTATGGGCAGAGGTAGTGGGTATTGTATGTTACTTGGTCAATCAATCACCCTCATCAGCATTGTATGACAAGACTCCACACAAGGTATGAACTGGTAAGAAACTCTCTCTAGCACATCTCATGGTATTTGGTTGTGATTCCTATGTTCATGTTCCAAAGGAAAACATGAGTAAGTTAGATAAAAATGATGGAAAGTGTATCTTTATTGGGTATAAATATGGTATGAAAGGTTATAATCTTTGGAACCCATAAACTAAGAAGGTAGTGTATAGTCGAGATATGGTATTTAGACAAATCAAATATGTTGTCAAACAAGAAGTCCTACTAAGGAAGGAAGAACCAAATAAAATAGTGTTGGTTGTGGAGCCTGATTATCTTCTTGATTCATATGCAGGTATTATTATCCCCCTTCTATCAGGGGTTTGAGGGTTGACCCCTTCATGAAGGGGGTCTGGGAGGGTTCTCCCCCCCCTTGGCTAGGGGGCATGGGGACCAGCAGGTCCTTGAGGAAAATTTTGGGAAAATTGCCTTGTAAAATATTGTAATTTCGTAGTCAATCTGGACCGTTCATTATAAGGTCGCAAATATAATGGGTAGAAGTTATGTTAGGGTTTTCTCCCAAGAATACAACCCTTTTTTGTATGTGGACATGTTTTGTGTTGCAACAGTATGTGTGAGAGAGAACATTGTATTCTAAGAGAGGGGACTGTGAGAGAAAGAAGAGGAAGATCAATATCACTTTGTGAGAGACATGGTTGAANTTCATTTATGATTTTGGGAAACATATGAAAAGGTCATTGTAAAACGCAAGTATTTGAGCATTAATAAAAGAAGACCTCTATTGGAAGTGGACCCAGAGAGGTAGTCCAAATTGGGCGAACTCCTTTTTTCCAACTTGTGTATGTGATTATATTATTGTTGTTCATTTCAAGTTCAATTATTTGCAAGTTATTTTATCATTAAAGTGGAGTTGGTCAGATAAGTTTTTCACATGTAATTTTCATATATTCAAGTGATCATTTTATTTCGAAGATCAAGTAGATGATTTTTATGTATTAAAAGATTAATAAACATCTAAGAATTTTTCTGCTCAATGTCGAAGAAGAAAAAACTCCTACAGTCTCTGAAGAAAAGACTATGTTGTGGCATCAAAGACTGGGTCATATCAGAGAGAAGGGCCTTTGAATACTACATGGTAAAGGTATGGTTGAAGGTATGCCTAAACTCTCTCTGAATTTTGATTTTTGTGAACATTGCGTATATGGGAAGTAGAATCGAGTAAAATTCCCCTATGGTGCAATGAGGGCAGAGGGAATTTTACAGTTGGTGTACATTGATGTCTTTGGACCTGTGTTGGTTCCATCAATAGGAAAATATATGTATTATGTCACATTTATAGATGAATTCTTGAGGAATACATGGATTTTCTTCCTAAATCTTTGATAAATTCAAAGAGTTTAAGGCTCTTGTGGAGAATCAAACAGATAAAATAATTAAGGTGTCGAGGGCGGATAATGGTGGAGAGTTTTGTGAAAATAAATTCAAATAATTTTATAATAAGTATGGTATAGCAAGGTATAAGACTACTCCATATACACCTCAACATAATGGAGTTGTAGAAAGGATGAACAGGACATCGATGGAAAAATCAAGGTGCATGCTCAGTGGTGCCAGGTTAGGACAAGAATTATGGGCAGAGGTAGTGGGTATTTCATGTTACTTAGTCAATCGATCATCCTCATCAGCATTGGATGACAAGAATCCACACAAGGTATGGACTGGTAAGAAAATCTCTCTAGCACATCTCATGGTATTTGGTTGTGATGCCTATGTTCATGTTCCAAAGGAAAACATGAGTAAGTTAGATAAAAATGATGGAAAGTGTATCTTTATTGGGTATAAAGANACAACTACATGGTAAAGGTATGGTTGAAGGTATGCCTAACCTCTCTCTGAATTTTTATTTTTGTGAACATTGGGTATATGGGAAGTAGAATCGAGTAAGATTCCCCTATGGTGCAATGAGGGTAGAGGGAATTTTACAGTTGGTGTACATTGATGTCTTTGGACCTGTGTTGGTTCCATCAATAGGAAAATATATGTACTATGTCTTATTTATAGATGAATTCTTGAGGAACACATGGATTTTATTCCTAAATCTTTGATAAATTCAAAGAGTTTAAGGCTCTTGTGGAGAATCAAACAGATAAAATAATTAAGGTGTCGAGGGCGGATAATGGTGGAGAGTTTTGTGAAAATAAATTCAAATAATTTTATAATAAGTATGGTATAGCAAGGTATAAGACTACTCCATATACACCTCAACATAATGGAGTTGCAGAAAGGATGAACAGGACACCGATGGAAAAATCAAGGTGCATGCTCAATGGTGCCAGGTTGGGACAGGAATTATGGGCAGAGGCAGTGGGTATTGCATGTTACTTTGTCAATCTATCACCCTCATCAGCATTGGATGACAAGACTCCACACAAGGTATGGACTGGTAAGAAACTCTCTCTAGCACATCTCATAGTATTTGGTTGTGATGCCTATGTTCATGGAAAGTGTAAGTTAGATAAAAATGATGGAAAGTGTATATTTATTGGGTATAAAGATGGTATGAAAGGTTATAATTTTTGGAACCCATAAACTAAGAAGGTAGTGTATAGTCGAAATATGGTATTTAGACAAATCAAATATGTTGTCAAACAAGAAGTCCTACTAAGGAAGGAAGAACCAAATAAAATAGTGTTGGTTGTGGAGCCTGATTATCTTCTTGATTCATATGC
>JZKD02S0289116.1:289815-333552 GCA_000966675.3 Picea glauca
TTATTTTCTCAAAAAGAATATACATGTTACAACCCATATCAACAGGTATATAAACATTATCTATCATTGCTTACACTTACAAATTACGATTCTTTTTCTATTTCCTCTCTACAAAAACGTTTTACAAAAAACTATATCATCCACTACTAGTCGAGGCTTGTTGCCCTATAGTCTGAACTCCATTGCTTCGATTTCTTCTCCTTCCATGAATTCATAGAAGCTGAAAGCTCCTACGGGGAGAAGAAGCACTTATTTTGATAGGTAGTATGCCTTCTCATTTAGTTCTCGTAGAATATGACTAAAGGAAATCCATTCAAACGATCTGAAGGAGAGCTTAATGTCTCTGAGAAGGAACTCAAGCCTGATGTCTTAAACCTTGATTTTTTGTTTAGCCCATTCTATGGCTAGCTTGGAGTCCCCTAGCATCTGCAATTTTTTTACATCCTTTTTAATTTCCGCTTCCAAAAGGGTCCAAAGGGAAATAAATTATGCTATGTTATTTGTGCCAGAACTTGGTGCATAATGAATATAGATATAGTGGTTTTTCTTTAAGTGGAGGATGACTCCAACACCACATATCGACGAGTGGCCTTGATAGTCCATGTCAAAGAAACCCCAAGAGATTTCATAATCAAGAGATGACATAACCATGATTCATGGATTCTTTGTTTTTAGGTCAAATTTAAAGTTTTCTGCCATTCTCATTGTGATTTCCGCAATAACTTCAGGAGGAATGAACTTATCTTTGAAAACATTATTGTTCCTAGCCCACCACAGGTTGGAGACCATAGTACTAGGGAGACTCGATAATAATCGATTTTCACTGTCCTCCAACCATTCCTTGAAGCAACTTTCAATTGTGGGATTATTCCAGCCTACTCTCAAGGACAATTTGCTTGAAATTCTCATCCCAACCTAGTCTGCATGGGGGGGGGGGAATAAATAAATGAGAGACTGATTCTTCATGATAAAAATATAAAGTAAAACGATTTGGGACACACCATCCCCGTTTGATTCCCTTATCCTAGGTAAGTAATTTGTTATTAAGGGAAATCCAGAAGGTTAATTTGCATTTGAGTGGAGAATTGATCTTCCAGATTAGCTTCCACCACCATTTGACATGGCCAAAATGTGAGACTTCTCGTAGGGACTTATAACCCAACTTCACAATGAAAGCACTAGAGAGCTAGTCCTTCGACCAGACCGAGGAGTACAACGTGTCTTCATCAATGGAAATGAAACTAGATACTAATAGGTTTACATAAGACGACCAGTCTGAGGCCTCCTTCCTGCTTAGACCCAAAGTCTTTGCAGATATCGATGCTTATTTTCCCATAGACCCTAAGGTTGAATTGTCATCGTGTAACTAGAGGATATTTTTATATATGAGGGACCGAATTAGAGCTTTCGATAGTTTGAAGGAATTTCCTACTCCTATCTACGGATCCTCTCCAAGGCGAACCGATTTACCATTCCCGATCTTCCATGCCAACCATCTTCCTACCAAATGGAAAGCCTGTACAAAATCTTTCCATACTATCAATCCTCTTTTGGCTTTTTGCATCTCTCTTATCTAGTCCACAACCAACTTTCCTGGGAAATATTTAGAATGAATCACTTTGCACCATAGGGAGGTCCCCGAGATCATTCTCCAAAGAATTTTTCCGACTAGATCTTGCACAAAAGCATGAATATCTTTGAGTCCCCATCCTCCTAATTCCTTTGGGGTCGTGATGGAGGATTGTTTTTCCAAGTGAGTTCCTTTCATGCCACCTTGCCCTGCCCATAAATATCTGCAACTGATTTACGGATATTGTTAAGGACGCCCTTTGGAATTGAAACTAATGATGCCTAATAGATTGGGATTCTTTCTAGTACCGACTTGAGTAAGATCAGTTTACCCCCACGAGATAATATCCTATTTACCCAGACATAGACACATCCTTCTATTTTCTTTATCATCCAAATCCAATAAGTGATGCAATACTTGTTGGGTTTTAAATAGAAGCCAAGATACTTAATACCTTCATCCATTCTTCGGGTGGGAGTGGGAAAAATTCTTTGTACCTATCTATTCTCTTCATCGGGCCAATTGTGATAAATCACTGAGGATTTTTCGAAATTAATCTCCATACCATTTGCACTACTAAAAGAGTCTAGCATCTCTTTGATTCTTTGGATTGCTTCTATCGATCCTTGTAAATAGAATAATAAATCATATACAAAAAGGATATCTTAGATTAATTCCCTCTTTGAGATTTGGAAGCCACTAATCCTGCAAAGAGAAATTGCCTCCTTGATCAATCTACTCAAAGCGTCAACTATTATAAGAAAGAGGAATGAGGAAAGGGGACATCCTTGTCTTAGTCCTCTTGAGGTGTTGTAGAACCTCAATGGAGAGTCGTTAATGAGAACAAGAAAGGAGGTCGAGTTGACACAAATCATCATCCAATTGACTGCAAGGATGGTCATCCCCATCTGAACAGGAGATAATCTTAGAAAAGACCAATCGACCATGTCGTATGCTTTCGAGAGATCTAGTTTTAGTAAGGCTATTTTTTCCTTCGATCTGTTAGCTGAGTGGAGAACTTCTTGGGATAAAATCACTTCGTCATGAATTTGTCGATTGATTAAGAAACCAAATTGTTATTCCCCAATAATCTCACTTAGCATTAGCTTGATTCTAATTGCTAAGATTTTTGTGATTAATTTATAAGCCACATTGCAACATGAGATTGGTCGATAGTCCCCGAAGGACTGCCATTCCTGTTTCTTGGGAATGAGACCTAAGGTGGATTTTATGGACCTTAAAACCTTTTTGAACCACTGTGATTCCTTCACCATTGGTAAAATGTCTTCCTTTATTAGATTGAAGAAGCCCGTAAAATTTTTTGTTGAGAAATCATCAGGCCCATGGCTCTTGCCTTTCTTCATGGAGAAGAGTGTCATTTGTAGTTATGCTTATGATACTTCCTCTTCGAGATCCAAGTTCATTTCCTTATTAAACACCCTTGAAAATTTTGACACTACATGCTTAATCAACCGGATAGGGATTCCTCGCATAGATTTGAAGAGGTTATGAAAGTAATGAACCCCAACTTCTGCCTTTTCCTCAAAGGAGAGAGTCAGATTGTCGTCTTCCTTCTTTATGTCCCAGATAGTATTAATATTCTTCCTTAAGTTCATGAAATGGTGAAATTATTTGGCATTTTCATCACCTTCTTTGATCCATAAATCACGACATTTTAATCTCCATTGTTCCTCCTCTTTCTTAAGAAAAGAGAGTTTTTTTTCTTCCAAATACTAGCAACGATAATTATTCTTAGATCAAGGGGCCTTCATCTATCTTTTGATAGAGAGATTTTAACTTACCTTCGACTTCCAAAATATGTCTTGACTATGAGCTTTGA
Organism: Picea glauca; assembly: GCA_000966675.3. NCBI lineage: Eukaryota > Viridiplantae > Streptophyta > Pinopsida > Pinales > Pinaceae > Picea > Picea glauca. Next base: position 293,226 of record JZKD02S0289116.1, read on the forward strand.
AGATGGGGATCCAATCTTTGATAGCTTTCTAAACATTTTTTAGATTATTCACGAACCGATGCATCAAAGGAAGGGATTCTTCTGGGTCCAATTTTTTCCAAGCGTTTTGGAGCAATGTGGGGAAGTCCTCTTCCTCCATCCAAACAAGGTTAAACCTGAAGGGCAAGGGGGGATGATCTGTTTGCATTTTAATTTTAAGAGAATAGGTTTGTGGCCTGAGCCTCCACCTTCATTTACCTGAGAGAAAGATAGAATGATTTTTCTCGGCAAAGCTTCCCACACCAAAAATATATCCATCCTCTTAGCTACTGCATCCTTTTCGGATCTCTGGTTATGACATGTGGGGACTAGTTTAATCGGATCTAGGTCCACCAAGTGTAGCTTGGATAGTAGGGAGAGGAGTAAGCCGCTTTGATTATCCACCTTTGTAGAATCCCCCCAAATTTCCCTATGGGAGAGGGAGAAATTTAAATCTCCACATACTACCAAAAATGGGTCATTGAAGGCCCCTGCAAAAGTCAATTCTTCCCAGAAGGGAATTCGATCAGCATAAGGACCATAAATGTTCAGTAGTAAGAAAGAAAAATAAATATCCTTGACTTTCAACTCGGCCTATAAGGCTAATCAAGAGAAAGCAGAAGATGAGGCTCTGCACGACGACCCCCAACCCAAAATTAGACCGCCAGACATACCATCCGCGTCAAAGGCACAAAATTCCCAATGCTTCAACCAAGATTGGTTTTGGTGGTGAGACTATCCACCCTAGTTGGTCGTGGAGAGAATATCATTCAGATCTTTTCACTGTGCTTCATTTGTGATGAAGTTTATATTTTGGTGGCTAAGTTTTCTTGTGTGTGGCCGAGTTTATCATTTGGTGGCTAAGATCTTCATTTTGTAGAGGTCAATTTGATTGTAGGAGGGGTTAGTTGCATTGTTGGATAGAGTTATGGATGTGAGGAGGTAGAAACTACCATTTCTAGGCTGAATCCTTGTCCAGAGGTCGAGTTTATTCACTATTGGGGTTGAGTTTGCTTGCTAGGGCTGAGTCAACTCACTGTTGGGTGAGTTACCTCTTTGGTGGGTCGTATATCTCTTGGTTGGGCCGATTTATAGGCTATAGGAGGGCCAATATCTCTTGTTGGATGTATTTTAGACCCGTTGGGCCGAGTTATAATTGTTGGGTTTGATTCTTATCTATTGTGGGGCAAGTATCTATTGTTGGGCCGTATTTCCTAATCTTGTAGCTGAGTTAAGCTGTGGACAAATGAGCCATCTTTTTGGGTTGATTTATTCCTAGATTGGACTGAGTTCCTTATCATGGAGCTATTATTCTATTAATGCATACAAACTGCATCTATAGGTCTGTATTTCTCTTGTAAGATTGTTCTACATTTCATTTATTTTAAGGAAGTTCTTTATTTAATGAACATGTCAGATATTGTCTCATTTGCTTGTACTCCACCGCTGAATACAATTAAGGAATGCGACCAGGCTCCCCCCAGCCTCTTCATCTCGGAGCAGCTGGATTTCATTTTCGACATCAAAAGTTATATGGCAGACTAACTTCATCGAGACACCCTCATCAGTAACCTCATTGACATGATGTTTGATGCATTTTCGAACACACCAGCCAAGAGGAGGTTCCCGACCTGCACGCAACCCTTCGTGCTCCAGCCCAACGACGACATCCTTCACAGTGGAGCTTCAAATGATAGGTTCCATGGTCCTTAAAGCCTTGTTAATATCTAGATTTTCATAGTACTCTGAGCTCCACCAGCATGGTGATGGTGCTTTTTTCTTGTCAGCTTGGACTGGTACTCTGCTCATTTCTTGCCTAGTTTTAATTTTTTAGAGGTTTTTAGTTTGTTTAGCTTACACAGATAGTTCTATCAGCCCTATCATCCACCACCTGCTCTGGTTTCCAATTGGCAGGGCAAGTGGTGGATGCCCTTTTTTGGCCGAAAGCGTAATAGGCAGACACTTGTTTCGATTTCCACTAGTTTGGTGGAACAGGTGGCAGGCCAATGACATGTATCAATTCTGTACAATGACAACTCATTAATAAGAATTRCCTCTTTTTATTTACAAAAAAAAMCAAAACAATAAACCTATCTTAACTCCAAATAAATTAAATATAATTGAAATATTAATTTTTCTACTTTAAAAAAAAAAAAGGTTAAAAAAGTTATTAACCCTTTTAAACACTTACGAATTTTAAACAAACTTATACATTCATAATGTTTCTYRATTGTCTCATCACTCGGTTGGGCCCTTTTGCTTTGTGTTGGGTTCGATTCCCGATTAGTRCAAGTGTTAAATTCTTCRTTTTCAAAATATAGGAATGAATGAGAGAGATCAAAATTTTTCATTTTCTTTATCATATTTTTGAATTATAGGAATGGATAAGAACGATTTTATGCATTGTATATATGCAAGATAATAATGAATTAGAACGRTAAAAATTGTGAAATTTTCCATTTTCTGCACYCTATGTTTCACCCTCAAAACATGTTCACACAATTTGAAMTAGTGGCATGACCTTAGCATAAGTCTTGATTGGTATAGACTCAACCATATGTRTTCTCTAAAATGTTTCTTACATTTAAGGTAACTCAACTCCAGCCAYGTCATTGAATATGGGGTATTTACTAATTACTTTATAGCAAAAAGCATAAACACTTCCTTTCTTCMATGTAACYAAGTTTTCTAGGATAAATAACCAAGCTTTGGTTTTTTAATAACCCAATGCAAGTATTAGTTTTCATGATAAAGTAGTACCTTGCAATACATACCATACCATAGACCTAGGTTTGATTTCTAGCCCAAGTTTAATTCATGATCAATTGAAAGAAAAAGCATATACACTTTCTTTCTTCAATGTAACCAAGTTTTCCAGAATAAATAAACAAGCTTTGGTTTTTTAATAACCCAATGCAAGTATTAGTTTTCTAATGATAGAGTAGTACCTTACAATAGTACATACCATACCATATACCTAGGTTTGATTTCTAGCCCAAGTTTAATTCATGATCAATGCAAAGAAATTGTTTGCCTCTTTATATTGCTTAGTTTATCTCAATATTTTGGTAACTAGACTCTAAAGCTCATTGATAATATTTTGAATAAGTTCATTATTTATGGCTACTAAAAATATTAATAATGTTTCTAATATATTTATTAAAATATGTATTTATATTGATTTGCATGTAATGTTTTTAATATATTTATTAAAATATGTATTTATATTGATTTGCATGTAATGAATAGAATTAGTTCATTAATTAAATATCTAAAATAAATAGAGTAAAATAAATAAATCTATGTAAGATATTAAAACATATATTTTTGTATAATGATTAAAAATGGTCTTACAACAATCTATATTGTATATATATTTTGAAAATCATGAGATGAATGGTTATGACTAATAATGTTTTATTATTATTATGAAATGTTATTTTATATTTTGTGTAGGCTACAATGCCTTCCAATTCAATGATGCTTTTTTTTCAAAGCGCAGTCTTTGTTCTTGCTTGTAATGCTTTTCTTTAGTGCTTCATCCTTGATGTTTTCATGGTTGAAGAGACTGAATGGTCAAAGTGCTGAACATAACTATTATTTTATATGGATCGAATGATCACAGGATGATCTTCATTGCATATTTTTGTTGGTAGGTTGTTTAGATGAAACTTATGATCTTCTGTTTCCAAGTAGGATGTTGATTTCATCTCCACCATGTTTCATAATTGTGACTTTTCTAAATGTACGACACATATCATTTATATTCATATTAATTTTTCTATTGGTTAGTTCATTCATAAAATGATGAATCTTATGATTTGGATGATGATAAGGCTTCCTTGTATCTTGTATCTTGATTTCAGTTCTGAAACATTCATCTTCTATCACTTATGTAGATTTATTGATTGATAACATTCCAACATAAGCGTCGTTTTGATTTTTGGTGTTGATTGGATATATTTTGGTTCACTTCTCCATGGTTTGGATTTTAACGTCTAACGACTTCCTAGATTCAATTGGATCAATTATTGTTTCTTTGTTGATTAATGTTTCTTTGTTGACAAGTTRTTCTAACCTTTTTTGTTGTGCCATTTTCTCATTCTTYAACTTCTTTATTTGTGTAATCAAGTTTTGATTATGATTCYTTATGTGAGRAATTTATTTATCTTTTTCTAGTAAGTTCTTGTCAAATTTTTTCTTGAGATCTTGATTCTTATATTGTAATTTTTTATTGTACTACCTCTCATCCTTTAACTTCTTCATCTGTGCAAGAAAGCTCTCATTATGATTCCTTAGGTGATAATTTTCTTCATCTTTCTCTAATAAGTTATTCTCAAAGTTATTCTTGAGATCTTGATTCTCTTGTTGTAATTTCTAATTATCTTGTTGATAGTTTGTGAGGTCATGTTTGTAACATACCCAACCCCCTTGAAGCCTTAAGGAGGTGGGGTGTTTGAAAATTTATCCTCTTAAACATATTTCTAAAGTCACTTTTAATATTACAACAATGTTCTACTCGTCGAGAGCTTTCCAATGACTATAATTTTGCTCAATTCTGAGCTTCGAGTAGCAAGTTATGACTCTTTTAAGTTTCATAAGGGCTCTCATCTCTCCTACCACATCATCATCCATATAGGTGACACATCATCCCTACTTATGTGGCACTCGTATGGTACCAAATCATCCCCTATACAGACTCCCCTTGGTTTGCACATTTACCAAAGAAAAAGATCCTCTTTTTGGCTTATCACATTCTTAAAAACTTTCAATCCTGCGATGTATCACACCAATTTTTTTTTTTAGCACAATACATTTTTCCCTAGAGTTTTCTCCGTGCAACTTACTCCTCTTCTCTTTATCGCACATGTAGAAATATTCTTATCACACCCAATTGAATTTTTTTTTGCATTGCATCACACTTTGGAATTCTTTCTTCCTTGCGACGAGGCATTGGTTCATTCTATCACATCACCAAAGATTTTGGTTCTCATGGCATATCGGGAGAAAATATTTTTCTCACGATATGTCACATCTTCCAAATTTTTCTATCATAACGACACATCTCCCACTCATTGTATTTTCTCTGTTTCTTCTCCATTCCTTATCTTCTTCCCCTTATATTTCTTCTTCATCTCCTCACCTTTTCCTTTTTATTCTTCCTTGTCGCATCACACAAATGTTCCCTTAAAAATTTTCTCTCCATGACGAATCTCTCTTCCTTTCTATGTCACATCATGAGAAAATTCTTTTCTTGCAACAAAGGGAGACTCTCTTTTTTTATCACGTCACTTGAAATTTTCTTCCTTGGTGACGTAACACATGAATATTTTCTTCGTGTAATACATCACGTCGCACTAAGTTTTCCTTTCCCGTGACAATGATTTCTACACTTATCATATCGTTGAATGACTTCTTTTCCTGAGGTGTATCACATGGATCTTATCTTCATGCGATGCACCACATCAAATGAAGTTAAAATTCATGCAATAAGCCAAAATCTTCAAAACATTTCTAAGTTTGAAACTTTTAACAAGCTTTCCGAGCCTCCTCGTATAGCTCGTACAATTTATTCACACGATACAAACTGTATCACACGAAGATTATTTTCATGTAATACATATCACATGAAGATTATTTTCATGCGATACACGCTATATTGCATGAAAATAATTTTCATGTAATACACAAGACTTAGTCAATTTTTTTCCTTAGGATGTAATTGCAAAAATTTCCAAAGTTTTATTAAGGAAGTAAAACACTTCTAAAGTTCTTCCTATTCCCCTATAAGGTCAAAACAAAGGATCTCCTATAATTTAATCCATTCAACCAACAATCCAAAACAAAATTCCTTTAAGGAAGCAATCATCTACAAATTGATAAGAGAACTCTATTATACTTTAGATTCTTTGACTCACACCAGAATTGCAAAAGTCCATATAACCCTCAAAATTACTAACATCATACCATAAGAAAAATTCCCATCCACCATACTCATTTAAACTAGTAAAAATGCATGGAATTAGTCTCAAAAATACCTATAATTCATAAATAGAGAGGGTAAGACCAAAACTTTCAAGAAATCCACCATGACGAAGGATTTCTCAAACCATTTCATCACAAAGTCCTGCCCAAGATACAATCTCAGTATACATAATTCTTTTCCTGTATGGGATAACAAAGAGACATTCTCATCATATTCAACTTGCATAAGACTAAATTAGGTTATTCTGGTCACCACAATTCAGGCCAAACATTCTCTGACTATCATCTCAACTAATCCCCTAACCTAATTGTAACATCGTGCCTCCAACAAGAAACTTTTATCATTCATGACATTAGAGATTTATTGCACCAACATTTACACTAATATCCAATCAAACCAAAGTCATTTCTTAGAAATAATATCATTGGTATAAGTTAGAGAAAGATTCAGTATGTAGGCTCGTAGTGGGCATAAAGTTTATTATGAAAACCAGACTGTCCAAAATAATAGACAATGAAGGCCCTTTCTAAAATATGAATTCAATTTGCAGACACTCATTGACTATAAAACAATGATAGGAAGGTAATCATACCACAATCACAATGCCTTGCCAACAATTTACAAGCTAGGGCTTCTAGCAACATATGATTGCCTCATTCCATCACATAAAAACTAGAACTTATAAGGATATCCAGATTGAGATGAACTGTATGAGAGGCATACATAATGACGCAAGTTGCCCCTCGTTGGCCAACCCGCGCTCACCAGGACCTTTTCTCGTCTCCTCGGCCCGAAGAACTTAAAGATTCTTTTGATCCCCTCTCGGGAATCCTTTCGTACCCACAGTGACTCTTCCACTCGCGCGATCCCTCCTTCCTTGGATATCGGGGGATCGGCTCTCGCGACTTCGTGAATTTAATAGTTGAATACTAGACCCTCAGATCCCTGAGACCCGATGTCTTTGGTCAATGCTGACCTCCCCTCGGCTGATCGGGACTTCGCTTTATCGCGTCTTCGCGACTCGCGTCACTATACCTTCGGAGTCCTAACCTCCGAGACCCGAAACGCCGAGATGCCGACAAGCTTGCTATCTCGCCTTCTCGCGTCCTCGCCACTCACGAGACCAATCTCTTGATCCTCCAACTCCCGAGATCTGGTGTCCCGAGATCACCTGCCACGTCTCCCGACTATGACCCACACTATATACGAAATGGTCAGGACTTCGCTTCTCGCGATCTCGCGATCTCCCTTCACGAGAAGTAGTAGCTTCCCTCGCGAACTCCCGATGCGTCTGATCCACGAGTCAAGTCACATTCCTTGTGATCTCGATCGACAACTTCTATCCAATCTGAGCTTTGAACTTTCCTCCGTCTACACTGTAGACTTCACGTCCACTTTTCCTCCTTGCGACGTTCTCGAACAAGAGGTGCCTCTCCAAGAAATGACTCGTCAGCCTTCGACCTTTTCTCTAAATCTGTCCATGCAACTTCTCCTTATTGCCTTTCCGCAGCTTGAGGGCCTATCTCTCCTGAGCTTCACGACTTCGACTTCCTCAGGAAGAAGTTCTTGCACGCACCCTTTGCGGCAAATCTTCAAAACACGCTAAGTGTTTGAAGCTTCTGACCCTACGCACTCCTGCAGCAAAAGTCTATCAATGCCTTAGCTCAGAATCACAACTCTGAGACTTCATCCAGCCTGCACACACCTTGCACGGCTCTATCTACCCAAACCAACTTCTGAGTGAACGGAAATGAGAGTTAAACTTTCCATCCCCCTCAACGCACTCTATGCGGAGGAATTCCACTGCACTCTATGCAGGAATCTCCTGGCTCAAACAGAGAAACAATTGAAACTCATTTCCTCATTCTCTCAGATTTCGAACCTGCCATGAAATCACATACGCAACATATAGCATAAAGGCATAATAAGAAGCAAATATGCAACAGCATAATATCAACAATACACAGAGAATAATCACAGCCATGGAATTGAATCAAAGCTTTCCTATTAATTCAATATCTATACATGGGGATTCTTCACCAGTCCTCTGCTTTGCGCTTCTTGCTCTCAATGCTGAATACTCTGAATAATGAATACAATAATACAAAGGAGGGTGCCTATATTCCGTTTTCCCTCATGAAAGTAAAACTGTCTAATCTAGACTTAATTCCTATCTATCTTTACATTAACTCTATTAAATGCCTCAGCTACCTAAGGACGAGAGCTTATCTTCTCAAGGTCCGTTACAATGTACACGTGCGCTTCATTACACCAATGCATTAATGTTTGGCGCACCCAATATCAAAATATTTCAAAGTTTGAATACTGGCGCTCTCCAGCTGTCTTTTCCTTGCTCCACGTGCTGGCTCGCTTGATGAGGGAACGATGCTCCTGCATCATACTCCTCGGCTCAAAAGATTTCATGGGCTCCTGTCCATGAGCTCCTGCACAGTCTGCCCATGTTTCTGTATCACTGCCTCTGTCTCCCATCTGGCATCCTCCACTGGGTGATTCTTCCATTTGACCAGGTATTCAAAATACTGCTTTCTCCTGGTCTTCCTGCCTACTCGCTTGTCTAGTATACATTCCATCTGCGGTTTCTGTGCAACGGGCAATTGCTTCTGCCACTGGATCACTGGTTCCTCAGTTCCAGTGTCTACTTCTCCAGCCTTGTATGGGTATAAATCCGAAATATTGAAAATCGGAGATATCTCGATGCCCTCTGGCAACTCAAGCTCATATGCATTCTCCCCGAACTTTCTCAGGACTCTGCACGGCTCAATATTCTTCATCTTGAGCTTGTTATATGTTCCCCTTGGGAACCTCTCCTTCCCCAAGTGCGCGAGAACCATGTCTCCAAATTCAAACTGAAGCTGTCTCTTCCGCTGATCGGCTCTGCGCTTGTACTCTTGATTGGACTTCTGCAATCGTTGCTTCACCTGCATGTGAAGTTCCTGCATCGCCTCAGCAAATCTTTCTGCACTCGCGCTGCTAGTTTCAGCCTGTTCTGACTCCCTGAGCTCAGAAACTCCCCTCGGCTGTGTCCCATACAAAATTTGGAACGGACTCTTCCCTGTACTCCGATTCACCGAATCGTTGTACGCGAATTCTGCCTGTGGTAATATCTGGTCCCAACTGCTGTGGTGCTCCGTCACCAAGCTCCGCAATAAATCCCCCAGGCTTCTATTGACTACTTCGGTCTGCCCATCTATCTGCGGATGGTAAGCAGAACTGAATGCCAAGTCAGTCCCCAGCTTCTTCCATAGTGTCCTCCAAAAATGACCTATGAATTTTGTATCCCGATCCGAGACTATGCTTCTCGGCAATCCATGCAATCTGACAATTTATTTAAAAAACAAATTTGCGATGTGGGTCGCATCGCTGGTTTTATGACACGGAATAAAATGTGCCATCTTCGAAAATCTATCTACCACCACAAAGATGGAATCAACTCCTCTTTGTGTTCTCGGCAATCCCAGAACAAAATCCATACTGATGGCTTCCCATGGCCTCTCAGGTATGGGCAACGACTGATAGAACCCTGTGTTCTGCTTTCGGCCCTTCGCATGTTGACATATCCGACATTTGTCAACAAACCGCTTTACATCTGCTCGCATGCCTGGCCAATAATACGATTCGCTCAACTTGGCGAATGTTTTATCATGTCCAAAATGACCTGCTAATCCACCGCTGTGTTTTTCCTTCACTAAATTCTCCCTCATGGAGCAATCCGGTATGCACAACTGATTGCCCCGAAACAACAATCCATCCTAGATCATAAAATCAATCCACGGAGTCCGATCCCTGAGAACCGGATTCTCAGCTGCCTCATAAGCTTTTGCAAAGTCATCATCACCTGCATACATATCCTTCAGATTCTCAAAACCCAAAGTTTTGACTCTGAACTCCTGCAGTAACAAACATTTCCTGCTCAAGGCATCAACCACCTTGTTAGCAGTCCCCGAAATGTGATTTATCACAAATGTAAACTTTTGCATGTACTCTACCCATTTCGCATGCACTCTACCCATTTCGCATGCTTCTGGTTCAACTTCTCCTGTTGACTCACGAACTGCAATGCGTGATTATCGCTGTACAAAATGAACTCCTTGGGTATCAAGTAATGCCTCCACTTTTTCAATGCCTGTATGATGGCATAGAACTCTTTGTCGTACGTGGAGTATTTCAGCTTTGCATCATCCAACTTCTCGCTGTAATATGCAACAGGTCGGTCATCTTGACTCAAGACCCCTCCAACAGCATACCCACTGGCGTCACACTTCACCTGGAAGGTCTTATGAAAATCTGGCAACACCAAAATCGGTTGCTCTGTTATCTTCCGCTTCAACAGATTGAAGCTTCTTTCAGCCTCGGCTGTCCAATGAAAAACTTTATGCCGCTTCTTTATCGTATCCATCATTGCTGCGCTAATCCCACTGAAATTTCGAATGAACTTTCGGTAGAAACTAGCCAGTCCATGAAAGCTCCTTACCTCAAAAACATTTCTCGGCGATGGCCAATTCCTGATTACTTCTACCTTCTCAGGATCCATCTTCAATTCATTTGCCGAAATTACAAAACCCAAATAAATGAGTTCTGTCTGCATGAATGAACACTTCTTTAAATTTATCAGCAGCTTCTCCTGCTGTAGCTTCCTCATCACAATGGCTAAGTGCCTCAAGTGTTCAGCCCTGGTCTTGCTGAAAATCAATATGTCGTCTAAGTACACGACCACAAATTTGACAATGAATTCCCTCAGGACTTCATTCATCAGCCTCATGAAAGTGCTCGATGCGTTTGTCAATCCAAACGGCATGACCAACCATTCATACAAACCCTCGTTTGTCTTGAATGCTGTTTTCCATTCATCTCCTTCTCTCATTCGGATCTGATGATATCCACTCTTCAAATCTATCTTTGAAAAATAATTTGCCCCACTGAGGCAATCCATCAAGTCGTCCATTCTTGGCAGTGGAAATCTGTACCTGATGGTGATTTTGTTAATCGCCCTGGAGTCTGTACACATCCTCCAACCTCCATCCTTCTTCGGACTTAGTACCGTTGGAACGACACATGGAATCAGACTTTCCCTCACCAGTCCTTTATCTTGCAGATCCTGTACCTGCCTTTTGACCTCCTCGTTCTCCTGAGGTGTCAACCTGTACGCTGCCTTATTTGGTAAACTTGCCCCGGGTATGAGGTCAATATGGTGACTCACACTCCGCATCGGTGGAAACGAACGAGGTAGTTCGTCCACGATGATGTCAGCGAACTCTCCCAGTAGTTCCTGAATCTCTTCTGGCAAGTCGTCCATTCTTGTTCTTGTCAGAACAATTCTCGGCTTCCTGACAACAAAGAACTGTGGATCTTCATTCTTCTCGATCTCCGTGAGAAGTTCCTTCCCACTCATGAGAAGTATCGTACTGCTCACTTCCGGCTTCACTTCTTTATATTTTATCGGAAGCAATGTATGTGACCTCCCATCCTTCTCCAAGGTGTAGGTGTTCTTCCTCCCATCATGAACAACCTTTCTGTCAAACTGCCACGGTCTTCCCAATAATACATGGCAGACATCCATGGGTATAACATCACACAAAATTTTATCCCTATATTCACCCATTTTAAATTCAACCAAGCATTGTTTAGTGACACTTACCCGGTGTCCTTTCTGTAACCACGAGACCTTATATGGACTCAGATGCCTAGTTGTTGTCAGTTCCATATTTTCCACCATCTCGGTTGAAACGAGATTGTCGGTGCTTCTGCTGTCTACTATGACCTTGCATTTCCATCCCATGGTTTTGCACGTGGTCCTGAACAGTTTGCATCTTTGCGCTGTGTCCTCCACCTCTTTCTCAGGTTTCAAAAGGACCTGGTGCACTGTCAGTGACTTCCCACTTCTGCTGTCTTCACTCTCAACATCACGCCTCTGCGCCTCAGTGATGTGAGTTTCACTTCTGTCCGGCTTCCTGTCTGGACAGTCAACAGCTTTATGTCCGTCTTTTCCACATGTAAAACATGTGATAATTCCACCTCTTCCTCTACCTTTACCTCTATTACGAGGAAGAACGTTGGCATCTGCATATCCACCACCCTGCTCTACATGCTGCCTCCTTGGCTCAGCGTATTGCTGCCTTTGTTCAATTTGTGGCTGCCTCTGCTGTGAGGTTCCACCTCTTTCAGCCTTACCCTGAGGTCTCTTCCAATCCTCTTTGGGCTTCTGAGTTCTTTCTTGGGCAACAACTTTTCCCCTTGGCTGGCTCCTGTCTCGCCCTCGCTGTCCTTGCTTGCGGCTCAGCTTTTCCTATGCTTTTAAAGCCATCTGGTATGCATCTTCAACTTTTCGGATGGTCAGCATGCTCAATTCATCCTGAACATCATACCTTAATCCATTCAGGTATCTTGCCACTTTTTCATCATCACTTTCCCGATGACCAGCTCTGATGTTGAGCCTATAGAACTCCTCGGTGTACTCCTTCACCGTCATCATCTTCTGTCTCAGGTTCTGCATCCGCCTGAACAGAGTGATCTGGTAGTCTCTCGGAATGAACTTCGCCTTCATCTTGGCGATCATCCGATCCTAGCTCTTAATCTTCTGTTTACCTTTACAGTGCCTGTCCGCCTGAAATTCATCCCACCATAAGGCTGCATGTCCTTTCAACTTGGTAACAGCATGCCTTACCTTCTTATCCTCTTCGATATCCTCGTAATTGAAGTAGGTGTCGAGTGCTCGAATCCAATCCAGCAACTCTTCAGCATTTAGACTTCCCTCATAGATGGGAATGTCCATCTTTGTCTTTGAGCTCATTCTGGCAATGGCTCTGATCAACCTATCTGTTGATGCGTCCTCTGCTGAGACCTCTTCTGCATCGTGTCCAGCTTCTTCTTCCACCTCAGAGTCACTGAACTCTCCAGCGCCAACTCCGCGCCTTTGGGTGGTCTCCATCTCTTCGAGTCTCGCCCTGAGATCTCGTATTTGGCGTTCCATCTCTGGGTTTCCTGCCGGACTACCCCTTCTTCATGCGTCCCTGTCCTCGCGATCAGGTGACTGCCTTTCTCTTCTGGGCGGCATGATGTAATCCGCTTCTCTCTGCTACCTTAACAAAGAGAACTATTACTCTTGCTTTGATACCACTCTGACGTAAGTTGCCCCTCGCTGGCCAACCCGCGCTCACCAGGACCTTTTCTCGTCTCCTTGGCCCGAAGAACTTAAAGATTCTTCTGATCCCCTCTCGGGAATCCTTTCGTACCCACAGTGACTCTTCCACTCGCGCGATCCCTCCTTCCTTGGATATCGGGGGATCGGCTCTCGCGACTTCGCGAATTTAACAGTTGAATACTAGACCCTCGGATCCCTGAGACCCGATGTCTTTGGTCAACGCTGACCTCCCCTCGGCTGATCGGGACTTCGCTTTATCGCGTCTTCGCGACTCGCGTCACTATACCTTCGGAGTCCTAACCTCCGAGACCCGAAACGCCGAGATGCCGACAAGCTTGCTATCTCGCCTTCTCGCGTCCTCGCCACTCGCGAGACCAATATCTTGATCCTCCAACTCCCGAGATCTGGTGTCCCGAGATCACCTGCCACGTCACCCGACTATGACCCACACTATATATGAAATGGTCGGGACTTCGCTTCTCGCGATCTCGCGATCTCCCTTCACGAGAAGTAGTAGCTTCTGTCGCGAACTCCCGATGCGTCTGATCCACGAGTCGAGTCACATTCCTTGTGATCTCGATCGATAGCTTCTGTCCAATCTGAGCTTTGAACTTTCCTCCGTCTACACTGTAGACTTCACGTCCACTTTTCCTCCTTGCGGCGTTCTCGAACAAGAGGTGCCTCTCCAAGAAATGACTCGTCAGCCTTCGACCTTTTCTCTAAATCTTTCCATGCAACTTCTCCTTATTGCCTTTCTGCAGCTTGAGGGCTTGTCTCTCCTGAGCTTCACGACTTCGACTTCCTCAGGAAGAAGTTCTTGCACGCACCCTTTGCGGAAAATCTTCAAAACACGCTAAGTGTTTGAAGCTTCTGACCCTGCGCACTCCTGCAGCAAAAGTCTATCAATGCCTTAGCTCAGAATCACAACTCTGAGACTTCGTCCAGCCTGCGCACACCTTGTACGGCTCTATCTACCCAAACCAACTTCTGAGTGAACGGAAATGAGAGTTAAACTGTCCAGCCCCCTCAACGCACTCTATGCGGAGGAATTCCACTGCACTCTATGCAGGAATCTCCTGGCTCAAACAGAGAAACAATTGAAACTCATTTCCTCATTCTCTCAGATTTCAAACCTGCCATGAAATCACATACGCAGCATATAGCATAAAGGCATAACAAGAAGCAAATATGCAACAGAATAATATCAACAATACACAGAGAATAATCACAGCCATGGAATTGAATCAAAGCTTTCCTATTAATTCAATATCTGTACATGGGGATTCTTCACCAGTCCTCTGCTTTTCTATTCTTGCTCTCAATGCTGAATACTCTGAATAATGAATACAATAATACAAAGGAGGGTGCCTATATTTTGTTTGCCCTCACAAAAGTAAAACTGTCTAATCTAGACTTAATTCCTATCTATCTTTACATTAACTCTATTAAATGCCTCAGCTACCTAAGGACGAGAGCTTATCTGCTCAAGGTCCGTTACAATGTACAAGTGCGCTTCATTACACCAATGCATTAATGTTTGGCGCACCCAATATCAAAATATTTCAAAGTTTTAATACTGGCACTCTCCAACTGTCTTTCCCTTGCTCCATGCGCTGGCTCGCTTGATGAGGGAACGATGCTCCTGCATCACATAAGAAACTCAATTTAAATTCCTTAAGAAACAACATAGTTTTTTTTTATATATACTAGGAGTATAGACAACTCGCGGTTCTCGTACTCGAGTGACACGGAGTCGATCCCCGCCAGCTACCACTATAACCCCAGGTTCTCCACGCAGCCCGAAAGAATGGAGCACAAGTAAATCGGGGTGAGAATCAAACTTGAGACCTCCTTTTACACGACACTTGCCAATTAGTCTACATTCCATTTATACGACACTTGCCAATCGGTCTACACCCCTGCGGGCAACAAACATGGATTTAATATGAATTAGGAATGTATAATTTCCTTCATACATTTCACTATAGTAATCATTTCTTACATAAATTTTCAGATGCAATTCATAACACACATAAACTACATGTAAAAATTCAAACACGATAAATAAACTTATCTGAGTTTGAAAACTGTCCTACAAATTGACTAAGGATGAGCACTTTTCCACCCAATCATAGGCTGAGCCACACATTCCTTTATACAATTGGCCACTCCCTAGCTAGACCATGATACCACAAGGACAAATTTCAGAGCACTCAAAAAATCGATGGTAAATTGGAAACTTCTCTCATAGGTATGAGTTTAGCATGAAATCTCTTCTTCACTAAGTGCATGGTCTCCTTGATCTCCATGGGATCCTATGTTGGTTTTCACAACACCATAGTGATTCCCTTCACTGCTACACATTCCCTTAGTGAATCCCCTCCCTCGTGATTATCGAGCACACTCATATTTGCACCAGATCAAAACCTTCACACTTAGCGACTTCAAGGAATTCCCATTCTAATCTAGGGCCTCGATTCAAAGGTTACGAGCTCGAATTTCATAGGAAAAATGGATATCTCACGAATGAATATCCTCTACACGCCTAAGCTCGTTCTCATCCCACTCGTGCACCATTGTCTCTTGTCTCTTGAAAATTCACAATCTTGCTTCTTTTCCCCATGTATCCTGGGTTGTTTGCAAATTTCGAGGTGGGTACTCTTTCCCACTCCATGAATTTTTTGTGGAGATACTTGTCAACCACCATCCCATGCTTCAATAATTATGGGGAGGATACATTTCAACCAACCAAGTTTTCGTCATTCAATGATTGACTAGAGAGGGAAAATGAGTGGACATCTTCAAATTCAAATATCAACAAAAAGGACTTGGCAAGGGTGGCTTGGAATTATTTACAAGGTGAACCCCCAAACCCCCTTACCATTCCCCACTTGTGGTATCATGGTCCCTGTAGGAACTTGTGCACTTAGTCAATTGCTTAGCATTTTTCATTAATTAAAAGAAGATGCATATACATTATCCTTGATTTGTCCAGTTCAACTTGGCATGTTAATAAAGTGATAATGTTGAAGACAAAACAACATTAAACGTAATTAATTAAAATTTAAACAGGGGGTCAAACTGGGGATGTTAAAATCCCCTCCCCTTTAAAGGAACATCGTCCTCAATGTTCTACTATCTACAACATTGTCTTTAAGTCGAGAACAAAAGAGGGTATGTCACTTTGATGGCATCCTGTAATTCCTACGCAGCTTCATCTGTCCCAAAGTGCTTCCATTGCACCTTTACTTGGGATATGGATCAGTTTCAGAGGAATGTTTCCTTCTTGTCTAGTATGCATAGAGGTTCTGGCCGGAACTCTCCCTCTGGTTCCACCTGAATCATAGTTCAATCAATAATATTATTAGAATCATGTACACACTTTTTAAGCAAAGAGATATGGAAAACATTATGTGCTTTAACATTAGGAGGTAATGCAAGCCTGTATGCCACTAGTCCCACTCTTTCCAAAATCTTGAAAGGTCCAAAATATTGAGGTACCGGTTTAGAAAAATTTCCCATTCTTAGTGAAATCCTTTGGGGCCTAACTCTAATATATACATGATCTTCTACTTTGAACTCTCTATGTGTTCTATTCTTATCTGCGTATCTTTTTTTTCTGTCTTGAGATGTCTTCAAACTTTATTTGATTTTGATAACCTCCTATTCCATCTCCCTCAACATCTTAGGCCCAAGCATAATTCTGTTTGCTGAATTATCCTAGGTGACCAAAGTGCTTCCCTTCTTTCCATAGAGTGCCTCAAAAGGACTCATCTTTAATGACTTTTGACAACGATTGTTGTAAGAAAATTCCACAAGGATAGGTAGTCCCCCCATCTAGTGGGTTTATTCATGACAGACATGTGAAGCATGTCTTATAATATTTAGTTTTTCCTTTCTGTCTTCCCATTCTTTTGGGGATGATAGGCATTGCTATAAGCTAACTAGATTCCAAATCCTTCAAACAATGTGTTCCAGATTTTTTATGTAAAATTCACATCCATGTTAGATATGATTACCTTCAGTATTCCATGCAATCTGAAAATTTCTTTCATAAATATCTCAACAACATCAATTGCCTTGTGGGTTGAATTTAAAGGTATGAAGTGCGCAACTTTGATTAGATTGTCAACCACCACCATTATTGCATCGTGATGCTCTATTGTTCTTAACAACCTAGTGAAAAAATCCATTGACATGGTTTCCCACTTCCGTTTTGGAATAGGCATTGGTTGTAGTAAACCTTCATGATGTCTGTGTTCATTCTTGACTTGTTGATACTCAACACATTTGGCGATGTACTTTGCAATTTCCTTTTTCATTCCAGGACAATAATACAACTTCCTTATTGTCGTGATCATCTTTTTATAGCCTAGGTTCCATGAATAAGGTCTCTTATGAAGTTCATCCATGATGAATCTCTTTAATTTTATAGAGTTGGGAATGTACACCCTATCCTGGTACATCAACAACCCATCCTCCGTCATTCGATACCCTTCACAATTCTGTCCCATAGGTTCTTGTTCCAAACATTCCTTAATATGCACAAAGTACTCATCGGTGTGCAAGGATTCATTTATTATAGATTTCAAATCAGATTCACATGTGCTGATAATTGTAAGGTGAATCACCTGCATGCTCTTGCTGAGCGCATATTCTTCTCAGTTCTCCTTTACCTTTATGTGTTTTTATCTTGAATTCATATTCATTGATAAGGGTCATCCATCTCACCTGCCTGGAATTGAAATGAGGTTGATCGAATAGATATCTTATCCCAATGTGATCTATCATCAATACAAACCTATGGCCAAGCAAGTAGTGAGACTACATCTTTAATGCATGAACTATGGCTACAAGTTCCAAGTCGCAAGTGACATAATTTATCTCATGCTCATTTAGATTCTTGGACTTGTAGCTTATCCCATGACCATCTTGCATAAGAACTCCACCGATTCCTTCCTTGTAGGCATCTGTGCACACTAGTAAATATTTCTATGGGTCTACAATATTTAGGATTGACGCATTGGTGAGCATGTGTTTTAGTTGCTTAAAACTTTCTCTCATTTTCCTGACCACATGAATTTTACCCCTTTTCTATGCAATGATGTTATCGAATTACCAATCTTGGAGAATCCTTGAATGAATCTTCGATAATACCCTGCTAGCCCCATAAATTATCTCAAATTCATTACATTATTCAGAGTGGGCCAATCCATGATTTCCTTTTTCTTTTTCGAGTCCATGACAATTCCTTGTTCTAAAATCAAATAATGGATTTTCTTTTGATAGAAGTCACATTTTCTGAATTTGGTATACAACTGGTGTTCTCTCAGCACTTGCAACGATATTATAAGATGCTCTTCATGTTCCTCCTTAGTATTGGAGTAGATGAGAATATCATCAATAAATACCAACACAAACTTATCTAGGTATTTGTTGAGAATGTTATTTATCAAACACATGCATGTGGCTGGTGCATTGGTGAGTCCAAATTGCACCACAATGAACTCGTAGTGACCATACCTTGTCCTAAATGTTGTCTTGTGAATGTCTTCATCCTTGATACTAACTTGATGGTATCCATATCTTAAATCTATATTTGAAAACATGGTGGCCCCTCTAAGTTGATCAAACAAGTCATGGATCTGCGAAAATGGATACTTATTTTTCATTGTTACTTTATTCAGTTGTCTAAAATAAATACACAGTCTGAGGGTGCCATCCTTCTTCTTCACAAACAACATTGGTGTTCCCCAAGGAGACACACTTGGCTTGATATATCCTTTGTCGGACATTTCCTTTAGTTGCAACTTCAACTCCACAAATTCAAGGGTACTCATCATATAAGGAACTTTGGATATAGGCACAACTACTGGCATGAGATTGATTGAGAAATCAATGTTCCATTTCAGAGTCCGTCCTAGGATATTGTTTGGAAACAAATCTCTAATTTCTTGGATTATTGATGTTCTTTGATTATTGAGAACTTGTTTATGATGTCTCCAACACATGTACAACATACATTTGACAACCTTTCCTAGAGTACTTCTTTAGCTATAATGTTGAAACCTACCTTATGAAAATAGGCTTCAAAATTCCTTTCACTGTTCTAAGGTCTTCTTCATCATACACACATTCGACGGTTTTTTGGTAGCAATATAACTTAACCCTATGTTTTTCCAACCAATCAATGTCGATCAAAATTTCATATGATCCCAAGGGAAATATATTCAATGTTTCCCACATTTGTAGTCCAATAGGCACACTTCTAGCATCTCAATTACTTTTCTCTTAGTTCCCGTGGCCAGTTGCACTAATCAAGACTTCTTATGCTTATGCTTCTAGAGAAAACAAGAGTCAACAACTTGCAATGCAACATAGGTAAAGTTAGATATAGGGTCAATCAAAATGGAAAAAAATTGTTGAGCAATCTTTCCTTCTACTTCCACCACCGACGCTTAGTGGTCTGCTTTCCAGGGTTCAACAACAACATGAATTTGAGGAAATGTCCTTTCTATGTCATTGATTATCATAACTTCTTGAATGTTTTAGGTCCCCTTGTTTGATACAATCTGAAATTAAGTGCTCTTCTCAACACCCCTAATGCTTTAACAGTTCTTTCCACCATTCTTTAGTCTTCTCTCCATATGCCTCTTATCGCTTGATTCCTCTCTGCACAAGAAAATTATGCTAGAACCTGCTCCATGTTGGATGGCTTGTCTTAATACTCTTTACTTGATTATTATATGGCTAAGGCTTAAATCCTTTCTTCCTCTGATCATCGTTGTCCTTCCTTTTGTCCTTCCAAGCCTTGTTAAAATTTGGTTTGTGCTTGGATTTTTTTTAGTAGTACTTCACCTTCTAGATCCTATCTTTGAGAGTTCCTGGCTCATCAAATTCAATCCTATATTGTTAGGATTGAGGAAATCCACCGAGAAAACATTGAATTTTCACTTTCTCATATTTGATGTAGGGAACATACCTCAACATCTCCAAGAATCTGTTTGACATAGTCATCCATTGTTAGCTGTCCCAACTTCAACTCATGAAACTCTATGAATTTACCATCATAATATCTTTAGGGTAGGTATTTCTTCCTAAATTACTTTTCAAACTAATTCTAGTTGATTTTCCTCTTACCTAGCCTTTTCACATTCTCGAGGTATTCCCACCAAATATAAGCTCAACCATTCATGTTAAAGTTGACCACTCTTGTCTTCATGTTTCTCGAGTAATCATGTACTTAGAAATATTTGTTTATCCCAATAAAAATACTTACTCTTGTTCAACTGTATTCACCTCACCATTTAAAGTAGGTGGTTTAGCTTTCTTAAATTCTTCCCATAAGGGATTTCTGGAATAATTTTTATTCTTATGCTTACGAAAGCAAGTTTTGTGCATTGCTAGATGATTCATTCAGTGTAGTTGTATATTTTTCAGAGGATTATGTTGTGATCCAATTTGGATCATCATATTATTTGTCATCTATCTCGATACTTTCAAACATGAAAAAAATGGAGGAATCAACTTGCAGGGTCATTTTAATGGTAGGTAGCAATTTGGAAAATTGGGGTTTGAAACCTTTTGAAGCCATTTTGAGGCATAAAATGGATTGTTTTGGAGTAAAAAATTTCCTAGATTTAGCTAGGATCCCTTAACGCTATTATACACATTGATACCTTTCCAATGGTGAAAAAATCACGTTAATTAGATATCACATGCAAAAGTTATGCCTCTCGCAAGTTGAACTACCATGTTGACCACCATGGTACGACATAATGCCACATCAACCCCCATTACTCATGCATATAGGGCTAGCCACATCTGGAGTTTCAAGAATATTCTAGAATTTCCAAAACCATCACAATTAAGGGTTGAGGAAGTCAAAACCCTACCCATAGATGGCTATCGGGCTATGTTAAATATTGGGCCATTAGGAGGAGAAGGAGTTCCATTATTTTGCTTTGTATCTTGTTCCATAGCTGAGAAAAACATCCGAGAGTGGTATTTTGTGAGCATAAAAAATAAGGAGTAGGATTATGGAGTAGCCGTTTAGGCCACAGTCTTAAAAGGTATCTCCATAGTGAGTTCCCATACCTTTGTATGTGCAATTTACAATTTAAGCAAAGAGAGGAGAGAATATGCCTCACTTTCTAGCTGTGTTTTCTCTCGTATTAGGTTTCCCATGTCAAATATTGTGTTGATTTGTGTGGATGGTGTGTATTTTTTGCATGTTCTTTCATTTTTCTATTTCAATTATTTCTTAAATTCAAGCCATAATCTAGAGATAATAAGTATGGGATCTAAGAAAATAAACCTTACAAATTAATATTTTAGAATATTATAAGATATGTTGTGAATAATTGTTCCAATGGAATATCCATGACAGTTTATATATCATATTGGTATCAGAGCAGGTTTTTTTGGGGTATTTGTGGAAAGTTGCAGGGATCCAAGAATCAGTTTAAGAAGAAAGTCACATAACCCTATCCATGGAGTAAAATTTTGTTCATAACAACCCTTGAGATCCAATAGAGGAGAGATTTGCGAGGCTGGAAGAGAAAGTTGCTGAAATATCTCGCAATATGTCCCTCCTCATGGTGGCTAGGGAAAGTAAGCTCAGATCGTTTGGAGAAGTTGGAGGCTTGAACTCAGAGACCAAATCAGACAATAAATTGAGGGATAACAAATACCCAAAAAAGGAGTTGCAGAAAGAACCCGAGAAAGAGCAGCCGAGTTCTAGTAACATAAACCCTTCACAATATTTATTCAAGATGGAAGAAAAAGTGGACATAAAGCCACACCAAGGTGAGATCAATGCATTAAAACTGGATCATTGGTTGGAACAACTAGAAGTTTGTTTCAACATTCTCCATACAGATGAAGAACAAAAGATATCATTTGTGAGACCAAAGTTAGAGGGCCATGCTTTAACCTGGTCGACAATCCATATAGAAACACTTAGGCTAGAGGGTGATCCACCAATTACTAGGTGGGAGGAATTTAAAACCCTCATCAAGTCCTAATTCTACCCAATCGAGCATGTAGAGGACCAATGGATTTGGTGGTACTCCTTCAGGAAGAAGCAAGGGGAGAGTGTACATGAGTACAACACCAAGTTCAAAAGGATGGCCATCATGATGGGTATCTATTCAAAGAACTTGTATGTACTCGTCAAGTATCTGGGGGGGTATTCATAGCCATCTACGAAAGAAAGTGATGATTTTCAAGCCAATGATAGTGGACAAGGCATGTGTATAGGCACAATTTCTAGAAAACATAGGCCACAAGAAAAGGAAGACAAAACATTCTAAGCAGAAAGAGCACCAGGAATCTTCTTGTTAGAAAAGTAGGTGTGCTCGTTTCACCATAGACAATATACCAATATTGTCACCCAAACATAGGCACAAAAGGCCACCCCCGAGCACCTTAACCTTGAGAGAGAGAATAATTCCAAAATCAAACCCTAGAACTAATAGCCAACCAAGGTAGCGTACCTCTCTCAAGAGCTAGCATACCAAGCAGAAAGTCCAAACCATAACCAAGAGAAAGTCCAATGCAAAACCGAAAATTCCAGTTGCAGCAGCTACAGCTGCAGCTCCTCTCCAAACTTGCGCACCACTGGTCTTATGTAGTTGTGAGAGTGAGTGTGTCAAATGAGCTCTAGAGCCCTCTTATTTATAGTCCTCCAAGTGACCTAACTAGGTCGACTTCTACTTCTGGAGGCTAATAAATCAATAACAAATATTCTCTTGAGCTGACTTCTTGTTAATATTATGGCAGCTGTGGGAGGTATTTACCTCCATGTGTAAACCTGACGAAAATATAAGACACTGTAAAGAAAGAGAAAACCCTAATGAGTTGGCTAATAACCCTAGAAGTCTTGTCGGCTCAAGAAGATAATTAATATTAGGTTATTAGCCTCCAAGAGAAGAAGTCGGCCATAAATAATAATAATATATTGAACAGACATGTACCCAGAAGGAGAAGTTGGCCCCAACAAATCTAGCAGAACCACTATAAATACAGGGTGTCGTTCTCATTTGTCACACCTCAGAATTGCAGAGAGCAACTGGTGCACACTGCAGTTCCTAGTTTGGTGCGTACATGTGGAGGAGAGCTGCAGGTGCAGCTGTAGCAACAACTAGTTTTCAGTATTGGCTTGGACTATCTCTTGGCCAGGGTTTGGACTATCTGATCAACTATTGTTGGTGCTCTATCCTTGGAGGAAGATGCACTACACCTTGTTTGGCTATCTAGCCTAGGGTTTGCTTCCAGAGTAATTATCAGTCAAGGTTAAGGTGCTTGGAGGGTGGCTTCGGCCTATGGTTGGGTGACGAGGGTATCGTCAATGGTAAAACGAGCACACAATCTTCTATATTCTAACAGGTTATGGGCCCACACCTCCTTCATTCAGTCTAAATGCTGGAAGGAAACATAGCCGCTAGGATATTGAGCTCGCTGAGGAACTGCTGCTAGGGTTACTAGCAAAAGTAGCTTCCAAGGCACTGCCGCTAGGTTTACTAGCAGGAGCATTTGCAGAAACCCTAAACCTCTTGTTGAGGCACCTTAAGTGAATGGATTGAACTAATCTCTGGATAGATCAGTGCGCTCTAGCCTAGCACATCTTCTGACATTCTCAGCAAGCCAAGACGTGAAGTTTGAATTTCTGGTCAAATCTAGGGGTTGACCAAGTCAAGCAAGCCATGACTAACTCTATGAAGTCTGAGAACAAATTAGATGGAGCCTCTAAATTCAGAGTGTGGAAGACAAGGATTGACCTCATCCTTTCCAAGAATAAAGTGCTGGATATCGTGAAAGGAAAGATCGTGAAGCCAGAGTTTGAAGAAGGAAAAGAGAAGGAACCATAGAACGTTGCAGCTATAGAGAAGTTCAAAGATGTTGACATCAATTCCATGAGTATCATAGTGGATTCTATAAAATACCACTTGATACCCTACATCTCCCATCTTGACTCATCTAAGAATATGTACGATGCCCTAACAAATATCTTTTCAGTCAGAAACATTGGACAAGTTATGAGTGTGAAGAATGAGCTCCGTGACATGAAGATGAATGATGATGACAACATAACATTATACTTTGTAAGGATCTCCCATTTAAAAGATAAACTACAAGCTATTGAAGAGATCACTTCAGAGAAGGAATTGGTGAATATAGTACTCAATGGTCTTCCCAAGACGTGGGATGCATTTTCTACAAGCATGAACACAAGGAAGGAGTATCCGACATTTGAAGAACTTTGGACTTGCTGTGATCAAGAACAATCAAGGATCAATGCAAAAGAGAAACCCCAAAAGAAGTACGACAATCAAGCCTTCATAGCAAGATTCAAGAACTTTAGGAACAAAAGGAAGTTTGGTTCAAGGAGGAAGCCAAATCAAGAGAAATACATTTCAGAAGTACAATGCTTCAACTATTGAAAGCATGGTCACTACAAGAATCATTGTCCCGAGCTAAAGAAAAGGAAGGAGAAACACGAAGCATCAATTGCCGAAGAAAAGGAACCTACAAAGAAGATTAAGCAGGATGGAAGAGACTTCTTCTTCTAAAGGTAACAAAACTCTTCTTATTTCTTGTAGATATCTTGTTTGCATCGTTTCTGTACATATCTTGTATATCTATCTCTTGGAAGATAATGTGTTCCAAGAAGAACTATACCTATGGAAGAACAAACAAGATGAAAATGGATATCATTAGATAATACACATGAAAGGATAAAATACAAATCATGTGGAAGCTATTAAGCCGAATTAATCATGAAGAGACTTAGAAGAAGAAAAGACAGAAAGAAGTTAGCAATTGAGAGGAAACTGGAAAAAAAGACTTATGACGTTTTGTAGTAGACAAAAAGACGGAAGCGTGGACTCTGTTAGACAAGAGAGCCAATTATATATTATAGAAGACAATAAGGATGCAGATGGAAGCGTGGACTCTGTTAGATGGAGGGAGCTGATTATATGCACTTATACATGAAGCAAGGATTAGGAGGGAGCTAATCCTGTTATCCATTGAAGATGATGAAATATATATATCCATGGTAGTAGCCATGAAAGACACTACGTGTTCAGTTCAACTGCAGAAGAAGACTTCCTTGAAGAGAAGCCTTAAAGTATTCCTAGTTGTCCATCCAGATCCGTGATCCTATGATGAAAGGAAGACGTGGAATATCTAGGGCATGGAATTTATAAGAAACTCCATGGACCCAAGAGCTAAATAAAAACATGAAGAAGAACATGAAGATTCCAAGAAAGAAAGAGAAATCAGAACAACCAGTCACTGTATCAAGAATCACAAGATTACCAGCCTGATATGAACTCACTAAAAGCAATCAAGCAGAAGAACTGAAAGTCGTGATAAAGAACAAGTGTATGGAAGACTTATGAACTAAATCACTGCGAGACCTAGAGCTAGAGGTTATCCCAGATGGACGGAGAAGACTATGATCATTACTTGTTCTAGTAAACCAGACTTATCTCTACATAAGTCATTATATCATCCGCAACATCCATGAGTCGGAATTCTACATCAGATGAATGCAAAGAATGTTCTCCAGAGAAATTGAATAAAGAGCGTATGAAGAGCAATCTCAAGACTTTGAGTCATACCAGAAAGAGACTCCTGTATGCAGATAAGAATAAGATAACTTGGTGGAAAACCTCTAGTGCACAACATAAGCGTGGTGAAGATTTCCTATAACATCAAGATGACTACTCAGTAGATCAGATCTCATGATGACATAAAAAGTGCCACATGGATATGTTCCAGCCTTCCAACTATGATATACTCTATTGTTCAGATCTACATGAAGTGTAACGCCCTTTTCTTACATTTGAAAGCTGTAACGCTCTGATACCAAACTATAACACCCTTTCTTACATTTGAAAGGCTGTAACGCTCTGATACCAAACTGTAACGCTCCCTTTTGCCCAGACCAGGCAAGTGCTACATTGCGGAACACCATCATTTTGTGCTTAATTATATTCATGACATGCATTTAAGAAAAAGAAATGCATTTAAACTCAGAGTAACCATAAGAATTACTACTATTATAAATAATCAATGTATTTCACATTAAATCATTTGCACAACAAAATACATGATAATATAAATACATAGACATGCAGAAAAGTGAGTAAAACATCATCTGGTACTTATCTTGAAATGGTGGTAATTCCACCAACCAGGTGCAGGCCTTCCACGAACCTCCCAGCCTTATACCACACTGCTCATCAAGCTCAGCAGTGGGTCACCCTCGAGCTGGGACTAAGCTCCACCACAAGGCAAGGAATCCTAGGCTAGGCCGAGGTTACAGGGAAAACACACAGTCACAAGGAAGGAATTCTCTCCCAGGAACCACTCATACTCACTGCTCACAGACTCTCCTTCCCCAAATTCCTGCTCCACCCCAGGAGTATACACCTTCTATGTCACCTAGACAGTCCTTCAGCTGCTAACCTCCCTTGCCTTGGGTTTCAGCAACAGATCAGACCAAAAGTCTCCAAGCTCTATGGAAGCTACAGGGTTCCTTCCAGGAGTTCTCTCCTTCCTCTGCGCACTCTCTCACCTGGAGAGAGTCGCTCACAGGCCCAACAACCTGTTCTTCAAACTTCACCACCTCTCTCACCTAGAGAGAGTGTTGTACTAACTGTCCAACAAGCCACATAGGATCAAATGCTACACGTCAACCACAATCAACGGGAATCCAGACACGAGCACCCCAGGATAACTACAGATAGGTGCAATAGCATAACCAGGCTTAGCAGGGACGGGACACTTCCATTTTCTCAATCTAGCAAAAAGGTTAGACTCACACTCTAGATTCTCAGGGATGCGTGACGAGTTGTCTACACAGGGGTCGATTAAAACTCCACGGTTTAGAACAGAGAAGGGGTGTACCGACTTTCCAGAACAAACACAGACTTTTTCCCCCGAAATCAACACAGGCTTCTGGTTCCGGGGATGTACGGTTCAGAAGATGCACGAAGGTATCTTGCATAGCTTAGACGGAACTCATGTTTAGATGGTCAATGGTGGAATGGAGGAGGAACCCCCACCATGGATCATCTCAGCCGTTTTATTTGCGTGGGATTGGGTTGACACTTGTCACCCATGAAACTGCATGCATTCCTTCAACATGCGTTAGTTCCATTTGGAAGTTGTTGTCTTTCCAAAAAGAACTTAGGATAAAACATAATATTCACATGTCTTTTGGAATAATATTTTAATATTATTCCCCAAGGATTTAATCCCCTTTTCCCACCTTCCAGCCCCTAAACCCTTGCCCATTCTGTGGAAGCTTAGTCCCCCATCACTCATTCATCGTGGTCAGTCTGCACGCGGCGATGTTTATATTTTATTAATGTTCTGCATTGATACATGTACAAAATCAGGCTCTTGGCCTTCAACCCTTAGGCTCTTTGGCCTAACAATCACATAAGCCCACCAGCTTATATAAACTTGGCTCACTAGCCTATAAAAAATATTTACAATTCATTTCATAAACAAGATTTACAATGGGGCTCGACCTTGGGGACATTACAATTCCCCTCCCCTTATTTCTGCACTGTCCGTAGTGCAACTTTACACTGTCTCTGCAAGCTTTTCAAAATTTTAAAAAAGATGCGGGTACTCTACCCACATAACCTCTTCATGCTCCTAGGTCGCATCCTCAAGACCGTACCAGGTCCATTGGACCTTTACAATCTCTATGGCTAGATTCCAGAGCTGTTTGCTTTTCCTGTCCAATATGCGCACATGATGTACTTGCAGGACACCTTTTGGTTCCACCTGAATCACATTCCAATTGATAACATGATTAGCATCAGGTATATATTTCTTAAGCAGTGAAACATGAAACACACTATGTACAGTCATAGATGCAGGTAATGCAAGCATGTATGCAATTGGCCCAATCCTTTCCAGGATTTCAAAAGGCCCATAGTATCTTGCTGCCAACTTGGCACAACTTCCCAGCTTTAGGGAACTCCTGTTAGTTTTCACTTTCAGGAAAACATGATCACCCACTTTGAATTCCCTGTGGTTTTTGTTCTTATCAGCATAACTTTTCTGCCTATCCTGGGCAACTTTCAAATTCTATTTAATTCTTATCATTTGGTCTTCCATCTCTTTGAGCAACTCTGGCCCAACTACTGCTCTGTCAGCTGGATTATCCCAGATTACTGGAGTGTTGCACTTTCTTCCATAAAGTGCTTCAAATAGGCTCATCTTCAACGATGCATGATACCCATTATTGTAGGCGAATTCTACCAAATGCAGGTAGTCTTCCCATCTTGATGGTTTGCCCATCACATACATTCTCAGCATGTCTTCTATTACTCTATTCACCGTCTCTGTTTGTCCATCAGATTCGGGATGATACATTGTGCTAAAATTCAGATTTGTTATGAATCCTTTGAATAGTCCTTTCCAGAAATTCGAGGTGAATTTTGGGTCCCTATCAGACACAATCGTTTTAGGAATTTCGTGCAAGCATGCCACTTCTTTTAAGAAGATATCAACAACATCTTCTGCCTTGTGAGTGGTTTTTAGTGGAATAAAATGGGCATCTTTTGTAATCTTTTCCACCACAACCATGATCGAATCATGCTGCTTGCTTGTTATGGGCAAGCCTGTAATAAAATCCATGGTCACCACTTCCCACTTCCATTCCAGAATGGGTAAAGGCTGCAGCAACCCTGCTGGGTGCCTATGCTTAGCCTTAACTTTCTGACATTCCATACATCTGGTGATGTATTCAACGATCTCCCTCTTCAAACCCGGACAAAAGTAATGGCCTTTGACTGCTGCCACAGTCTTCTGATATCCAAGGTGTCCAACATATGGCACGTTATGCATTTCTTTTAGAATCACAAGTTTCAATTCTTGGACATTGGGTACATACACTCTATCTTTATATAGAATTAATCCATCAGCTTCCAAGGTGTAACTTTCCCTTTTCTGTGGCCTTTCACTCTACTGTAGCTTTGCTACCAAATCTCTGTACTGCAAATCGGCACTTGCAGCTTCCAAAATTCTATCCTTAATATCCATCCTGTACATGCTAATGGTTGTAGCATGCAATTCATGCACCTTTCTGCTGAGTGCATCAACCACCTTGTTTTCCTTCCCTTTGATATGCTTGATATCAAAGTCATATTCACACAGAAACTCCAACCACCTGCTTTGTCTAGCATTTAAGGTTGGCTGCTCAAACAAATATTTCAGACCATGGTGGTCTGTTCTCAATTCAAATCTTCTTCCCATGAGGTAATGTCTCCATTTCCTGAAAGCGTGGACGATTGCTTCCAACTCCAAATCATGAGTGGCATAATTCCTTTCATGCTCTTTCAATTTCCTAGACTCATAACAGATTACAAATCCATCTTGGCTGAGAACTCCTCCCAACCCTTCCTTACGCGCATCTTTGCACACCACGAAACCCATATTTGGATTTGCAATTCTCAAGATTAGAGCGCTGGTTAACAGCTACTTCAATCGTTGGAAACTCTCTTCACACACTTCAGTCCACTGAAACTTTTTCTCCTTCCTTTGCAAGGAAGTGATAGGGTGAGCTATCTTTGAGAACCCTGCGATAAACCTTCTATAATAGCCCGCCAGACCCATAAAGGATCTAACTTCTGCCACATTCCTTGGCACTGTCCATTCTCGGATGGCCTCAACCTTCTTAGGATCCACAACGATCCCTTCTTCTGAAATAATATGTCCCAAGTAATGGATCTGTCTTTGATAAAATGAACATTTGCTCAATTTGGCATACAGTTGGTGTCCTCTCAACACTTGCAGCACCATCCTCAGGTGTTGTTCATGCTCTTCCTATGACTTGGAATACACCAAGATGTCATCCATGAAGACTATGAAAAACTTGTCTAAATAATTCCTGAATACACCATTCATCAAGCACATAAAAACAACAGGTGCGTTTGACAGTCCAAACGACACCATTGTGAACTCATAATGACCGTACCTTGTTCTAAAGGCGGTCTTGCTGATATCCTCATCCTTTATTCTAACCTGGTGATATCCTAATCCGAGATCTATCTTCGAAAATATTTTCGCACCCTTCAGCTGATCAAAAAGATCATCGATCCTTGGCAGAGGATACTTGTTCTTGACAGTTACCTTGTTCAACTATCGAAAATCAATACACAGCCTCAATGTCTCATCCTTCTTCTTCACGAACAGGACCAGCGCACCCTAAGATGACACGTTGGGGCAAATGTACCCCTTCTTCAAAATCTCTTCGAGCTGCAATTGCAACTCTTTCAGCTCTGGCGTAGTCATTCTATAAGGAGCCTTCGACACCGGAGCTTCTCCAGGCATCAAATTTATAGAAAAATCGATGTCTCTCTTCAGAGGTAGTCCAGGTACCTCTTGAAATACATCCTTGAACTCAGTAAGCACCTCATGATCTCCAATCTTTGAGACTTCATCTCCAGATGCTTCCTCCACATGGGCTACAAATAATTGACAGCCTTTCCTGTAGTACTTCTTCAGCTGCATGGTTGAGATTTCTCTAACAGCCACAACTCTAGTAATCC
This sequence comes from Picea glauca, assembly GCA_000966675.3. Classification (NCBI taxonomy): domain Eukaryota; kingdom Viridiplantae; phylum Streptophyta; class Pinopsida; order Pinales; family Pinaceae; genus Picea; species Picea glauca. Next base: position 323,971 of record JZKD02S0289116.1, read on the forward strand.
CTTGGACTGTTTTCTGGTTCCCCTCCTCATCTAGGCATGTAAACCTATTTTTATGACAGTCCAAGAGGGCATGGTGCTGGTCCAACCAGTCCAACCCAATTAAGCAGTCATAAGATCCTAAAGGTAGAACATTCAATTCAGCCTTCATTCTCAATCCATTCATGTCTATCGAATATGATTTAACCAATTCAGTGACCTTCCTCTTGGTTCCTATAGCCAACTGCACTAACCAAGAACTTTCATGTTTGCTTCTTGATAAATGCAAACTTTCCACCACCCTAGGATCTACATAACTATGGCTAGCCTCGGAATCAATTAAAATAATAAATGGTCGGTTGTTGATCATACCTTCCACTTCAATCATGTGCGATTGAAATTATGCTTGCTTGTTGTCTAGGGCTGCGTAGATCCTTGGCATCCTGCTGCCCATATCCTCCACGGTTTCAGCTTGCTGAACATTGTGGACGGTTCTTGCTTTATCTTTTCTGTGGGGGCAGTCCCTGTACCTATGGTTCCCTTTACATCCCCAACACTCCATAGGTAGCGGTTTGGGAATTTGCTCACCCACTTCAGCCTTCCTGGGCTCTCTAAAAGATGGCTGTTCCTGAGGACTATTTCTGAAAAAGAGAGGCTTGTTTCCTTTCTGCCTCTATTCTTTCCTGAACTTCCTCTGATCATCCCAAGCCTTCTAAAAAGGAGGCTTTTTTCTTTGTTGTTCATATAAGAATTTATCCCTTCTTATTGTTTCTTCCATAGTCTTAGGATCATCATACTGAATCTTGTCACCAATGGCAGGTGGTAGTCCACTCAGATACCTCTGAATCTTGACAGCCTCATCTTTGATGAACGGAACATACTTCAGTAGTTCCAAAAACCTTCGTTCGTATTCATCAATGGTCATGCTGCCTAGCTTGAGTTCGAAGAACTCCTTCATCTTTCTGTCATAGTATCTTTTAGTCAGGTATTTCTTCTCGAAATATCCCTTGAACTCCTTCCAAGTGATATCTTTCTCTCTGATGTGCTGCACTTGAACAAACTGATCCCACCACATGGATGCTTTTCCCTTTAGTTGATACATCACAATTCTTCCTTCTGCACGAGGAGAATAATTCTGTCGTTGGAAATATTTCCTCATACCTAGCAACCATGTTTCAGCATCTTCCTCCTTCTTATGTTCTCCATCGAACATTGGAGGCTTGATCTTGTTCATCTCCCCTTTCAATTCATCCATCCCAGATCTCCTGTGCTTTCTGGTAGGAGATGGGCTTGAACTACTGTGAGTTTCCCTGCTGGAATGCTTTGGGGAGCGATGATTATGTCTGCTACCACTCCTTGATCTTCTTCTTCTCTCAGGGGTCCTGTGACTCTCTGTATTGATTGAGCCACTCCTCTTCTCCAACTTCCTTTCTATTCTTTCTAGGTTCTTCAACATTTTTAAGTTGAATTGTCCTTGCTGATCCCTGATCCTCATGAGCTTTCGACTATCAGATCAGCGAGCCTAGGCATCCTTTTGCAATATTTCAATGAGTTTCATCATATGCCATTCCTTATCCATCTCTTTTCCGTGCCCATTAGATTTTGATCCTTCGACTCCCAAGTTAACATCCCTTCCTTATCTTTTTCTCTCTGAAATGGAGGCAATCCACACCTCTTCCATTTCTATACTTGGCGTAGATTCACTATTGACCTGACACTCGTTGAACTCTGCACACACAATGTACAATCAAACAAAGTTTGTCAGGCCCTTAAACCTTCAAGAAACTTACAACACTCATAAACCAACATGCCAAGAAAAATGTTTTGATTTCATTAAGTTTTCTAAGCTCTGTTTGGATCTGCAAATTTTGGGACTTTTGGTTTCGGGGTCTTGGTCGACGAGATTCTCATACTCACGTTCGGGTGATAGCTCCTTCTTTCTCCCTACCCTCGTAACCAAAGTCACCTTTCGCAACTTCACTATCTCGTGAGTTCGTGAGTCGAAGACCTTTGACTCTTCTTCCTCCAACCGCCGATACCCGAGATGCGATACGGGTATGGATCCCTCCTCGCTAGTGCCTTCTACATATAACCGTAGGCTAGGGCTAAGTGCTAGAACTTCTCGCAACTTGTGACTTCGAAAGTTGGAGTGTTGAGCTCTCATGCTCCTCCTTTGCGAATCCCTAAAGCCCGATTTACTTTACTCTCTGGGCCCATAGTATAGCTGTCGCCCTTAATCACGGTGGCGCGTGGCACATTTAGGAGGGTCCACGTCACCCTCGATGATGTCATCGGGTCCCACCATGATGTATTTTCTTTTGTCCCACTGGCACGTGGTACACACCCATGTTTCCACGTCCACTCCAAGTGAAATCCAATGATTAGACCTTTCTCAAATCTATGGCGCGGATCCTTTCGGCGTTTCGGGGTTTCGGGAATCAGGAGTTTGTGCACCCACACCTCTTGAACTTCCGTTTGCCGAAATCCAGAATTACTGTCTACCCCTCCACTTGATCCAATGGTCAAGCTCCTATCTTATGGTCTACGGTGTGGATCATTTCAGAATGTCGGGTTTCACTATTTTGTGACTTGCGAAAACAAGGTTCTTCCCCTTTGGTCTCCTGGGTACCGAAATTCCGTCTGGCAGCCACGTGTTCCCCTCAACGGACATTCCCGACGAATTCAGGATTTTGCGTATCGCAATTTCCACGTTCCTGTGCAACTCGAAAGGGTTCTTAAACCCTGTGCACGTTTTCCAGATCTGACGATCACGAGGGTTCACCTTCCCTCCTGAATAGATCCTAAGGCTCCAACACTTCTGGTGTGAAGTCCTCCCTCTCTGTGGCCAGATACCACATCAGCTGTGGTTTTGTAACACCGCTACACCTCTTGAGCTTTGTAAGCACGGTCAAGTAATCTCCTTGGCACTCAGGAGCACTCAAAGTTCCAAAATTGGTCCTCCAGACAAAATTCCTCCTCAACCTCTTGGTCCAAAGACCACTCAACTGGCCCATCTAGGCTTAGCGTCGAAACCTTGGCTCTGATACCAAACTGTAACGCCCTTTTCTTACATTTGAAAGCTGTAATGCTCTGATACCAAAATGTAACACCCTTTCATACATTCGAAAGGCTGTAATGCTCTGATACCAAACTGTAACGCTCCCTTTTGCCCAGACCGCGTAGGTACTACATCGTGGAACAACATCATTTTGTGCTTAATTGTATTCATGACATGCATTTAAGCAAAAGAAACGCATTTAAACTTAGAGTAACCATAAGAATTACTACTATTATAAATAATCAATGGCTTTCACATTAAATCATTCACACAACATAATACACGATAATATAAATACACAGACATGCAAAAAAGTGAGTAAAACATCATCTGGTACTTATCTTGAAACGATGGTAATTCCACCAACCAGGTGCAGGCCTTCCATGAAACTCCCAGCCTTAGACCACACTACTCATCAAGCTCAGCAGTGGGTCACCCCCGAGCTGGGACTAAGTTCCACCCCAAGGCAAGGAATCCTAGGCTAGGCTGAGGTTACAGGGAAAACACACAGTCACAAGGAAGGAATTATCTCCCAGGAACCACTCATACTCACTGCTCACAGACTCTCCTTCCCCACATGCCTGCTCCACCCCAGGAGTATACACCTTCTCTATCACCTAGACAGTCCTTCAACTGCTAACCTCCCTTGCCTTGCGTTTCAGCAACAGACCGGACCGGAAGTCTCTGAGCTCTGTGGCAGCTACATGGTTCCTTCCAGGAGTTCTCTCCTTCCTCTGCGCACTCTCTCACCTGGAGAGAGTCGCTCATAGGCCCATCAACCTGTTATTCCAACTTCACCACCTCTCTCACCTGGAGAGAGTGTTGTACTAACTGTCCAACAAGCTACACAGGATCAAATGCTACACGTCAACCACAATCAACGGGAATCTAGACAGGAGCACCCCAGGATAGCTACAGACAGGTGCAACAGCATAACCAGTTTTAGGAGGGATGAGACAGTTCCGTTTTCTCAATATGTCAACACAGCTAGACTCACACTCTGGATTCTCAGGGATGCATGACGAGTTGTCTACACAGGGGTCGATTCAGACTCCACGGTTTAGAACAGAGAAGGGGTGTACCATCTTTCCAGAACAAACACAGACTTTTTCCCCCGAAATCAACACAGGCTTCTGGTTCTGGGGATGTACGGTTCAGAAGATGCACGAAGGTATCTTGCAGAGGTCAGATGAAACTCACGTTAAGATGGTCGATGGTGGAATGGAGGAGGAACCCCCACCATGGCTCATCTCAGCCGTTTTATTTGCATGGGTTCGGGTTGACACTTGTCACCCATGAAACTGCATGCATTCTTTCAACATGCGTTAGTTCCATTTGGAAGTTGTTGTCTTTCCAAAAAGAACTTAGGATAAAACATAATATTCACATGTCTTTTGGAATAATATTTTAATATTATTCCCCAAGGATTTAAGCCCCTAGGCTTAGCACTTAGCCCCTCTTCCCACCTTCCAACCCCTAAACCCTTGCCCATTCCATGGAAGCTTAGTCCCCCATCACTCATTCATTGTGGTCGGTCTGCACACGACAATGTTTATATTTTATTAATGTTCTGCATTGATACATGTACAAAATCAAGCTCTTGGCCTTAAACCCTGAGTCTCTCTGGCCTAACAATCACATAAGCCCACCAACTTATATAAAATTGGCTCACTAGCCTATAAAACATATTTACAATTCATTTCATAAACAAGATTTACAATGGGGCTTGGCCTTGGGGACATTACATGAATCCTTCACAGTGTTCTAGACTAAATTACATTTGAAATCAAGCATTACATTATTCATGATGAAGTCCAGAAAGGAGAAAATGATTCTCCAATACATATGTCCACAGGTGAGCATATAAGCAGACATTTTGGTAAAGCTTCTATTCAAGATGAAAGAGTTTGCGTACTCAAGTTGGAGCTCGTGGAAACAACTTCCTTCTTATTGAAAAAGGAAGAAATGACTCTCCAAGTTAGGAGGGAGCACTGAAAACATTATTGAAGACATTCATCTTTAAATTTGAAAAACAGTCCATCTTGGACAGATGCTTTCCTGTTCGGAAAGTGGATTGAGACTTCTGACGAACAATCACTTCCTATTGTGGTTAACATAGGAAGTAATCTGATTTCTGATTTATCATAGACAATGACTTCCCATTGTGGTTAACATGGGGAGTGGTCTAGGGAAGTCTCTCTTCTTGAGGGTTACTCAAGAAGACTGGCCCGCCTTGCCGGACAACGATTTCTCATTGTGGTTAACATGAGGAATGGTCCGTTTTGGAGGTTGATGCAGAACAATCTTTTCCTCTTGTGGTTAACAGAGGAAATGGTCCGAACAATCATTCCTTAGGGTTTATACATTCTCTCCAGCGTGCACTTTTATTAGTGTAGGAGGAATGGCCCAGGCTGGGGAATGGTCCAGGCTCAACAATAAGGGATAAACATTCCTTAGGGTTTATACATTCTCTCCAGGGTGCACTTTGATTCGTGTAGGAGGAATGGCCTAGGGTGGGGAATGGTCCAGACTCAACATTCCTTAGGGTTATACATTCTCTCCAGGCTGCACTTTGATTAGTGTAGGAAGAATGGCCTAGGGTGGGGAATGGTCCAGGTTCAGAAGACATGACAGTTATTATTCCTTGCTTGAGAAGAATAGTCCAGATATCTCATTATTCTACTCCGAGGAAGATATTCTTTCAGAGCTCACAGATGTGAGTGAAAGATTGGCCCAGATGATTCAGTTTATATCATAACATTGTTTTTGTGCAGGTTTCTATCAGATGTTTGTTATGGAGACTATATGACAGTAGATGTAGACTACTGTGGTGAATATGTTCCACTGTTCGTGAGACATATATTCTTTCAGAGCTCACAGATGTGAGTGAAGGATTGGCCCAGATAATTCATTTTATATCATAACATTGTTTCTATGCAAGTTGCTATCAGATGTTTGTTATGAAAACTGTATGACAGTAGATGAAGACTACTGTGGTGGATATGTTCCACTGTTCATGACTATACATTGCTGATCAAGTACTTGTGTGTTACTTGGTGTGGTAGTGTACTATTGAATTGTAGTTATTTACTACTATGGATAGACACAGTTGTGTTCTATTTTTATTCTAATTGCCTTGAAGACTATCAACAGTTTATTGGAGATCATCATCATCCAGATGAATGATGAACAAAGATTTTCTAGACGAAAAACGGTTCAGAGAATTTCCTCTTCTACATTATAAGAATGGCCCTTGTATCACTCTATGGTGTGAGTGACTTATCCAACATCATGTCTAATTACTTAGATGAAGTATGGTTTCAAGAGATGATGTAGCTGATGGTGATGGTGATGCTCATGATCTAGTCATGAGATAGTCTAGACGACTATATTGATGCTACCGGGTAAATGGTATGTTTTTGTGCGCAAGACCATTACCTGTAATACCTCCATAGCTAGAAGGGAGTGTTAATATTATGGTAGCTGTGGGAGGTATTTACCTCCATGTGTAAACCTGATGAGAATAGAAGACACTGGAAAGCAAGAGAAAACCCTAATGAGTTGGCTAATAACCTTAGAAGTCTTGTCAGCTCAAGAAGATAATTAATATTAGGTTATTAGCCTCCAAGAGAAGAAGTCGACCAGACTTAATAATAATATACTGAACATACATGTACCCAGAAGGAGAAGTCGGCCCCAACAAATCTGGCAGAACCATTATAAATACAGGGCACCAGTTCTCATTTGTCACATCTCAGAATTGCAGAGAGCAACTGGTGCACACTGCAGTTCCTAGTTTGGTGCGCACAAGTGGAGGAGAGCTACAGGTGCAGGTGCAGCAGAAGCTAGTTTTCAGTATTGGCTTGGACTATCTCTTGGCTAGGGTTTGAACTATCTGATCAACGATTGTTGGTGCGCTATCCTTGGAGGAAGATGCGTTACACCTTGTTTAGCTATCTAGCCTAGGGTTTGCTTCAGGATTAATTCCCAGTCAAGGTTAAGGTGCTCAGAGGGTGGCTTCAACCTATGGTTGGGTGACGAGGGTATATTCAATGGTAAAACGAGCACACAATCTTCTATATTCTAACACTTCTCTCCTAGGGTTATTATCCAACATTTTAGGGTTTCTCTTGCTTCCTAGAATATTCTAGTCTTGTCGGGGTTACATGTAGAGGTTAATACCTCCTGCAACTACCATAATATCAACACTCCCTCCTAGCTAGGGAGGTATTAAAGGCAATAGTATTGATCATAAACAAACCATTCAAACGATAGCATCATCATAGCCACACAGGCTATCTCATGGTCAAATCATGAGCACCATCATCACTATCAATATCATCTGATAGCATCAACTGCATCATCTCTCGAAGCCATACTCCATCTGAGTAATTGGGCATGATGCTGAATAAGTCACTCACTCCACAGAGACATACAAGAATTATTCTTCTAATATGGACATATGTCCTAGAAGAATGATTGTCCTAGACCATTTTCCACAGGGAGAATGTCTGTCCATCAACATACTGACTATCCAACACTAGTGATAGTCTCCATGGCAATCAGAACAATGCCATCCAATAGAACACAACTGTGTCTATCCATAGTAGTACACAACTACTACCCAGTGGTACACAACCACTCCTAGTAGCATACAACTACTAACCAGTGACACACAATCACTACCAGTGGATCACATCCACCACAATAGCATACAACTACTATCCAGAGACATACAATCTCCATAACAATCATATCATCTGATATCAACCTGCATAACAATACCATGATACAAATTGAGTCATTTGGGCTATTCTTCCACTCACATCTGTGAGATTTGGAAGAGCATCTTCCCTCGGAAAGTAAAACATAAGCCATGGGATATTTGGACTATTCTTCCCAAGCCTAGAAGAATAATTGTCCCTGATTTTTGAGCTTGGACCATTCACCTAACTGGGCCATTCCTCCAACACTAATCATAGTGCAACCTGGAGAGAATGAGTCTGCCCTAGGGAATGCCTGTCCCTGATTACTGAACCTAGACCATTCACCTAACTGGGCCATTCCTCCGGAACTAATCACAGTGCAACTTGGAGAGAATGAGTCTGCCCTAGGGAATGACTGTTCGGACCATTTCCTATGGAAATGATTGTCCTGCACAAACCTCCAAAACAGACCATTCTTCGAAACTACTCACAACTGTGAACTTCGAAAGAATGAATGCCTAACGAGGCAGACCATTCTACTTTACCACTAATCATAGTGACTGCCAAGAAGAATGTCTATCCTAGACCATTCCCCCACACTGGACACAAGAGGAATCATTTTCTATGGTACGTCAACAATCTACCAGACCATTTTATTCACGAAAATGACTGTCCGATCTGAACCATTTTCTGAAATGGAAAATTCATGTCCGTCAGAAATCTCGAACCACTTTCCGAACTAGAAAGGAACTGCCCATCCTAGACCATTTTTTGAACTAGAAAAATGACTGTCCATAAATCAACAACATATCAGTGCTCCCTCCCAACCTGGGAGTAATCACTTCCTTTTTCAATAAGGAAGTTGTCTCCACAAGCCCCAACTTGTCTCTTAAGTACACAAACTTTTCATCTTGGATATAGGCTTTACCAAAATATCTGCTATCTTCTTGTCTGTGGAGATATACTGGAGAACCAATTCTCTCTTCTGGACTTTATCACAGAGAATGTAATACTTGATATCAATGTACTTCAGTCTGTCATGGAACATCAGTTTCTCTAAAATCTTCACATAGCTCTGATCATTACAATATATCATGGTCAAATTCAACACCTGATCAGACGGTTCATAAATCAACTTATTTCTTCTGTACAAGCATCACACACTGCAATATACTCTGCTTCTATAGTGCTGATTGCAACAAACTTCTGTCTCATGACATTGTGGCAAAGCTCAAACTGAAACATATCCAAGTAGCACTTATTCTGTCATCTGCACTCCCTACCCAATATGAATCAATAAACTCATTCAATTGTATTTCATAGTTTAAACGTCCCACAAAACAAATATCCAGATGAGTATTCTCCAAATATATTAAAGAGCCACTCAATTGTCAATACAGAGATGATTCTACTGGATTCTGGTCTCTTCAAATTCTTTAGATCTATTATCATGGGTGTTTTCCATGGATTTGCAATTCATCATCCCAGACTTCTGAGTAACCATTATGATACACTTTCTCTGTCATAGGAAGTTTTCACCACGCTTCTGTTGTATATGAGATACTCTACATCAAGTTGCTTGAATCCATACAAGGTCTTCTTCCATTTGCATACATGGGTCTCTTTTTGGTATAAGATTTTTTCTCAATTTTCTTTATTGGGAAGAACAATATTTTACATGTAAAATTCAATCCATGGATACTACAAGAGGTATATCTGGTTTACTAGAATAAGTTGTTGTCATAGTCTTCTCCCTCCTTCTGGAAGAACCTCTAGTTCTGAATCTCACAATGCTTCCATTCATAAGTCTTTTTCACATTTTCTTACATACACTATTCTTTA